>OX578141.1:27732592-28120092 GCA_951213105.1 Amaurobius ferox | reverse complement strand
ATTTTAAAACATTATCAAGTATTACAGACAAACGGAGAAATGTGCGTTTCTTATATACTAGAAGGAAGGCGCTATTTATTATCAATTTGGTGATACTTTTGCACGTTGGCAACATTTAAAATAGTCACCTAGTTAGCGACGTCCCGCCAAATTTCTCGCCAAGCGTTACGGACGGACGGATGGACGAAGAAATTGGTTATTCTTATTATCTACTCATATGTTCTTGCCAAGATATTGAACTTTCATCAATTAGTCGTCATTGCATTGATTTAGCATTGATTTCATCATATTGGCGAATTTTTATCAATTAGGTGGCATTTTCGTCAATTTTGCAGCATTTAAAAAGTCAGCAAGTTGGAGATATTTCGGCAAATTCGTCACAAAAATTTTGCCAAACGTTACGAACTGAAAAATAGGTTAATCTTATAGTAGATTCTTATATTACGAGTATTTCCAAGATATTGAATTTTCGTCAATTAGTCGGCTTTGTCATTGATTCAGCGTCATTTTTATCAATTTGGTGACATTTTCGTTAATTTGGCAACATTTAAAAAGTCGTCAATTTGATTACGTTCCTCCAAATTTGTCGCCAAATTCTTGCCAAGTGCTAAGGACAGCGGATTAAGTTATTCTTATAGCAGATAAATGAATATTGGCGTCCAAATACAAAAGTATTACCCACAGTATCTTTTCTCGTAAATGAAACGAACTAGATCCACGAGAATAATGTCACCAAATTTATCGAATGATATTACATATGAAAAGTGAACGTATTTCGCAATAATTAATATTTTCTTATCATATGGGATTTTTTGATATATTTATCTGAAAAATACACAATATCGCGAGAAGGATTCATGCTAGCGTTCTAAAATTTATGTCAATATATTTCTATTGAAAAATTACATAAGAAATGACTATTTGCGTAATTTTATTAAAGGTTTTGATTTTTTGATGATTTCTTCAAAATTTCACTCAAAAATTTAGGAGGTTCTGAACATTTAATTGCGTTTAAAAACAATAGACTTCCAGTATTAACTAATTGGAATTTTTATACCAAATTTCGTTCGAATCGCTCTTTTCGTTCGTGAGATATTATCTCCACACACGCACACATAGAAACATCCCCTCAAGAACGTGTTATTCGTATTCAGGTATACTTGAAACGTGCTCTTATCGATTTCGGATTTTTACAATACTTTCCTTAGACATTATACTCTGTATATAAGGAAATTAATAAAAATCTGTTAGAAACGGAAAGGAAGACCGATGCTTCTGGACAGCGTCTTGTTATACTAATAGCTACACCACTCAGACTATATCAGTACTTTCTCTGAATTATTCTACATAATTAAGCATTACAACATTTGCTAGGTGAAATGATATGAGATTTTCAAAAGACATATATGATCCTTAACTTTTTACAAAGAAAAAGGTAGCATTGACTGATATCAAATACTGTGTTCCATGCGAGGAGCAAATATGTCTTGAGAAAATCTTGAGAAAAAGTATAAAGTAGATTAATCTCTAAGTATACTTTAACAAATTACTTCACTTCACTTGACGGCATTCCAATTTTCTCAAATAAATAGCTTTTTCACAGATGAACCCCGTTTTAACTTTATCAAGTTATTTATCACAGGCAATATGACGTCGTTAAAGCAGTAGCTAAAATTGGAAATCAACTTGAAATTTGACGAAATTGTTCTTGATCTTCTGTCATTGTAAGTACTTTAAAATGTTTATAAGTTAAATAATATTGCTGCTTTCTTCTCTTTGAAAGCATAGAAACATTTTAATAGCATATCTAACATTATTTAATACATGATATAGATATTTAAAATGTAATGAATAACAATGATTCTAAATAATTTATTTATATGCTTATGACTGGAGTATATAAGAATGTAAATATGTTTACTGTTACATATTATTTCAGTTAATTTTTTGTATCTAAACATGTATATATTCTACGAGATGACACTTTCAAAAAAGGCAGTTTTGAGAAAGAAAGGCTTTACATCTAGGAAAGTATAAAAAGCCAGCACTGACAATAAAATCAAGGACATCAACGAATTGCAAGTCTGCATGTGTACAATATATACAATTTAGGGTACATGTACAAAAATGTTATGTATTGTACTTTACACCGAACGAGTAAATATATGTTATCTACTATATTATTAAATTATTAAACTTAAACGGTTATATATATATATATATATATATATATATATATATATATATATATATATATATATATGTATGAGGGTTATTATTTTTTAAGTAAGGTCCGTTTTGCAATAAAAACGAAGTAAGTATATTTTTTCAAGAAAGCATTTATTTTTTGAATTTACATTCAATTCTCTATTTTTCGACGCAATTTTCTTGCCGATTTAAACATTTATCGAAACGATATACCAGTTTTTTGGATACCGTCATCATAGAACTCTGCCGCCTGTGATGATAGCCAGTTACTCACGATCGTTTTCACTTCTTCATTAGTGTCTAAACGCTTGCCGTCCAGGAAGGTCTTCAGATTGCGGAAGAGGTGGTAGTCGCTAGGCGCAAGGTCTGGACTGTATGGCGGTGATCGAATACCTCTCAGCCAAAAGAATCGATAAAATTTTGAGTTTGAGCCGCAGCATGTGGCCTTGCATTGTCATGAAGCAGTGCGACACCGGTTAACAGCATTCCACGGCGCTTGTTCTGGATTGCTCGACGAAGTTTTCTTAAGGTCTCACTGTAGGAAGCTGAGTTAATTGTTGTTCCTTCGGAAAAAAGGCAACTAACAAAGATATCCCCTGTGCGTCCCAAAACACAGTTGCCATGATTTTGCGCTTTGAAAGTGTCTGCTTTGCTTTCACTTTGACCGGCGATGATGTGTTGAAGACCCAGACCGTCCGACTCGTCCAGAGGACTAAGAGCAGCTATTTGGACGGCCGGGAAGGCGGCGATGATGTGTTGTTGTTGAAACCCAGACCGTCCGACCTACCAGAAAGGTGTAAGGTAACTGTTTGGACGGTCGGGAAGTGCCACCCAATTTAGACCGGAACCCAGTGGGGGAGGCATCCACAGGGACCGTACCCTCCTTCCCCTACCACCAACCTCTCGGAAGGACTTTCGGACCCACATGTTTAACGTGATCGTACTCCGCATGAACACGGCGGCAGTTTTGGCAGTGGCTGGAATCGAACCCGGGCCTACCGAGTGCAACTCCAGCGCGCTAACCAATGGGCTACCGCGCCCCGGCGATGATGTGTTGAAGGCCCAGACCACACGACCAACCCAGGGGGTTTATGGTATCCCGGCGATGATGTGTGTCGCAACTTCATCGATTGTTGTCTTGATTTGTGAGTCACCTGGAACACCCATGTTTCATCTCCTGTGAAGATATGACTCCAAAATTCTTCACATCCTCGTTCTAGAAGGTCAAAAAGTATTAGAGCACTTGCCAATATTTTTTTTTGTGTTCCTCACTCAGCAGTTTAGGAATCCATCGACAGAACAATTTCTTGAGCTCTAAGTTCTTAGACACAATTTTAAACAAAACTGACCTTGAAATTTGTGGGAATTCCGATAACAACTTGGAAATGGTGAATCTCCTGTTTGCGTAAATTTTGACGGCAACTGCCTGCACCAAATCGTCAGTGATTACAGATGGTCGACCAGAGTGTGATTCGTCATGGAAGTTTTCCCGACCTTCCTTGAACAATCTCATACATTTTCACACTTTACTGTTACTCATTGCAATGTCACCCTAAACTTCACATATATGACGATGAATATCCGCAGATGTCATGTTTCTTGCTGTTAAGAATCGGATGACTGGCCGTATTTCACAGTTAGCGGGGCGTCGGATTTTCTTAAACATGTTAACGAAGCATACGAAGCGAACAGACTGACGCCTTGAATGCAAATGGCGTCGGATTCTGTTCAAAGAATGCCGGGAGTCACTCATTCTCAGGCGCATGCGGAATTTCAAACGGTATTCATAAACGGGCCTCACTTAAAAAATAACCCTCGTGTATATATATATATATATGTATATATATATGTATATATATATATATATATATATATATATATATATATATATATATATATATATATATATCTTCTATATAATAAAAGGCAATGTCTGTGTGTCTGTGTGTCTGTCTTATACACTATACGTTTCGCGACCGCGCGTCGGAGAGCTACGAAATTTGGCAATCGGAGACCCGGGGGGGAGGGAAGGGGACACGTGAAAACCGATTTTTAAAATTTTAATTATTTTTTTATTTATTTAATGTTTTATGCGATTTCGACCGTTTTTTGCCCTTTTTGCCCTTTTTTCTCCACGATCCAGACATCGTAGAAAAAAACAAATTACACCATCGGAAAGAACAGAGAACTTCGAGTAAAAATATATCAATTTCAAATCTGAATTTCGATTTCTAATATTTTTTAAAGATTTTAAAACAAAAGTCACTTTTTGCTCAAGAAAACGATTTTTGGTTTTTAAATTCTCGCATCGTGAAAAGTACTCATAATTTCGACTAATAATTTACATTTTCAGAAAGGTCAAACATCTGGCATTCTTACAAGTCCAATCTGGTCCAGAAATAATGAAAATTGCCTTCAGGATGGCAATTTTAAAGACGTCATGATTTTATATTTCTCGGCGTTCCGCTCGGCGTACCGCTTCGTTTCTCCCCCGCTGAAGCAGGGAAGGTGGTGGGTGGGGACGTCAAGGTGGAGGTGACGTCACGGTTCTGAATAGAGCGCCTTTGCTCTATATAAATTATTATATTTATATTTTAAATGATGGGACGATCTGGATTTTTTAAATGTATATTTTAACTTTTGGATATTTTAATTTTATGGATATTTTAAATGATGGAACAATGAAACAATGGAATGAGGATGATGGAATTAAGCATATGGTCATTTTAAATTGCAAATTAGCGCGCGGGAAGTTAGCGGTAGGCCCGGGTTCGATTCCCGCCACTGCCAAAACTGCCGCCGTGTTTACGTGGAATACGATCACGTTAAATATGTGGGTCCGTAAGTCCTTCCGAGAGGTTGGTGGTAGGGGAAGGAGGATACGGCCCCTGTGGATGCCTCCCCCACTGGGTTCCCGTCTAAATTGGGTGAATATGTAGAAAGTTATGGAGATTGTCGCGGAGGGCGCGGCAACCCAGTGGTTAGCGCGCGGGAATTGCACTCAGTAGGCCCGGGTTCGATTCCCGCCACTGCCAAAACTTACGCCACGTTCACGCAGAGTACGATCACGTTAAACATGTGGGTTCGTGAGTCCTTCCGAGAGGTTGGTGGTAGGGGAAGGAGGGTACGGTCTAAATTGGGTGAATAAAAAGAAAGTTATGGAGATTGTCGCGGAGGGCGAAGTAGCCCAGTGGTTAGCGCGCGGGAATTGCACGCGGTAGGCCCGGGTTCGATTTCCGCCACTGACATGGAGTACGATCACGTTAAACATATGGGTCCGTATGTTTTTCCGAGAGGTTGGTGGTAGGGGAAGGAGGGTACGTTCCGTGTGGATGCCTCCCCCACTGGGTTCCGGTCTAAATTGGGTGGCACATCCTGGCCGTCCAACCAGTTACCAGGCCCGGGTTCGATTCCCAAAATTGCCGCCGTGTTTACGCGGAGTACGAGCACGTTAAACATGTGGGTCCGTGAGTCCTTCCGAGAAGTTGGTGGTAGGGGAAGGAGGGTACGGTCTAAATTGGATGAATAAAAAGAAAGTTATGGAGATTGTCGCGTAGGGCAAAGTAGCCCAATGGTTAGCGCGCGGAAATTGCACTCGGTAGGCCCGGGTTCGATTCCCAAAATTGCCGCCGTGTTTACGCGGAGTACGATCACGTTAAACATGTGGGTCTGTAAGTCCTTCCGAGAGGTTGGTGGTAGGGTAAGAAGGGTACGGTCCCTGTGGATGCTTCTCCCACTTGGTTCCGGTCTAAATTGGGTGAATAAAAAATAAGTTATGAAGAATATCGCGGAGGGTGAAGTACCCCAGTGGTTAGTGCGCGGGATTTGCACTTGGTAGGCCCGGGTTCGATTCCCAAAATTGCCGAATAAAAATAAAGTTATGGAGATTGTCGCGGATGGCACGGTAGCCCAGTGGTTAGCGCGCGGGAATTTCACTCGGTAGGCCCGGGTTCGATTCCCGCCATTGCCAAAACTGCAGCCGTGTTCACGCGGAGTACGATCACGTTAAACGTGTGGGACTGCAAGTCCTTGCGAGAGGTTTGTGGTAGGGGAAGGAGGGTATGTGAAAACCGATTTTTAAAATTTTAATTTTTTTTTTATTTATTTAATGTTTTATGCGATTTCGACCGTTTTTTGCCCTTTTTGCCCTTTTTTCTCCACGATCCAGACGTCGTAGAAAAAAACAAATCACACCATCGGAAAGGGCAGAGAATTTCGAGTAAAAATATATCAATTTAAAATCTGAATTTCGATTTCTAATATTTTTTAAAGATTTTAAAACAAAACTCACTTTTTGCTCAAGAAAAAGATTTTTGGTTTTTAAATTCTCGCATAGTAAAAAGTACTCATAATTTCGACTAATAATTTACTACACCAGTGGTTAGCGCGCGGGAATTTCACTGGGTAGGCCCGGGTTCGATTCCCGCCACTGCCAAAACTGCAGCCGCGTTCACGCGGAGTACACTCCCGTTAAACATGTGGGATCGTAAGTCCGAGAGGTTGGTGGTAGGGGAAGGAGGGTACGTTCCCTGTGGATGCCTCCCCCACTGGGTTCCGGTCTAAATTGGTGGCCACGATCAGCATTTTCAAGGCTTGCGAACAGGCTGGTCGCCAAAGGCGGCTAGTAAATAATAAAAGGCAATGTCTGTGTGTGTGTGTGTGTGTGTGTGTGTCTGTCTTATACACTATACGTTTCGCGACCGCGCGTCGGAGAGCTACGAAATTTGGCAATCGGAGACCTGGGGGGGGGAGGGAAGGGGACACGTGAAAACCGATTTTCAAAATTCTAATTATTTTTTTATTTATTTAATGTTTTATGCGATTTCGACCTTTTTTTGCCCTTTTTGCCCTTTTTTCTCCACGATCCAGACGTCGTAGAAAAAAACAACTCACACCATCGGAAAGAGCAGACAATTACGAGTAAAAATATATCAATTTCAAATCTCCATTTCGATTTCTAATATTTTTTAAAGATTTTAAAACAAAAGTCACTTTTGGCTCAAAAAAACGATTTTTGGTTTTTAAATTCTGGCATAGTAAAAAGTACTCATAATTTCGACTAATAATTTACATTTTTAGAAAGCTGAAATATCTGGCATTCTTACAAGTCTAATCTGGTCCAGAAATAATGAAAATTGCCTTCAGGATCGCAATTTTAAAGACGTCATGATTTTAAATTTCTCGGCGTTCCGTTCGTTTCTCCCCCGCTGAAGCAGGGAAGGTGGTGGGTGGGGACGTCAAGGTGGAGGTGACGTCACGGTTCTAAATAGAGCGCCTTTGCTCTATATAAATTATTATATTTATATTTTAAATGATGGGACGATCTGGATTTTTTAAATGTATATTTTAACTTTTGGATATTTTAAATGGATATTTTAATTTTATGGATATTTTAAATGATGGAACAATGAAACAATGGAATGAGGATGATGGAATTAAGCATATGGTCATTTTAAATTGCAAATTAGCGCGCGGGAAGTTAGCGGTAGGCCCGGGTTCGATTCCCGCCACTGCCAAAACTGCCGCCGTGTTTACGTGGAATACGATCACGTTAAATATGTGGGTCCGTAAGTCCTTCCGAGAGGTTGGTGGTAGGGGAAGGAGGATACGGCCCCTATGGATGCCTCCCCCTCTGGGTTCCCGTCTAAATTGGGTGAATATGTAGAAAGTTATGGAGATTGTCGCGGAGGGCGCGGCAGCCCAGTGGTTAGCGCGCGGGAATTGCACTCAGTAGGCCCGGGTTCGATTCCCGCCACTGCGAAAACTTACGCCACGTTAACGCAGAGTACGATCACGTTAAACATGTGGGTTCGTGAGTCCTTCCGAGAGGTTGATGGTAGGGGAAGGAGGGTACGGTCTAAATTGGGTGAATAAAAAGAAAGTTATGGAGATTGTCGCGGAGGGCGAAGTAGCCCAGTGGTTAGCGCCCGGGAATTGCGTGCGGTAGGCCCGGGTTCGATTTCCGCCACTGACATGGAGTACGATCACGTTAAACATATGGGTCCGTATGTTTTTCCGAGAGGTTGGTGGTAGGGGAAGGAGGGTACGTTCCCTGTGGATGCCTCCCCCACTGGGTTCCGGTCTAAATTGGGTGGCACATCCTGGCCGTCCAACCAGTTACCAGGCCCGGGTTCGATTCCCAAAATTGCCGCCGTGTTTACGCGGAGTACGAGCACGTTAAACATGTGGGTCCGTGAGTCCTTCCGAGAAGTTGGTGGTATTGGAAGGAGGGTACGGTCTAAATTGGATGAATAAAAAGAAAGTTATGGAGATTGTCGCGTAGGGCAAAGTAGCCCAATGGTTAGCGCGCGGAAATTGCACTCGGTAGGCCCGGGTTCGATTCCCAAAATTGCCGCCGTGTTTGCGCGGAGTACGATCACGTTAAACATGTGGGTCTGTAAGTCCTTCCGAGAGGTTGGTGGTAGGGGAAGAAGGGTACGGTCCCTGTGGATGCTTCTCCCACTTGGTTCCGGTCTAAATTGGGTGAATAAAAAGAAAGTTATGAAGAATATCGCGGAGGGTGAAGTACCCCAGTGGTTAGTGCGCGGGATTTGCACTTGGTAGGCCCGGGTTCGATTCCCAAAATTGCCGAATAAAAATAAAGTTATGGAGATTGTCGCGGATGGCACGGTAGCCCAGTGGTTAGCGCGCGGGAATTTCACTCGGTAGGCCCGGGTTCGATTCCCGCCATTGCCAAAACTGCAGCCGTGTTCACGCGGAGTACGATCACGTTAAACGTGTGGGACTGCAAGTCCTTCCGAGAGGTTTGTGGTAGGGGAAGGAGGGTACGGTCTCTTTGGATGCCTCCCCCATTGGGTTCCGGTCTAAATTGTGTGGCACTTCCTGGCCTTCCAAGCAGTTACCTTACACCTTTCTGGTAGGTCGCGCCAACGAGTTTGCCACGGTCAGAATTTTCAAGGGTAGCGAACAGGCTGGTCGCCAAAGGCGGCTAGTATAATATAATAATATTAAATATTGATATTAGACATATATAATAAATTGCAATGTTGAGTAAAACAAGTTACAGAATTTTATGATATCGATTAAAATTTTCAAGGGGATTAAATTTTAAGAAATACAAAATTGAAATTTTTATACAGCTCCCGTAAAAAAACATTTCCAATGAGTAAAATGTGCCCCATACTCTAATAAGGTGATGTACAAAATTTCAGCATTTTATCATAAAAAGTCCCAGAAATATGAAAAGACAAAAATGTTGATTTAAACAACTTTTAGATGCATCGAAATGGGTTCTCAGAGGGGAAAAATCATGTCGGCATATCACGTTTCAGGGGTCATACACAAATTACCAAAGAAAACAATGATTACATAAATAAATAATATTTTGCTATTTATTGGTACAAAAGTATCTACACTGTGTAGAAATAAAAACTTTACACAAAGATTACCCAGTACAATACCCGGCCTCCGTACAAAAACATTTTCAATGAGTAAAATGTGCTCTATACACTAATAAGGTGATGTACAAAATATAAGACTTGTTCAAATCCATGTCAAATTATCCATGCCAAAATCATCCATGCCAAAATACCATTAAAGATGAGAGGCAAATATTATTTGCCTATGATGCATTTCTGCGTTGCGTCGTTTGCACTCTTTTTGTACACATTTACATTTTCATTTGTGATTAATCCCTCAGCAACTTTATTTAAACATATCTCTGGGACTTTTTATTATAAAATGCTGAAATTTTGTACTTCACCTTATTAGTGTATGGGGCGCATTTTACTCATTGGAAATGTTTTTGTTAGTGGGCCGGTTTTCGTACGGGGTAATCTTTGTGTAAAGTTTTTATTTCTACACAGTGTAGATACTTTTGTACCAATAAATAGCAAAATATTATTTATTTATATAATCACTGTTTTCTTTTGTAATTTTTGTATGATCCCTGAAACGTGATATGCCGACATGATTTTTCCCCTCTGAAAACCCATGTCGATGAATCAAAAAGTTTTTTAAGTCAACATTTTTGTCTTTTCATATCTCTGGGACTTTTTATGATAAAATGCTGAAATTTTGTACATCACCTGATTAGTGTGTGGGGCATATTTTACTCATTGGAAATGTTTTAGTACGGGGGACGTATAAAAATTTAAATTTTGAATTTCTTAAAATTTCATTCCCTTGAAAATTTTAACCGATTTCATAAAATTCTGTACCTTTTTTACGCAACTTTTTAATATATTATATATGTCTGAGGTCAATATTTCAGGGACGAAAGCCGAAGTCAATGATTTGGGGACACCCTGTATATATATATATATATATATATATATATATATATATATATATATTTATTTCAACAATATTTATTTCTTTTAATTTTATGTGATTTACTATAATTGGATTGCAATTTTGGATATTTGAGAACTAAAAGTTCTACAGTTTATGCCATTCATTTTGTAATGAAAAATTACATAAGAAATGATCATCTGCGTATCAATATTAAAAGTTCTGACTCTTTAATACTTTTTTCAAAATTTCATTTCAAAATTTGGGAGTGTTTCGAATATTCGATTGTGGTAAATATCAATATGGTTCCAGTATTCATTGACTGTAATATTTGAAACAAATTCTATTCGAAACGCTCCATTTGTGCGTTAGATATCACGTCCACATGCACACACACCACCATAAAATTGTTTGATTCGTATTCAGGGATGCTTGAACCGTACTCTGCTGAAAAAATTTAAATTCGAATTTTCAGCCACGTCACAATTTTTCCTTATACATTATATTATGTATATGATAAAAGTAATAGACATTGAAAATTAAAAAAAAATGTTCTAGAGGCTAGCAGTAAAGCTTGTAATTATTCGAAGACATACGCCTTTTATAGTGTCTCAATATTTCATTTGTAAAATAAACTGATTGCGATGATTTGCAATTTAAATTGAAATTTAATTTTTGCATGCTGAAATTGAATTTTTTTCAAGAAATCGGTAAAAATTGTGAAGTAACGTAGAGATACAGAATTTCATTATCATCAGAAAAAGTTTCTTTTTTATTTCCTGTAAAATATTTTATTTAAAATTCATATAATTGGTTAATTTTTGCAATTTACAAATGAATGAAGACACACTTCAAAATTTGATAACGTTAAAAGTTACATTCGGAGAGACTCGAGGGAATGTACATATTTGATAAAAATAAATGTACATATAATGAATTTACATATGAATGAATCTACATATGATAAATGTACATATTTTAATTTAAGATATAGATTTAAAAAATAGAATAAATGTGGTTTAAACTATGAGTTTTACAGCAAATTAAACTTCAATATTTTTTCATGGTCACAGTTCTTGTCGTACATATTTGAGTCAAATTTAATTTGAAAGGGTATCTGTTACTCATTTTTAAAATGCTATGGATTGAATGAAATGAATAATTATAACCTGCACTAATTAATAACCCCCCTCTCAGTATTCACAATCACGGTATAATTGAGCAATCTTGTTTGCTTGCGTATGTACATGAGTTCCATCAGTCCGATTTGCTCACTTTTTAAAAAGAGTCCGTCCTTCTAGCCATGTACTCTGTGCATCATGCATATTATTGAAACAGGGCAATATACTCCCGTTCCTTTTATCTGGATATAAAATTTAAAGCTAAACAATTTAGCCACATTTATGCCGTCACAAATGTATCACATGTTATCACAAATGGATTGTTTCTCAGGTTAGAAATCGCTTTATTCAATATTGGCTGAACTAAAAAATAGTTTTGCTATTTTATATACTATTGTGTAAAGAAAGCTCCCGATAAATTTTGCAATCCGGGATTAAGGTGAAACGGTGCATTTAAAGATATCCTGAACACATTTCAAACATTTTTGGAAATATTTTCATCAGGATATATGTATGTTCCTGTAAAGTGCGTACAAAAACGAATGCACGTATCATTATGAAGTTTTATATATAAATATATTCTGTAAAAATTGTAAAACTGGTGCTAAACACCTTTTCAGCCACTACGCAAGGCATACGCCGCTTATCAACGCTTGCTTCATGAATGTTTAGGCCTTTGTCCTTCTGCGCGGGCGCAGGAATTAAAGACCGCTGCCCCCTAAGACGACCATGTTTTACGTGCTACGTACGCCTTTTGACCTCTGCGAGGTCGTAATACACCCCTTGATACCCCTTGAATAACCGCGAAAGTAAAAATTTATTCACTGCTTGAAAGAAGCACTGATATCATTTAAAAAACTTAAAAAAAACCCGCCAAGTTTGAATAAAAGGAAACCCATCACCATTAACTGAATTGAGAGTGGTGTCTAAAAATGCTGGGATATCTAATAGTCGCTTTCACTTTTTTATTTCTGGTACTTAATTAGTATTTTATAATAATTAATTTTTCCTTTATGTAAGTAATTTGTATAACATTGTTATTATTAAATACTCTCCCTATAAAAACATTATAACATGTTGCTGAACATGAAAATTATTACATTTTATGCACTCGGTGCTTGACGGCTATATTTTCGAGATATAATATAATTCTCCTTTATAACCATCTTAAATTGCCAATTTCTACATTTATTAAAAAAAAAATAATAGGACACATTTTGAGGAAATGTCCTGGGAAGATGAATACAATTGAATTGCATACAATGGATTATAGTTTAAAAGTAATAAATGTATTTAAAAAATGAAAAGTTGGCAGCTGAAAACCGAGTGTATAAAATTTAATCATTTTCATTTTCAGAAACAAGTTAATCATAGTGAGAAGGGTTGTAATTTACATGTTATGAAATTTACTATACAAATAATTATTTATAATGAAATGTTAATTAAGTACCAAAAAGTAAAACCTTGGCATCAAACAATATCAAAACAATTTTTAGACACAATTTTCTATCTTTTATGGATGTTTTTTTAAGCTTAACGGGTTTTTTAAACTTTATGTTTTTAGGGGATTACATTACTATGGCAATGACAATAGATATTATCTATATGTGTTCGAGCGTTATCATGTTGAAAAATATATCTCAGAAGTCGTAACCGAAGAGGCAACACAACTATCCACAGGATGCCTTGAAAGTACAGATGGACTTTCAATGTTCTACGTAGCAATAATAGAGGAGACTAGCTGTCGTAGGCGATATAGCATCATTTTCAGGGCGGATAGGCCTTAGCTTTGTATTCATGGACCCACCGTCACTATAATGTACATAAATCGGATGCGTGGTGCTATGGAATCATCTTTTTGCCCCTGATGTGAGTTTCTCGCACCACACACAGATTTTCCAAGTGGTGATTTTATAATACAGGTATGTGCCTAAATTCGTCGACAACAGGGGGTTTTGCTAGGCAGGTGTCCTTAAGACTCTAATCAGAAAATAATTCCTTTGAGTTGTCCTCGTAGTTTGAGTTTTGCTGAGTATACTGATGAATTAGACCCTTTTAAATATTGCCCTAAGGCTTATACTTGCAGTAAATGATCATTTACATAGCCTGTTATAGGCGATGGTAGACTCAAACTTTCACTTCAAATATAATTTATATAGGCCGCTTGATAGTTGAAGCCGTATTAGAAGCCGCGAACTCTATACAGACAAAAAATGGCAGTCCCGACCACAGGCAGAAACAACATTCATCACTGCTATTCAGAATTTTTGGACTCGATATTTCTTCAGCTTGTGCTGCCTATGTTGATTATCCGGCGATATAAACCTTAAGGAACACCAATAATACCATTTTGCTTATGCAGTCTTTTCTCAATAGTATGTACTCGTTATCTTACAGAAGCTCTAACATATTATTATTTGGATTTCCAAAAGTAAAGCAAAAGCAATCATTTTACAATTACCCTTTCTTTTCTCTTTTTCCAAATCACATTACGAGAGACTTTGGGTGTCGTCAATGGAAAAATCATCTGGAACTTGATTCTACATTTGGTTCAATTTTGCGACATAAACGCTGATGAGAGTTTGGTAATGGCAAATGGGTTTAAATTATGTTTGGTACAAGTTCAAGAAAATCAGTTGGGCACAAAAACTCCACAATTTGGTTGAAAAATACCGATTTGGTTCGAATACCGATCGGGTTAAACTTCCTTAATGTCCTATGTATAATAAGTTAAGCCCAGTTCTGTGCCTCAGGATAGTAGATAAATATATATCGATCATCTGAATAAAATTGGAAGCTTTTTATTATCTAAAAGAGGTCAGTGACTGGGTTCCTGTAAAAGTAGGAGGACTTAGGATTCTTTAATGCAAATATCAATTTACTAATTCGCATCCAACATAATATTTGAATATTGGACTAATGACATCCTCCATATATGGATATAGAACTAATGACATCTTCCATATTTGGATATAGGAATAACAACATCCACCGTATTTGGATATAGGACAAATGACACCGGATAACATTAGTTAGTGAAACCAGAGACATGATTAGACCTGATTTGGGAAAAAAGGGTGGCCAAGGATCGAATTGGGCTGGGCTAAAATGCTGGATTTCATGTTCCAATATGGACTAATGGGATTATTTATATAATGAGGGTTTATTATCCCTAAACCTTACTGTCTACGCCACTGTATCATAGTAACACTAGAATAACGCAATTCGTAACACTAGAATAACACCATTAGTAACACTAGAGCTGTAGCGTTCTTTACAAAGCCCTGCTGTTACTTTAAAGATAGCTCTTTCTTTACTTTACTAAATAAACATAATTCCTATTTTATTTTATAGATATTTGCGCAGCAATTTACTTTGAATTTCTTTATTGCAAGTTCTTATGATTCAAACAATGAAAGTCTGAGTTTAGTGTTCTGTAACACCATTTTATATATAGTGGGAAAGTAGTTTCATTCAGCAATTAATTTTAAGTCTTCGTATCAAAATTCAGAAATTGGTGCATGACTACTGTAGCTGAATTATTTTTCCGTGCACTCCCTATGGTTCATTTGCGTGCCACTAAAATGAAGTTTACCCTAGATCAAAAAACGCTGATCTATATATGACATCAGCTTTTTTACATATCTTAAGAAACTTATCTAAACTATTTTAACAGCAAATTTAATTGAAAAGTTGTATTACAAGTTATTTTATTAAGCAAATAGTTTACTAGCAAACCATTTTAAAATGATCTAAACTCAACTAATGTTATTAAAATTTTAATAACATTAGTTGAAAATAAACCAAAATTATAATAGAATGTGAGAAAGATTTACAACGTGTACCAAACAAAATCCTTCTTTCAGTCTTCTCTTGAAGTTTGAATTATTCTGAATAGCAACGAGCTTTGCGATTAACCGCTTTCTCATGCCAAAACTTAAAATAAAGCTACTAAAAATACACAATATGTTATCTTCTGATTTTATGTCGTTTGGATGCATAAAAACAGGAAGCTACATCATATGGAGTAAAATAACATTACAGCATTTTGTTTTCCTTTTATGGTGCATCTTCAGCAGAAAAAATACTGGAGCTCGTAAAAAGTTCTTAAGCAGATTCTGTAGCGCTATAAAACTGATCTTGATGAATATAATGAAGTCTCTGCTTCAATGATTAAAAATGTTATAAAATCAAAAGACTTGATTTCTTGATGTAGCTTATGACTTGATCGATCTAAATTTAAGGCGAGAGGTTTTAGTCTGCCTCGTGATGGAAAAGCATAACATTAAAGTGTTGATACTATAAGCAAAGAAATGGAGAATTTTTATGTGGCCAAGCGGAAAGTAAAGAAAATATGACTAAAAGATTTTAATTTTTTCTGTGAAAATATTGTTCTAAGATGAAATCTGCAAAAACATTTATCAAGCTTTCCTTATTTTTTTAATTTGGGTTAAAAAACGTGCGTCCTTAAATTTTGTTTTCTTTCAAAGCTTCATAGAATATTTTAATCTTTGATGTTCAAAGTTAAAATTTTATTGCGCCCATATTCCACTTTAGAACTTATACCATCCAGGGCTTTCAAAATATTCCACACACACACAAATCAATGTTTATATTAAATTATTCAAAGTAAACAAATGCTGTAATTTGAAGATCCAGCTAGTGAACGCAAAAATCACACATAATATGCACGCTAAATATTGAAAACAAAATTATGGTTCGTATGTCTTCCGTTTCAAAATATACAATATATGTAATGTAAACTCACATTCAAACCATAGGTCATTGAAAAGGATTGTTCATAATATATTTTACATAATTTCAGACGTATACCATTCATCTTTTATTAAAACTATATCGCATAATCTATGTTGTTGTTGAAACCCAGACCGTCCGACCTACCAGAAAGGTGTAAGGTAACTGTTTGGACGGTCGGGAAGTGCCACCCAATTTAGACCGGAACCCAGTGGGGGAGGCATCCACAGGGACCGTACCCTCCTTCCCCTACCACCAACCTCTCGGAAGGACTTTCGGCCCCACATGTTTAACGTGATCGTACTCCGCATGAACACGGCGGCAGTTTTGGCAGTGGCTGGAATCGAACCCGGGCCTACCGAGTGCAACTCCAGCGCGCTAACCAATGGGCTACCGCGCCCCCGCATAATCTATGTATAAAATATTTTGATTTCATTATGTCTTATTTACTAAAATGTTAATAAATCGAAATTACATTTCGATGTCGCCCTTACAGAGCAGCATTTTAGATGTAAAGAGTAATTGCCAAAAAAAAAACCCATGTAAATTAAATTTATAAAGATAATGTGTGAAGTGAAATCAAGCAAATTTATTAAATTTACACAAAAGCAAATCTAATATACACTCTAAGACAAAAAAGTAGGTGCAATAAAGAAGAATTATCCAAATAAGACAAACTTTGGTACATGTAATGTGGATGGTACAGAAAAAGAAATGATTAGAAATTCAGAACAATTGGATGATTTGTTGCACTGAAAGGTCTACACAAAGTGAGCAGGTTAATATGGCGTTGGTCTACCTCTGGTCTTGATACAAGCTGTTACTCGACATGACATTGATGCATAAAGTTGGCCAATGGTGTTCTGAGGGATGTCGTTCCAAATGGCTTACAGTTGACGAGCGACCTAATTCGTCTACATTCTCGGATGGTTGCAGGCGACGCCCCATCTCAGCACAAATGTGCTCAATAGGCGAGAGATATGGGGATATGGCTGGCCATGGAAGTATGTCGTAAGCAAGCAGACAATCAGTGGAGAGGCGTGCAGTGTGTGGACTGACATTATCTTGCTGAAAAGTTAATCCGGGGTGTCGCGAAAGAATGGCAATACAACGGGTCGAAGAATGTCGGCAACGTACCGCTGTGCTGTGATGGTGCCACGGAGGACTATTAAAAGGGTCCGGCTATCAAACGAAATGGCACCCTAGAATATAACTCCCTGTTGCCGGGCCGTGTGGCTTGTGACAGTAAGAGTAGGATCTTGACTATATCCGGGACAATTCGTTCCCAATCCAATGAATTCGACGTTGATCGGCAACATTGCAATCGCTGTTGAAGGTGCATACTGGTCAGTGGTAGGCGGTGTAATGGGTGACGCGAGTATAGATTCCGCTCCCATAGTCTTCTATTAATGATCCGGGTGGTAACTTCAGTGTTTGTCACACGTTGGATGGTTAATAACGACGAATCTTGTGCTGTCCCAGCTGCCCTGACAATCGCTCTATCTTCTTGTTCTGTCGTCGCTCTAGGCCGTCCACTGCCCGCTTGCCGCTGAAATCTGCCATTCCGGACCCATTCTTGCCAACATCATCTAATTGCTGCATCACTTCTACCCAGATGACGAGCGATTCGTCGGTGTACCCATGCAGCTTCATGCATTCCGACCGCACGCCCTCTTTCAAACTCCTTTATATGCTTGTAGTGACGGAAATTCGCCGGCGAGGCATTATTACAATCAAGGTACGTAAACGCAATCGACATCCACTGCACGTTTTGTTCCAGAGAGCGAGTTTCGTTCCTTATATACTCCACCATGGTACTCAGTTTCAATGCGCTGTAGTTCCGGCTATTCATTCATTGGCTGCGAATTTTTGATCATTTACATATTCGGTCGACAGGTGTTTGCATGCACAGTTTCATTACTATCGGATTATTTTGCGGGATGCGTCGATATTTATGCCTTAGACAAGGGGATTTTTAAGACACTCTTATTACTTAAATATCTCTTAAACCACGAGATATATTTTGTTGAATATATTTTCTAGCAATGAGGCTAAGTTTAAGCAACAGTCTAAAGTAAGCTGCTAAGTTTTGTTAGCTGACAGCAAAGTGTAGAATAACGAGAATATAAAACATTTTTCTGTCTGTTTGTCTATTTATCTATCTATCTCTCTCTCTATTGTGACCTATTTTATCTCCAGATGATTCAACGGATTTGCATACTTTTTCAGTAGTTTAGTATGCTTAATTAATAACAGGTTTATGACTAAACATATTTTGGTGTTGTATTGTTTTAATATACTCGTATGTGTTAGTTTACAAGAAAATGGTCAAGTTGTCGATAATTTTACTTCTGTCAGAACGTGGTAAATATGCATTATACAGACAACTATGAATTTCTTGTTTTCAGTGGATTTAGGTAACCGCAAGCATTATGGGAAACGTTTTCAGTATGCTTTGCGTATTGCCAGTTCTGAGAAATTAAATATTTTCTAAAAACCCCAAAACGTTCAAATAATTTTTCTGTGTTATGACATTATCGCTTGATTAATAATGCAAAAATTGTAAGTTAATTTGATATCATCGTACAAGCATGCGAAAATGTTAGAATAAACTTGAAAATTATGTACTTCATAAGACTCTGAAATCAATTTGGAAAATTTCTGACAACTCAACTATTTTCTTGTAAACCGTCACATATGTTAAAAGTGAAAATTTCAAAATTTAATATAATGCGACTCTACAAATTTAGAGTAAGGAAATTAACTTCCGAAGCCGGTTACTTCTTTTTGTTATATTCTTCTCAATTAATGCCTCATTGCACTGTATATTTCTGTTATGATACATTTATCAAAATACATTAAATGTTTTCAAATTTATAAGTTTTAAATAATATATTAATTTTTCCCTATTCCAAATTATTTATTTTAATAACAACATTAATATTAATATAATGCTATAAATTTTAACATTTTTTCCTCCAGTTCTACATTTTCGTATATTAATCATGTCACTGTTTCCCTGGGTATTTGACCACTTTAAGGACAGGTTTGAGATCCCGTAAAATTGTGGACACTTTTAATTTTATCTCTCACTCAAAAGGATTTCGCTTCTCTATTGAACGTATTAACCTATCAGCATGCTCAACATTTTTCGTGCTTAATTCATTTCTTATCTTTCATATCAGATGGCATTTGGAATCTATCTGAGATAGTGAAGTGACATTTTTAAAGAGCTCCCAACCTTTCGGCTTCGCTGGGAGCTCTTCTGTTTCATTTACTATGTGCAATGATTTATAAAATTGTGACTGACAAATTTTCGACAGTACTTGGATACTGATGTTTAATACACTGACATCAGAAATAAATACATATTCCATACGTTTAGCTCTTCATGATTCAAATACTTGTGATAAAGGAGAAGTAAAATCCTGATTTGTTGCTGCTATAACCGAACTGATGTGCAGTTGACGAATTATACGCTTCAGATGTGTTCTGTTATCCATTTTACAAGTCAACTCAAACGATTGTCGTTTTTCATGCGTCATCAGTGGTATAAAAGAATCTTCATATTAATCACCCAATGAAGTGATTCTTAAGATACTCGATGAAATTTATATAAAGTGACACATTTCTTTTAAGAACAGTGATATTTCGGTTTTGACTAAAATTACTTTGGTGATGCATATCAAGTAAAATTATTCCTCGTAAATTTCTTGATGTGATAATATCAATTGAGCGTTATACAATTTATTCACATTGACTTCACTAGACTGACAAACATTTTTATTTTCTTAATGTATGGAACGATGAATTCCAGGAGTTAGTACTTGTCATCATTTTGATTTACAACTGAAGTAAGTATATCATGGATAACAATGACAGACTTTTTTGTACCCTACAATGGGGGCTAAATTTCAGTTCTAGATTATCCTACAGAGAAATTGATTTTATTTCCTGTTTTTACTTTCTATTTATTTACAGTTTAAATGCATGTGTATTCTCCCATTTATGGTATGATACTTCATTTCTCAAGCGCAAAGAATACCACAGTGTACCGCTATCAGTAGAAAGAGGAGCATAAGGAAATTGCCATACATTTTCATTTTAATACTACTACTATAATTATTTAAATGATAAGTATTTTAGTTGCTTTTAATATGAATATCTATTTTAAATATATTTATATTTAAATGTTTGATACAAAGTACATTTCATTCAGTATAATATGATTGTTTATCTCGAAATACTAAAATGGCAATAAGAAAATTACTGAAGTAATCACTATTCTTTGCCATTTCAAAGATATGGAATAAAGAATCAGAAAAAATATTGAGAACTTCTTTGAAGTAAATATGTAAGCAGCAAAATAAACTCTACATCAGCAAGAAGAAACTTAAGTAAAAACGAAAAAGAAATCCATAGTATTCGGGGACGGAAAACGCCCTAAAAATTTCTGCACATCATACATGCTAGCATTTCTGTCTTGAACTACTGTCAAAACAAACGTGACGGGAATAAAAATAAAGCAACTTCCAATGTTAAAGTTGAGTGAGAGCTTCGCATTCATGACTTGTGGCTAGATACATGGATTTGTCTTTTTCATCTTAGAATTTCTGTCTGTCTGTCTTTCTTCCATTTTCACGGTTACGGTTCCAGTTTTGTTCATACATTTAATACAATACAGTCCTCGTGTCCGGTCAACGCTTAAAAAAATATTTTTTAGAGATCGAGGTTTGATAGGAAGTGTAACAAGGAACATACTATTTTTTTTTGTCTTGCCTTTCATTTTTTGGAACTCATATTTCTGCTGAGTTTTTCATTTTCAGACATTTCCCTTGAAAAGTCATTTTTTAACGTTAACGATAATAAATATATTTTCCGCATAGACGCTTTACTCTCTGGAACAGTTACAAAATATAAATCGAATTCGAATTTTTTAATGGAAAAAGTTTCATCGAGATTTAGAATTGTTTAAAAAAACACAGTCTTATATTTTATTTTGTAATCTTTAAACAGTGCCTATGTCCTGCTGTGAAAAATTATTTCGTTTTCTCCATCTTCGATGTCGTTTGTAATTTAATTCGCCAAGTTTCAGAATCTAATTATCCAACACTATATATGCAAATTTTCATTTTTTCATGCCTGGCATTCTATCTTTATAAAATTTAAGCTATCATACAGCCTTATTACGTTCTGAGCTAAATAAATTACTTTTGTGAATATTTTTAAAGCATTAGTAAAAGATGTTTTCAAATTAAAACATATATCCATGATTTGGGATGAAATTTAAAGACTGGCGCAGATGACTGTAAACATTAAGCAAAATATATACACCAATTCATTTTTATGATACTTACAATAAGTTTCATGTCTTTCTTCATTGAAATTGAATTTAAACCACATTCAAATGTAAATTTAAATAAAATATATCTATTAATCAAACTCATATGCTAAATATAACAAAGGAAAATTCTTTGATATTGAAAATTGAATTCTTTTGAATTTCATACATGTAACTTTTTATTAAATTCTTATCCATTATACAAATGAGAAAATTACAACAGCACATTTATTTATAGTATTAATGCCAAACGCAAGCATTAAACTCTATTTAAGAAAGGCGAACATGAAGTGAACTGTGATTGTTTAAGCTGTGTACTACAAAGCTGTATTGGTATAAGGAATTTATGATTAACTAATATATATCATATATGTCACATGTACTACATGCACGGATACAACAGTAAAATGCTTTGGGTGTCCTAGAATACTGATAATTCTTGAAGCAATACTTTATGCTAATCAAAATGTTATGTTTATGAGTTTAATATTTATATCATGTCTTCATACATTCACAAAATTAAAAGTTCATATATTGCAGAATATTTAAATAAATAGTTTATTAGAAAAATTGTATTTTTTAAAAGTTTCTTGCTCTCAGTTTAATTATATTTTTTATATAAATAACTAATTTTAACTAGTTACACAATATTTTCTTTTCAATTAATTTGTTGGATCTACTGACAGTGGATATGTTTCACTATTTTTTTACTTATGCTTGAAATGCTGTAGTTCTTTATACTAGAAAATAATTTTTATTTTGCATTCCATCCGTAATAACTTCGTAATATTATTATTTTAACATATGCATATTATTCAACTATCATTGACTAAGAAAAATATGTGAATATATGACTAAATATATAGCAATCAGTTTTTGCAGTAGTCAGTTTTTTAGCAAGTTCAGTACACGCTGCGTCGGCACAAAAGCACCCTCCCCCTGTCAGAGCCCCTTGCTGTTGCCCTCAGCATCCGTCTTGCCAGGACGCAAAAGTCGCAAAGCTGAAAATTAGGTCTAAATTTAGTGTGAGCAGATAGAGTGGTTTCATTGCAAATTCAAAAATAAAACGTGGAAATTGTATCAAAATCAGAGGAAGCGTCGCCGAACAAATAACCTTAAAAACGATGATTTAAAAAATCTCCTTAAAAAGTTCTGTAGAGGTAAGACATGACACTTTACCAGTGGTGGTGCGTGCATAGGCACTGCGGCACTGCGGGAGAGACAGTGCTCTCTCTCCCTCACAGCCTCGCGGTGCAGCTTCCTATGTGAGCATGTGCATAGCAGTCAAACACCACGCTTCACAGTTCCAGCGGCGTGGTGTTTGACTGTTGTGCGCATGCGCAAGTAGGAAGCTGCACTCCAGGCTGCGAGGAAGAGAGAGAATTGTCGCTCCCGCAGTGCCTATGCACGCACCGCCACTGCTGTTCGATGACAAAATTTAAAGGCACTAGCTTGAAGACTTTGTTTTCAACATAATTTAAATTCTGAACATTACGCCGCTTTGAACTGAAAGCTATGGAATTGTTAATTTAAATTAAAAAAATATTAAATAAAGTTGCGACGAAAAATAGAAGTTCAATAGAGGCAAGACTTGGCACTTTAGGATGATAAATGAAGACCGTATCTGAAAAATCTATATTTCATTTGTAATAATTTTGAGCAATACGTCGAAAAAGTGCAAAACACAAAGTTTTCTTCATAACACCGCGAATGTTAGGAAAATGATTATAATGACGTTTCAATTTTATATTTAAAATTCAAAATTTCCATTTGTAAAACTTCAAATTTTATAAATATGTATTTTTATCACCAAGTCGACCGGCGTCAGCTGTCTAATCTCCGCGAGTAGATAAACACGAGAAGGAATCATTCTATATTCTGAATGTGGTCTTTCTTGTTTTCGAGATTTTTAAAAAAATGTATAAAAAAAACTATCGACTTTTTCTAAAACCGTTAAAAAACTGAGGTTCTAAAAACTAATAGTTAAAAACTAATTGTTAAATAACGGAGGTTCAAACTTTATTTTTTAATGAGAAGATCAATTTTCCGCACACCCCAGTTTATACCCCCAAAATGAAGTTTTTTACAAATCTATCATATTTTTCGATTTTTTTAAAGTCTCAGGCTATACCTACGTTTCAGAAACTGCGCGCTTCTAGGCCGAGTAGGGGCTTTGGAATCCCCTTTACATACAAACATACATACATACGCGATCAGCTTTTAATATATAGGCTGCCTACGATATTCTATCATAAACACTTTTCTGATAACACCTGAAGAGCTTTCAAACTCTCCATACTGTAATCTATATATTTTTTGAATATTTGTAGATTTACGTAGGTACATTTAAGGTCTCTAACAAAGATGACATTTTTATAAGTGTCTTAAAAATTAAATCAGTTTTGTCGTATGTGATATAATGATACTAAACGTATATAAAATTAAATGATATTTCTTGAAATATTCAATTCTTTCTTCAGGCACTGCTACTGAAAAAAGAACTAATATTCTTCAAGATGCGGACACAGTCACTATAGATAACAGAAAAACAGAACATGATCTTCCAGGAAAGACTTAACTCACTTGGTTATCACTACAGCTAGTTTCTCTATATATGGTGGATGTGTCTAAAATACTACCCAGCACGCTAGTCGTTTGGGAGTAAATAAATGAATGATTCTACAAGAAATGTATAGAAAAGCATACTCTTGGTGACACCGTTGAAACTTTTGTTGAAGAGCTGTGATTTACCGTCTTTATCGACCAGTATAGAGAGTTAACTTCCAGTACAGAACATAATCTCGCCCCTATAACTTAATGGATCGGATGTATAGGCGGATGTCCGCTCGCAGTTTGAATACTGTATAAGCAATTAAACTTGCAGATGAGTTGCAGGAGGTACCCGAAATCTCTAAAATACCGAGTTTAGGTTTTTTGAGAAACTTATGATTTTTATGACGAACAGGTTGCTGCTATCTTGTATAAAATGTAGATGAATAAACAGGTAGAATTGAAATGAAGCTTTATTTTAATATAAAATATGAAGGGGTGGGCACTCAGTGTCTACTTCAATTATTAAAGGAACGAATATAGACCCAAGTAGCGCAATTGACAGAGCGTCGACTGGTTAGGTGAAGTTCTTGTTTGAGTTTGGATGTGAGGTTTTTAAAAACGAAACGATCTTTTGGTATTGTGCAGGGAACGTAAATCTGAATACTAAAATAATACAAATGTAATTTTAGCAATTTTATTGCCTTCGTTTGCGATTTTAATGCATAGATTAAAAAATACTTTAAACAGTTTTCTATCAATTTAAAAAAATTACCTTGTTCGCAAAATTTTCCCTTGTAGCCGATATTGCAGACACAAGCTCCATCTGCACATTTCCCTTGTCCATTGCAATCTGCTTGCTCACAGTCATTAGCCGGTACGTTACATTCAGCTCCTTTCCAACCTGCTTCGCAGCGACACGAGCCGTGGATGTACCGACCATGTCCACTGCAGAGAACAGGACAGACACCTAAAAAGAAGAAAGAAATTTAGGTGTTTCGAAAAATTCTATGTTTTTTGCATTTGTTGGATATTGTGAATTTTGTTGCTTTTCTCACTTTGTTGCTACTCTCCCTACTTATATAGTATAATGTATAAGGGATGTGTTGTTACGGGCCGAAAATTCGAATTTCACTTTTCAAAGGAAGAGCATGTTTGAAGCATGCCTAAAATCGAATCGAACGTTTTTGCGGTTATGTCTGTACGCATGTGCGTCTGATGTATGTTAGTGTGTGTGCAAGTATATGGAGTGTGTATGCATATTAGTGCGTGTGTATATGTGGTTTCAATAAAACTTTGGAAACTTGTCTCACGAATGAATGGAGCTATTTGAAAACAATTTTGTACGATAAGTACAATCAATGATTATTGGAACACCATTGATTTTAAAGGAATTTATCGAAAAAGGAGCTTCAATAATGTTAAATAAATAATCATTTTCTATGTTATTTATTATTAAAAATCCATCGGTACTAACTTTAGAACGATAGCACAAACTGTTCTCAAGATATGCCACGTTTTTAGATAAATTTATCAATATAGTTATGTAAAATTAAAATAATTGGCAAGTATCCTTAAATAGGTTGACCTTGATACATTTGACGAAATATTGCCAATTTGATGACTTTTGTTAAATATATTTAGTTTTATTTTCATAAGGCCATTTCATATGTGATTTCGAAATTAGAAGATGTGGCGTTTAGAGATTTTTAGAAATGTTTAATAATTCAGTTACATTAGTTTCTATTTTATTATTTTGCTCCCTATGAAATTGCAACACAGGATTATTTGGAAAACTTTTATACAATATAGGAAACATTAAACAGCTGTATAAGTCTGAATTTAAGTTATTCGAGACTTCGTATTTGTATCCATATTTCATCGTACAATTTGTTTAATGCAGATACATTAACCTACGTTCAGGTTCTAAATTTAACAAACAGTTAGTGTGTAAGGAAACCAAAACTTCCTTTTTTCCAAATATATCTTTTAAATCAACTGCCTTTTGATCATTTTCAATAGTTACAGGACGAACGCTTATGGTTGTGGATATATAACCGCTAAGAAAGGATTTTAAATATTTAAATTTTTCTTTTTAATTTAAGTGTTTCGTTTTCGTGAATCGCGGCTTTATATTGGTCCAAAATTCTTAAAATTTACAAATGTCACCAGTTAAATTATTTAGAGAAATGCACGGTGACTTTGTGTTTGTCTTCATTTTTATATCAGATACTGTTCCTGTACTAGATCGATTTAGTTCTGTAACAGATTGATTTATTGTCGGAATTTCATTTAACTTCACCAAATATCTTCCTGCACGCGATCTACAGAACACAATTGACTGATTGTATTCCACCGATCCTTCGATTTCTTCTTCCAAATATTTTGTTTCCGTTTGCGTTTCAATTATTTCCTCCTATTTTCTAACGGTAGTTTTATGTTCTAACAAAACAGCTAGGGAATCTGGAATAATTTATAGATTCGAATTTTCTTCTTTATTTATTTATTCATCAATCCTTTTAATTAATTTAGTAATACACTACGAATTGAGACTTGTTTTGATTTGTTGTATTTTTAATGTTTATTTTGTACTCATCTAGATATCTCGGCCGATGCCCCATTGTATAGTTATAAAGTACTGTTCTACATTTTACCCAAGCTCGTGACTCTGGTATGAATCATTACAAATTACTTCATTCTAAATTAAACTTCCAGTAGCTTAATGACTAGAGTTAGACGAAGGAATCACGACGTTTAACAAATAAACAACGTTATTTACAGCTAACTTTCCTGGGAACTCAAAATACATATACATTAAAAATCTGTATACAAAGTATTTACAACACTAGCACTAAAGATTCTACCCAAGACATATTAATCAACCATGAAGTTCAAACCTAACTTATTTCTGAACTGACTTTAAATCTGAAGCTATGATGATTAAACTACGACACATGTATATCATCACAAGATTGCAGGCTGTAACTCTCGATGTTTCCCTTCCATGGACCATCAGAACACACATACGCTCGCGAACTCGGCAGAATGGCAGATACTTAATTCTCAAGTCTGCCTTCCACAGGAATGAAAGTTGAGAAGTTCAGGTCAAAAGTTAAAATCAGAAAAAAAGCAGAATTAAAGAAAGATGATAATAAATAATAGAATCCTCACATAGTGAAGTATTTCGGTGCTTGGGTTCTCTGGTTATCACTTTTGCATTAAATAACACAATCAGAAATACACTGGCGGAAAATAAAATCCCAACCCCAAGAAGAAATTAGTTTAGTAGCGTGAAATTTAGGTAAAGCAATTGTGTAGGTAGCATACTTATTTGATTAAAGTTTCAAGGTCACAAGTTAAAGTATGCGCGAGAAGAGTCATTTCAAATGTGAAATGGTGGTACATTAATAACCGCTGTAGTTACCACTATTTTGAATGCAAGCATGCAAACGTGCATGCATTGTGTCGTACAGGTGCCGTATATCATTTTGCGGAATGGAGTTCGATGCCTGTTGCACTTGGTCAGTCAAATCAGCAATGGTTAATGCTGGTTATGGATGGCTAAGGATTTGTCTTCCAATAATGTCCCATACGCGCTCGATGGGAGAAAGATCTGGTGATGTCGCAGGATAAGGAAACGTTGACACTCTGTAGAGCACGTTGGGTGACAGTAGGGTATGAAGACTAGCGTTATCCTGATAGAAAACACCCTCTTGAATACTGCTCATGAATGTGAGCACAACCGATTCTATCACTAGTCTGATGTACAAATTTTCTGTCAAGGTACTTGGGATAACGACGATGTGCTCTTGCTGTCATAGGAAATGGTTCCCCAGACCATAAATCCTGGTGCAGGTCCAGTGTGTCTACGCCGCAGACAGCTTGGTTCCAAGCGCTCACCTGGCCTCCTTCTTACCAACATACGACCATCACTGGCACCCAGATAGAAACGGCTCTCATCTGGGAATACAGCAGATCTCCACTCCGGCCTCCAATGAGCTGTAGCTTGATACCACTGCCGTTGTAGATGACAGTGATTCAGAGTCAGTGGTATGCACGCTACAGGCCGTATAGCTCGGAGCTGTCCCTCAAGAAATGAATTTCTTACAGTTCGCTGTGTCACACTGGGGCCAACAGAAGATTTAATTGCTGCGGCAGATGCAGTACGATCCGACACAGCCATGCGGCGAATACGGCGGTCTTCCGTCTCAGTAGTAGCCCGTGTGCTGCCGAACCCCGATCTTCTTGAGATAGTGCCTTCCCGTGACCACTCTTGCCAAAAATCATGCACATTGAATACATCCCTGCCAAGTCTTTCAGCAATATCGATTAAAGAAAATCCCCCTTCTCGTAGCCCTATTATACGGTCTCGTTCAAACTCACTAAGCTGCCTTCTTCGTCTCGTTAAAGGTATTCTTGACTGGCAGGCATTTCTTCCTAGCTTACAACGTCCAATCCGGAAGATAAATAACGCCCACGAAATTTACATCGCGCAATTAAAACAACCGTGATTTGCATGACCATAGTGGAGCTACTAGCGCCACTCTTATTCGTCTAGCGCGAAATTTGAATAGGCGTCATCTTTCATGTGCAAAAATGCGCCTCCCAAATTTCGTTTATTTAGCACAACTCCTTTTTGGCTTTGGGATTTTATTTTCCGTCAATGTATGATCAACACGTGTTAGCTTCGCTAAGAATTGTTTTCAAGACTATAACATTCCATTGAGTACAGGGATACTTGTTCGCTTCCGACTGCCGAAGAACAGCTAAAATTATAAGAAATCTGATGTGGCCAGCACAAAACTTTCACTGTAGAGTCATATTCATGCGCTCTTTATTTCCTTAATAATTCATTAAATTAAGTTTTATTGCACAAATATACCCTTAAATATTTAAAAATATTCTGAATTTTCCTTTTTAATTCAATTTGTGCTTTCATTGGATAACTGGGCTTATTTTCAACAGTGGTAGGACAAAAACAGGGAAATATCTCGAGAACGGTTAGTCATAGAGTAATGGGGTTGATCTTATTCTTTTTATCGTCAACAATTACGTATAAAACAAGCTTTTAATTGATATATTTGAGCATACATAGTTTTAATTTTAGATATTGAGGATTGTTGAGAAACATTTCGTAAAAAGAGGCAGGCTCTTTTTTTCCGAAACGTACCAAAATCTAATCAGCACCAAGGTAATCCACTAGTGACTTATTTACCAAATTTTGTGGAATTTGGTATATTAGTATTTCAGTTAGACTGGATACAGGAAATTTTTCCAGGCTAATTTTAAAAAATATACAAGTTCTTTTATCCCGGATTGTACCAAAATCTAATCAGAACCAGGGTCATCCGCAAATGACTTACCTTCTATATTGTTATGCCATATATACCCTGTTATACAAGGTAATGTATAGGGAGCGTATTGGTATTGTGTCGAAAATGGCAACTTGAGTTTTTGACGGATCTACGCGTTTTGGGACCTCCAGCACTCGACAAACCAATTTTTAGCGTGACGTCTCTGTGTGTGTCTGTCTGTCTGTTTGTGCAATGCATCAACTCTAACTCAAAAACTAATTGACGAAATTTCATAAAATTTTATAGGTAAGTTATTTGTGGGTTACCCTGGTGGTGATTAGATTTGGGTACGATTCGGGATTAAAGAACCTGTATATTTTTCGAAATGGCCCGCAAAAACTTTATATGCTCTAACTAAAAAACTAATTGACTAAATGTCATAATATATGGTAGATAAGTCACTTGTAGGTTACCCTGGTGCTGACTAGATTTTGTACGATTCGAAAAAGAAGAAACTGCCTTTTTTTTTACGAAATGGCCCCCGCAAAAAGCGTCAAAATCTAAAATAAAAATAAATTAAATATTCTCAGAATAAATGCTTGTTTTACATGTAATTTTTGACGTTGAAAATAATAAGACAACCCTATTACTTTAGGACTAGCAGTTCTTGAATTATTGTTATTTTTTTTTTACATTTTTGCTACGCCGGATTTGAAAATACTTCCAGTTACCAAATGAAAACGATACTTGAATTAAAAGTGTACATCAAGTGTACTTTTAAATAAGTATGCCTGTTATTTAATACAGTTAAACTCAATTTAATGAAATATTAATGAAATAAAGAGAAAATGAATTTGAGCCTGTAGGGAAAGTCATGTGCTGCTCATATCAGATTTCTGTTTTTTTTTTTATAAATGGGCTTTTTTCAATAGCAGTGTAGCAAAAATCCGGAAAAACTAAGATATCTCTAGAAAAGTTATTCTTTGAGTAATGAGGTTGGACTTATATTTTTATTTCTCAAAACCCGTATATAATACGTATTTAATTAAAACATTTGAGCATTTTATTTTAGATTTTGGCGATTTTCGTGGGCCATTTCGTAAAAAAGATAGGTTCTTTCTTTCCGAATCGTACTAAAATGTAATCAGCACTAAGGAAACCCATATCGGCTTATCTACCAAATTTGTGAAATTTGGTCTATTAATTTTCAGCTAGGGTGGATATATACATTGCACACACACACACAGACACATACACACACACACAGAGAGACAGAGAGAGAGAGAGAGAGAGAGAAAGACGTCACGCTCAAAATAGTTTTTCGTGTTCCAGAGGTCCCAACACGTGTAAATCCGTCGAAAGTACGAGTTGCAATTTTTGATACGATTTTTCTCCCTCTACATTACTATGTATTGCAGGGAAAGTAAAAATCTGATGTGACCAGCACATGACTATCGCTGCAGACTTAATTTTATTTTTTCTTTATTTCATTAATATTTTCATTGAGTTTAATTACACTAAATAATACGCATAATTAATTGAAATGACCCTCAATATACATTTTAATACAGCTTTCGTTTTCACTTGATAACTGGATTTATTCTCAAAACCGCCGTAGCAAAAATATAAAAAAAAACTAAAATATCTCCAGAACGGTTAGTCCTAGAGTAATGTTGCTGGTCTTATTAGTTTTCTTATTATTTCCCTTTACGTATAAAATAAGTATTTAATTGATACATTGAAGCATGCGTAGCCTTTCATGTTAGATTTTGGCGATTTTTGCTGTTCATTTAGTAAAAAAGGCAGGTTTCTCTTTTCCGAATAGTACCAAAATCAAAGCAGTACTAGGGTATCTCACACGTGACTTATCTATTAAATTGTGTGACATTTGCTCAATTAGTTTTTTTAGCCAGATTGGATACATAAGATTTTTGGGGGCCATTTCGCAAAAAAGGCGGGGTCTTTTATCCCTAACAGTGCCAAAATGTAATCAACACAGGGGTCACACACAAATAACTTGCCTACCAAATTTTATGAAATTTGGTATATTAGTATTTCAGTTAGACTGGATACAGGAAATTTTTGCAGGCTATTGGTTTTTAAGTTAGTGTGGATACATACTTTCACAAAAAGACACACACACAGACGTCACACTAAAAATATTTTTTCATGTTCTAGGGGTCCCCTAACCCGTAGATCCGTCGAAAACTCGAGTTGCAATTTTCGGCAGGGTTCCTATACTTTCCCTATCGATGATCGATAAAACAAGCTAAACTAATATCCACAAGACACAGATTAAAAGAAGTTAGCAGTTAAAAGAAATAAAGCAGAAAATACTATTTTGTATGCTCTTCAATGCGCAATATTTATCCTAAACATAAAGCTGGTAGCCATCACATTACGAAGAGTTCTCACTTTTATTAAAATTAAATGAGATAAGTAATATATTATGTATTTTATGAAGAAAACGTGACCAGAGAGCATCAAGTAAGACAAAATTTCCTTCCATATATGTTTCGAAAAATCTGATAACTTAGTTATAAGCTTTTGTTAGCATACTAGCTTATGTCTGAATATGAATTTTCTGTTGAAAGACAGTAACTTTCGCTAATATAATATTTTAATATGTATAAAAGAGAAAGCATCATTCATATTTTAAATGGAAAATGCTGCAAATACGTTTGCAACCAAATCAAAAATTGAACAGAAAAGTGAATAAAATATACAAGACATTATAGTCCCACTCTGCATAAAAAGTGAGCTACACAGAATTCGTTTTCGATGTCAACAGTACTATAGATAGTTTTATTTGTCATGCGAGGTTTTTGTTTTCTAACAAAAAATTGTACTTTCTCAATATCAGGAATTTCAATAGATTTAAATGTTATATGAACTTGCTTCATTGCACCCGCTTGTATTATTTTTATTCTACTTTATCAAAGTATTTTAGAAAATATTTAAATGTACAGATTTTTATAAAATTCGGTACAAATGAAAAAGTAAAATATCAAACGCTGAGCGTTTAATGATATAATTTTAAATTAAGTTTCAGGTATGAAAAAGTATTTCGCGTTTATGCTCTCTTAACCGTCCACATCGTTCCTTGGATACCTTACCCCACTCCTTCTTATGTTTACACCTTTACTGGTATTGCTTTCTAAATCGTTTTTCACTATCATCATATATGATTATAATTTTAGTAATTTATTTTGTAATATACATATATATATATAATTTAAGTCCATTATTGAAACATCATACTTTTATTAATATTTCTCATCTAATACCATACTTTGCTTAAAAAAAAACTTATGATTTTCTATGTTATGGACTTGTTTATCCATTGACCATTCAGATAATTTTACCTGATATTCGTTTACGTTATTAACTTATTTAACACAACATAGTAGTCATTTACAATTTTGATTCTATCAAAGTTTCGCCTATTTGTTTGTCTACCCCCCATATATATGACTTCGCTCTCAGGCCAGTTGACCGCAGTATCCTAATCTTCTCGTTCATAATTCAGCACCATGAGTCGTTCATATGGATACCTTCCGTCCCTTTTGCCCCTCTAATTTATAATTCAATTCCCTATTTGAATTTTAAATGTTCACTACTTGCTTGACTCATTTCTAATTTGTCTTTATTTCGCACTTAAGATTTTCTTTACTTTTAGCAATATGTATTTACTCATTTAACTACTTTTACATTGTTTCAATATTATTATTATTTTATTTATTCATAGCGGATCTATTATAAACATATATTTTATTATTGGCAACAGAATTATCTATTTTTAAATTATTTATTTATTATATAGTCATTGCTAGTACCATTATTAATTCATTACTTATTTATATATTTAATTTTTTATACAGTGTTAAGAATTATTTAATACGATATTGTGGGGTCTTAATGATTAATCATGATCAATTATCGAACTTGCCTGTGTTCTACACATATATATTTGTTTCATATTTATTTATTAATGTATTTAATCTTAAAATAAAAAAAACGATTTAAATTTTTTAAATATTTAACATTTTAATTGATTAAAATTTATAATTTTATTATTTGATTGTTTAAAATTATTTATTTTTCCACTCTATTAAGTAATGTCTTGCAATTATTTTCGACCCAGGAAGACGCCTATTTTCAGAATGAACGTTTCCTGCTTGTACCCTGCGTCATCTCAACTCATTTAAGATAAATACAATTGACCATTTCTATGTTACTCTTTTTATATAGATATTATTAATACTGCATTACATTGTTTTAAATATTTTGTCCTTTTGCTACATGTGTTAAATACCAATTAATACCAATTAATCTACACTCTTACACACACGTTATACACAACTTTTATATACTTAATAATTATTTTATATTTTATTTAAATTTTTATTTACATTGTATGTTTATTTTGAAACCTGTTTCATTATTTTTCTGCCGTTCATGCATAAAATTAGTATTTATAAATACTTTTGGCCTGAAATAGTACCGCTGACTGCCATACTTATTTTGCTTTTTGAGTCTTATTATCTTGGTTTTGGTTTTTCTATTGTTTTCATCAAGAAATTTGTCTAAAATATCTTGAAAAATATTTGGAACATTTTCAGAACATTTCTATAATTATCTGACTTATGGTGAAAGTATAGTTCATTTGGCTTAGTATTTTCACCTTAATTCTCATTATTATACTGATCCTCTTCATTTACACCCTTTAAATAATTCCTCCGTTCGCTCGCTCCAAATAATTTATCCACGTGCACGTCTATGTCATATTTATTTCTAACTATTACATTATTGTTCCAACCTAATATTTCAGAACTCGAAATGGTCCCTAATATATATCTTGCAGAATATTACGTTTAATAAACTGTTTCAGATATTCCGTAACACCAATATCAATTCCTTATTTTGTTATTCTCTTCAAAATTTGAATCACTCAATATTCATATTTTTATTTAATATAATTCTAACTTTCTTCTGATTATTTAGCACTATATATATATATATATATATATATTTATTTATTACAGCTTGAAAACCCCTATATGGAAGGATCGAGTTTTTAAAGGGGACTAAGAACAGAAACATCTCCTGATTAATCAGGAAATCCTGAGGTAGATTCAATACCTCAAATGAAGACTCACGTGATTGCAAAATATGCCTCCGCGGGAGCGTGACAAACACCTCCATCTCGTCCTTTAACCCTTTTTCTATCAGTATAAATGTATTGCTCACTTCGGTTGTATTTTGGGAATTACTATTTACATTATTCTTATTTTCAACGGGTACCTTACTATTTACAAAATTAGTTTTCTACATATCTAGATATTCATTTTCCTGTACCTACATTATAATCTCATTTTTCATGTATGGGATTTATTTAAGTTAAAATTATTATTACTTACAGCATATTTTCATTAGCTTCAATATCTTCATCAGATAAAGTGATTCTACTATCCCTACTTAATTAAGCATTGAGCTCTTCATTTCTGTTTCATACAAACTAATCATAATTTTTAGTTTTATTATTCAAGTGAATTTTATTCAACTCAATGTCCTATTAAAGGTTATTATAATGTGTTTGCACACCCTTATTCTGTCGTTGATATTCATCAGTATTTATGCTGTGCGTCTCCTTATTTAACTCAATTTTGTTCGTCTTAGTTTCATCTATAATAATAAAGAAATATATATGTCTGGCTGGCTGTTCGTCTGTAGTGAAAAATCTAAACATCGCAAAGTCACGAAATTTGGTACACAGGTACTTCAGGATCCGGGACGATACTCCTCTGTTTAAATTCGAATTAGTTTATTAGCTATTTAAGGTTAGCAAAATGTGTAGTTTATGGCATATATATGCCTCCATCGTCTATTACAGGGATGTATTGCTGATGTCGCCATATGGTGCCTCCATTCTAAATGTAAAACTAAGTCATTCATTGATTATCATTGATTTTTACATTCAATGGTGAACTTTCAATTACGCAGTACAAACGTATGTTTAAAATAATTTAAGTTTATATAAGTAACGTAATGCTATTGGGGTAAGCTTAGAAGAACATTTTGCGTGCACACTAAAAATGCAAACTGATAAAAACTACGCTGGGACTCCCAGCCAGTTCCTAAAAATTAAATACCATTTTAACAGAACAGTCGCTTATGACAAATATAAAATTAAAAAAAAAACTCTTGCGTAGGTGACACACGCCTACGCCACGACCGCTCATTTTGATTTCTGGGCAAAAGCGGGGGCATTTTCTAGTTATTAATACTCATTTCATTATTGATAGCAGTATGTTCTTCAATTTCGATATTATCATCCAAGTACTATTGCATTTTTGTTATTTGAATTATATTTTGCATTTTTGCATTACAGTCTGTGTCTAAAGTTGTCATATGAGCACACGAAAATTTAGAGTAATAGAATTACATATCGACTATCAAAATTACTGTCTGTGACAAAAAAAGTATTGTTTACAATTCTTAGCACCGATTTTAAACAAAAATTTACTGCATTTTAAAATCTCAATATTTTGCTCGTAAATGACTACCATGTCACCTTCTTGTGATATAAGTGATTTTTCTGTTTAGAGTATCTTTCAGTATATTAAACGTTACCGACACCATTAATGACACTCGTTGTCCAAGTTCATTAATGAGCCGCTGTTGATGATACTCCAATTGGACATCTGGACCTCTACTAGTAGTAAAGAGATATTTTCTTACACGTTTTCTATCTTATTTGTTTATATATATCTGTTTTGACTCAATTTTTTGTACATTTTTGCTCATTTTTTTAATTTATTATGATATCATTATTTTCGTCAGTGTTCTTAAATCATTTCGTTGCTCCTCGCGTTCATACTTCGCTTTACTTTATGTGACAAACACTTTTTATACGCTGCCTACTATTAATTTTTCAGAAATTAGCTTTCTCGAATGCAATATTACTTTTATTTCCCTTTCATAGCTTTAACTATATGCTATAAACTATGTATTTCTATAATTTCCGTGTCCTCTTCCCATTAAGCTGTGTTTCATATCCTCCTTTTTTTGTTAATGCTAAATATTCATTTCTTTGATTCTCCCTCCTATCAAGATTTCTAAAACTGTAGAATGTAGATAATCTTCCTTTAAAATTTTGAGTACTGTTCTTCCGAAATTTATTGTTCTGTGAGCCATCATAATTATTTTGATTACACTAGCGCTCTATCGAAAAATGTTAAAATTTGCCGTACCCAATATACCTCGGATTTTTCATTGATTTTGATGTAAGAATTTTGGTATCATTTTGCTGATTATGCCAGCATTCTTCCCATACATGACCAATTTTTACGCAACCTATGCAAGCTGTTTTATTCTCAACACTTTTGTTCATCTTGTTCTAATTTTAATTTGTTTATTTGCATTTGGAACTCTTTGACTTGTGTCATAAGTAAAACCTCTTTGATTTTATCCTTCTAAGTTACGACGGTATTATTTTCTTGAAAAGCCATTTCTATAATTCTACTACTTTTACAGCCTTTTTGAAATTTTAAACGTCTAAAAATTTTGCTATCTTTATTCTGTCAGCTACTTGTGTAATTTCTCCCTCACTAACCTCTTTTATTTCAAAAATTTTGTTAGCAGCATTTTTTATTTTGTTCGTCAAGTCGTCACCTGACATCCCTGCCGTTTGTTTGATGCATTGAAACTTGCCTGTTCCTGGGCAATATTTATCTTATTTTGAATGTTTTTATTTACATGCTTGCCATTGTCTTCAAATTATCATCGTTTTGTATTTTATCATTTCGAACTATGAATCCGAGGGTTTTCCCTCTTAATTGTGCTGTAGAATAATTGCTTTATCATTGTTAGTCCATTTTGTCAGACTCGCAAGCTGCCTAAACCAGCCGAAGGTAATTAGCACATCTTCCTGTTTAGCGCAGCTAAAATCGGTAAAATCTGTTTCACAGGGATATTTGAAGTTGCCACATTTTAATTATTTTGCGGAGTATTAATACTACTATTTTTTTCCTAACATTTAACTGTAATTTCTGGTGATTTCTGTCTATTCTTACTTAGTTTTGGTGGCATCTAACACTAAGTTTAAGTAATTTATTCCCTTGCAAAATAATCACATAAAATACACTAAATAACATAACAATCAGAAAGCAATTAATCTATATTTCAGTTCTCACATACCTGATTTCTCATTTCTCATATCAGAATACTGATATTTCTATGTAATTTGGATAATTTCTATCTCGAGCTATAACTGCTATATATATTTTTATAACAACTGTGCTATTATATAATAGATTAACAATACACTTTGAAGCACTGGAGAATGTGCATATACTTAAATTTTAATGCTAGTGTTTCTGGTCATCAAAATCTGGTCTCTAATATTACTTAGGATCATAATATTTATATTTATTTAGTTTCATAGATTAATATTAACTTATTCCACTTAAAAAAAATTCGGCACATTAATTTTATGTTAATAATTTTATTGTTTTGCCTTATGGATATAAATTAGCTCTACTCTCAATGAAAACTCTCACGAGCACCATAATGTCGTGATTAATGAATGTAACAGTAGATGTGAAAGTTCCTTAAAGATGCTTATCAGTGGTTAAGAAAATTATTAAAATACGTGTAGTGATTACCTAAATACGATGCCTTGTGTAGAACCGTAAAATTTTCAATCCAATTTTCTTCAGTGAGTACAGCTATTACTAACTTTTACTGCAAGGTAAAATAAAGACTTTTTAAGCTTTTTAAATTTAATCTTTAATTTATTAAATCGAATTTTAACATAGCACTTACAACACTATTTAAATTTCCAAGTATGAGCTTTTCAAAAATGTGAGACCTAACTCTTGTCATTGTGAGATCAGAATTATAGTATTGTTAAGCCATTATTATAGCATTATTAGAGCAGAATTATAGCATTGTTAGACTAGAGTGATTGCCAAACTTCAATTTATAGCTTGTAACCTCAACCGAAAGGCTGAATAGGTGCCACATACCTTTTTTTCCAAAGATCAGATAATGTATTGCAATTGAATATGTCAATTTTTTTTATCTGGATTACAAGTCTGCGAGTACAGTTGGCGGAGAAGGAAAAATTAAAAAAAATATCGAATTTAAATGAATCACTGGCAAAAATGGGGAGGAAGCTGATGTCTGACACATATATACCATATATTTATGCTGAGAACAAGCCAATAAATTTAAATTTTTAGAACGATCAACATGCTGACATTTATTGTTTAATATAATTAGATTATTTCAATAGATAAATATAAGTGCGTTGATTTTAAAGGAGTTCTGATCAGGGGAAGATTTATAATATTCAAAATCAATTTCAAAAACAGAAAGAACAATTAAAATAAGTACGGTACATAAATACTCTTTATGCAAGTTTGAAAGTGGATGACTTTAGTAAGATGTTAACATGGACTGTTATTACATGATTTTTAAATCCAAGATAATGAAAAAAAACTCACAAATTTAATAATCTCACTGTTATAAAAAGTAGATGTTTAATACTAAGTAGATTTTCTTCAAATTAATTGATATCTTTGTTTAGAAGTTATCAGGAGCTGTTCTCGGGTAGGCTTTTTGCTTTCCTCACAGGGATCTTTCAGATCGAAAATTACTTCTCGATCTTCACTAACAGCAAGAAAACCTCTACATTAATTACAGCAACATAGTAAGTAAATCTATAATACTAAGAACATATAAATTTGTCTAAAAATCGACAGAAACTGCCTATGTAACTAGCATGTAACTAGTCCATGTAGTTACATTAATGGTTAGTTTTCTATAATGGTTAAAATATATTGTGGAAATCTATGTCATTTTAAACAACACGAATCCATTGTGTATTCCAAAAGTTTGCGATTATTGTTTCATTTCTTTCCTAATTTCACGGGCTTAGCTGCTAAGAATAAAAATCAAATGATAAAGTATATATTTAAAGGATACCTCCCAAAAATAAACTGATATGAGAAAATAAAAGCATTTATTACGAAAAAGATATCTCAAAATGTCGAAAGTGGATTTCTAAAATTATCTGCTCTTTAGATAGCGAAGAGTTTCTCTTCTATTCGTAACCAGCACAATCGATAATTATTATTTCCAAAGGCTAACACCGTCCGAAATATTGATTAGTTACACATTTAAATTAACTTTTCGAACACGAAAGTGAAGTTGTATTTGGTTGAGGTCTAAATTAAGTTACTTTTCTAGTATATTAAGAGAGAGGGAGAAGCCGGCATTCTAGAAAACGACTCACTTGGATACAGTGCTTGGCGGAGCGATACACCAGATAACCTAATTTGGAACCCTACGTCTCCTTTCGTAATTGTCTTCCTGCGCTCTGGAAAAATAGCGCTCAGGAAAAGTTCATTAAAATACATGAATAATAAATTGATGGCAACGCTAGTTTTGAAGCTTAAAAAAGCAGAAAATTTCGTCGAGTTTTTCTACAGAGAATTCAGCTAGAGTAAAAATATCTTGACTAATAAAGACTCGCATGAAAACTGATTTGTAACGAGAAAAAAAATGGAATTCTAGTCTTGAGGCTTTTGAGATTATAGGATATTTAAGCAAAAGTTATCTTAAGATGCCAAATTATAATTATATTTGAAATGGTTGGTAAATATATTTCGAAATTAGAGTTTTATAAAGATGGCGTAATTAAATTTCGTTAAGTTTATATTAGATTGGGGAACAAATGGTATATTTGTCAGGACATTTTAATTACATTTAAAATGTATGCATATTTTAAAAATAAATATTGAGTTTTCAAAGTCAATATTGTTCATAGCAAAAATAATACTCTTCCTCACGTATAGAATACCATTAACCATATTTTAAATGTTCGATTTTTAATAATGTAACGTTAAAATACACGCTGTGGTAAACAATAAAATACAATTCTGTATTTAGAAGAGTCATGAAAGATCTACATGAAGAATACGATCTAAAGCAATTTATAACTTATAGAAGATACATGGACTTGGTAGAATTGGTATTAAAGGAAAACATACTACACGACGGAAGCAATTTTTACAAACAAATCAAGGGCATACCTATGGGAGGGAGTTGCTCGTCAATACTAGCAGATATATATCTATCTAAATACGAAAGAGGCACTCATATCCTATCGGAAATGCCCTACTTCCGTTATGTCGATGATGTGATAATTGGGGGCTATGAAAACACCCCATGTTTTGACTTTTCATTCTACCCAAGCGAATTGGACCTTATTGAAAATCCAGCGTGTGAGGACGGATCGGTAAAATTCTTGGATTTAGCTATCAAAAAACACAAGAAATATGGAATACACACAGTGTTACACGACAAAAGAGATTCATATAGGATCAAGGTAAATCATATTATCGATTGGAATTCAAACCTTGCAAAGTATGTCTTCAGAAATATAATAATTGGACATTTTAGAAGAAACCAAAATTATAATACTTTTAGGAAAGACTGCATTTGCAAATGTAAAAAATTTGCAAATGAAGCTATAAAAAGAAATTATCCAGTCAATTTTGTACAACATTATTACAAATCCTTTTTTAAAGAAAATTTGTAATCTGATTGTTGATATAGAGATTTAATATTCATGACTGCGTAACTATTATCCTGATATTTCTCTGCGCATGAGCAACTTTACTTATATAAAGAGACGTTCCATCGGGTTGGACTAGCGGATGTTTCTTCTTCATGGATTCGTTTACTTCTTTGGTTCTGAGTCTGTTCTGGTGCTTTTATTTTCGCACATTTGGGAGGCTGACCATGGAATTATGTTGGTTCCATGAGCGTTACCCGGGTTGTAAAAGCTGCTTTAAGCGGGAAAGGGGTGTCGCAATCCACCCCTACCATTCTTATGTAATTCATATGGTCACTCCCGTTCTTTTCTACTTTCATTCATATATATATATATATATATATATATATATATATATATATATAGAGAGAGAGAGAGAGAGAGTTGGCGACAAATTTGTCACTTTGCAACATTTAAAATAGTCGCCAAGTTGGCGACGTCCATCTAAATTTCTCGTCAAGCTTTGCGAATGGATTGAGAAATGGAATATTCTTATTATCTGCTCTTATGCTCTTTTCCAGATTAAATTCCAGATGCCATTTGTCGTCATTTTTATCATTTTAGCGACAGTTTCGTTAATTTGGCAAGTTGGCGACGTTCCGCCAAAATCTCTCCAAGGATGGAGAAATATGTTATTCTTATAGCAGATAAATTACTATTGGCGTCCAAATACAAAAGTGTTACCCAAAGTAACTTTTCTCATGAATAAAATGAGTTAGATTCTCGAGAATGTATATTATTTTTAATAATATAATGTTAATCTAACATGTATTACATGCAAATTGTTCATTATATTTTTAAATATGTTTATATATATATATATATATATATATATATATATATATATATATATATATATATATATATATATATATGTGTGTGTGTGTGTGTGTTAATTTAGTATTTGATATTTATAATAAAACTAAACTATTTCCATTTGGAATTATTAATATGCCGTCTTTCTCTTTTAATCTCGCGAGAGGAAATTTTAGAAATATAATTAATCAATACCTTATTAGAATAAATAAATTGTGTTCTAAACAGTGTATAAATAATAATATTTTAGAAATAAAAAAAATTATGTCTTAAATTCTCATATCCTGATAATTTTATAAATAATGTAGTAAATAATTTCGTATTTAAATAATATTTTAGGTTTAGAAACTAGGCTATGATTAGTTATCCCTAGTTATATAAATGGATTACGATATGACCGTTCTTTTGCCGAGACATTTGGATATATTATATAATTCACTTAAATTCTTTCGACAATGTTTAATCATGGGTTACAACAATTGCTTAAAAATAATTATACACTTTGTAATCTAATTACATATAGTATTATATTGCATTAACAATAGTAAATAGTAGTTTTAAAAGATGTCCAGAGATGGTCACCGTGAAAATTTATTTGGTTTCAGATAATAATTTGGAATGTAATTATATAGGTTAAATTAATTTTATTGGGGAATGTAGTATATAATAATATGATCAGTGCCTCCTTGTATTGATTTAAATTGTTTTTAATTGAAATTTAACATTAAAAACGAGTCTTTTAATGTGTGTTAAGGAAATAGATAAATGTGTGCCTGGACTGTTAATTTACGTAATATCTATTTTGAGATTTTTAGAGTAGACAAAAAACCAACTATTTCTATTTCTAAATTTAGTAACATTTGATTTTGCATTTGAAATTTATTTTATATTAATAATTTTGAAATTCTAGAAGTTGTGCATGTTTATTGGGTATGTTTAAATGATATTTAAGTTTTTAATTCAAAATGTCTCTTAAATTTTAATTGTGAAAATGTCAATTTTAATTAAATTTCTATTAAGAATTTTGTTTTATTTAAACTATTTTTAAAATTATTTTTCATATAGTTTGAAAATTCCAGTCTATTGAATTCAGCTATCGATATATAATCGAATGCTCATTGAACTAAGTAGTATTTCCCTTTCGTACTTCCATCAAATTTGGCGATCCGTCCAATGAGTAAAAGTATATATTGATTTATTATATATATATATATATATATATATATATATATATATATATACAGTCTAAGACAAAACAAATCGACGCACCAAGAGAGAATTTTCCAAATGAGACAAAATTTGGTACGTGTAATGTGGATGTCCATAAAAAAATGATTAGAATTTCAGAACAATTGGATGATTTATTGCACTGAAAGACCTACCCAAAGTGAGCAAGTCAATATGGCGTTGGTCCACCTCTAGCCTTGATACAACCTGTTACCCGACGTGGCATTGATGCATAAAGTTGCCGGATGGTGTTCTGAGGGATGTCGTTCCAAATGGCCTCCAACTGACGAGATAATTCATCTACATTCTGGTATGGTCGTAGGCGACGCTCCATCTCAGCCCAAATGTGCTCAATAGGCGAAAGATCTGGGGATCGGGCTGGCCAAAAAAGTATGTCGTAAGCACGAAGATAATCAAGAGAGGCGTGCCGTGTGTGACCTGGCATTATCTTGCTGAAAAGTTAGCACGAGGTGTCGCGAAAGGAATAGCAATACAACGGGTCTTAGAATGTCGGCAGCGGACCTCTGTGCCATAAAAGACTATCAAAGGGGTCCGTCTATCAAACGAAATGGCACCCAAGACTAAAACTCCCTGTTGTCGGTCCATGTGGCGTGTGACAGTAAGAGCAGGATCCTGACGATGTCCAGACTGTTTCCAGACACGCCTGCGCTGGTCGTCGGGACTCAGTTCGAAACGGGACTCATTACTAAAAACAATTCGTTACCAATCTGAACAATTCCACGTCGATTGGACCCGACACCATTTCAATCGCCATTGACGGTGCATACTGGTCAGTGGTAGGCAGCGTAATGAGCGTCGCGATTATTGATTCCGCTCCCGTAGTCTTGTATTAATGGTTCGGGTGGCCACTTCCATGTTTGTCACACGTTGGATGATTGATAACGACGAATCTCGTGCTCTCACAGATGCTCTGACAATCGCTCTATCTTCCCGTTCTGTCGTCGCTGTAAGCCGTACGCTTCCCGCCGAAATATGCCATTCCGGACCCATTCCTGCAAACAACTTCCAATTGCTGCATCGTTCCTACCCGAATGCCGAACGATCCGTCGGTATACCCATCCAGCCTCATGCAATCCGCCCGCACGCCCTCTTTCAAACTCCTTCATATAATTTTGCATATGTATTTGGCAGTCTTGGCGATAGTTCGCCCCATATCGACGAGAATTTCGTCAAAATTGCAAACATGACTCTAAAGTAATGAATAGGATTCCTAATGGATGAATTAATTATTCCAATATTTTAATACACATATGGACTATGTCGCTTATTAAGGATGCTACCAATACTAATAATTTTTAATCTAAAGTTGTGCGAAATATAAGTTAATTGGATATTGGGTACTTTGAAATAGTATTACATGTTGTCATCCGGAAAATCCCCATATATACAATTCAACGTTAAAAATACAGTGCCGTGGATCTTATACATTATCTTTGTCTGTAAAAAGAGTCAATTTATAGCATTATATAAGGAAAAATCATTTGCAGTCCACATCAGATTTTTTAAAAATGTAACCGCTATAAATGCAAAAATTATTAATATATCTAAGAAATGCTTATTTTTCAACAAAAGTTTTGTAATATGAATATAAATTTATTGTAAAATTTTTGGAGAACAATATTAAAATTAAGAATGCATACTTTCATAGCCCAAAATATAATGATACGCCAAAAGCAAATTTGTATCACAATTAATTTTGAAGTTTTAGCATATTAAAAATAGAAGATTTCAAGGATAATTTTTTTTTTAATTTTCAAAATTTCACAAACTTAGAAAATATAGGTCTTTATTTTCTATAATGCGCTCTCCAACAAGGTAACTTGTAAATAACAAGACTATTTTTTCATCTGTGTAGATATTTTTATAAATTAGAATTTTATGTAACGATCCCCTTCAATCATGTTTAAAAATTTACTATTAAAATTTACAATTAAAAATGTACTATTAAATATAGTACATGTTCAACATATTTTAACAATTGTATATTATTAAATTTTTGTAGGTACTTGATGGTTCGTATCACTCCTTACTATCTTACATAGTTTGACTATAATATCGACACAAGAAAATATTTGAAAACAGTTAAAATGTCGATAGCTAAAAAGATATCTGTATTATTACTTTTAATAGTATAATTTTATAAAGAAAATTTTTGTTTCCAACAATACGAATTTTAATACAAACAAATAATGTTTTTAATAGTATAATTTTCCGTTTAGATGCGCTTAATACTTTCAAGATTTAACTAAATTCCCCTTGGATAAATTTCCCTTACACACTTTTCTAAACATAAAGTAAAGGTACTTAATTTCAGCCAACACCGCACACACGGAAAAAATCTAAATGAAGGGATTCCTATTTCAACGACATGAGAGCCCGTTAAAAATATTAGTTGAAAGAGATCCATGTCACATTACCATAATTACGAATCTTAAATGCACACGCATTATAATTTTCTTTTTGTTAACAGTATCACTGTTTCTTCCCGTGTCGTTTACGGCGCAAGATTAATGAAGATGAATTTCAAAAGAAGTAGTGTCGGGGAAATGATAAATGATTATTTCAGCTGCCAAATTGGCAAAGGAAAATCCCGAGAAACAAACAGGTACTATATTTGTAACACGTGTTACATTTTACTTGTAAAAAATATCGGCCACAGAGTTATCTACACATGCGATTCCGACACTTTTGAAGAAAAGCACATGCACTTTGCATACCATGCGAAATTGAAAACGTACTCGAATTCGTATAAAATGTACGTGCAATATAAAATGTACATATATATATATATATATATATATATATATATATATATATATATATATATATATATATATATATATATATGTGTGTGTGTGTGTGTCACAACAAATTAAACTACACATTTCCAGAAGGGCTATAGCAAAAACTATTCATCAGAAACTAACTCATGAAATTTGGGGAGTGTAGTAAGGCGATGGGAATTTTTTCTAGAGCAAAAAAGGTTAGTTCTAAAAGCTACCAATAGAGAGCGTATAATATCCTCATGCAGAATATATAACATGAACTACACATTTTATCCTTCTAATGAGGACGAAACCTGTTCAATGTGATGGCCATTATTGTCTGCTACCATCTGGAATCGTAACATAGTATATTCAGTGGTTGATTGCAATGTATGCGTCGAAATGTTACGCTACAATGTCTAGAAGTAAGTGCCTAGAAGTCTCTTCTAGGCACTGCAGTTATGTACATGGTGTGCTTTGCTGTCTTTAAGATCAGACAGAAATCTTATGGGACCACGATACACCAAATCTTTGAGATATCCTCAGAGCCAAAAATCGGATGGATTCAAGTCTGGGGATCTTGCATGCCATACCGTAGATAAATGACGGCTGATGATTCTGTCATCAGAAAAGGGGCTCCAGAGCACTTGCTTCACACAATCGGCTATGTGTGGAGGAGCATCATCTTGCATTAAAACTATTGTTCTAACACATTGACGTGTCTGCAGAGCCGGAATGATTGAATTCTCCAATAAGAATGTATAACGTTGGCCGCTGACAGAACACGTTACAGGACCTGCGGATGTGGGCTCCACGAAAATAAAAATGGTCCCAAAATGAATGTGGCAGTAAAACTACACCATATCGTTACCTTAGAAGATTGTAACGGAATTTGTAGACACTCATGTGGATTTCTCAAGCCCAACTACGGCAATTATGCATGTTAACTGCACCTTCTAAAGAAAAATGGGCCTAGTTCTTCCAGAGAATGTTCCATGCCCATTCATTTTGGAGCTCACAGCGAGCAAGGAACTGCAATGCAAATGTTTCTCTCGCACTGAAATCAGCAGGTAAGACCTTCTGCAAAAGTGACAGTTTATGGAGATAGTAGCGTAATAGTTTTTGATGAACCCTATGGACAGTGGAATGAGGTTGTTGTACAGCTTGTGTAATGCACCGAATGCTAGTACTGCCCATACACTATGACATCCTGTCCTCTTCTACGTCATACACTACATGTACATCAACACGCTTTCGTCCCCTCCCTGGCTGAACGGCCAATGATCCCTTTGCTTCAAACTTCACAAAAATGGTTTGTAGTCCCTTAACAGTGAGTGGACCTTTCATAACCAGTTCAAAGATGAAATTTCTGCAATGTTACCGTAGCAGAGTCACCGTTTTGGTAAAACAATTTTACCAGTAAAGCGCCTTTTGTTAAAGTCAAAGTCATCTTAGGTAATTTAACAACAGTTATGACTTCGGTTCTGCAATATCAGCTTCAAATAGCGTGAACGTGTGCGCGAGCACACGATTACCTTGGTTACGAATATTATACAGGTATTGCAGCTCAAAAAGCGTCCTCTATTAGTCTTTTTTGGAACTAATATTTTTTTGCTCTAGAAAAAATTCCCATCATCTGCTTACGACACTCCCCAAGTTTCAAGACTTTCTGATGAATGGTTTTTACTGTAGCCCTCTCGAAAATGTGTAGTTTAATTTGGGACGCGCGAATAGTGTGATGATAAAGGGCCTATAGACAGAGATGGCATACATAAATTAAAGATGTCAATTCCAGAAGGATAATGCAATACAGTAATGGCATAAACAGGGTGATAACTAGGACCATCTGTTTCGGCGATACAAGCAGCAACAATTGGAGGAACAGATGCAATGGGCGTGCTGACAGTTTCCTGAGGGATGGATGGCCATATTCTTTCAACTATCCTCTCCAGGTCTTCGTTTGTTTAAGGCGGGGACACGGCAATCCAACAGCGGTCATACATGCTCGATGGGTGAGAGATCTGGAGACAGCAGTGGCTAAGGACGCACTAGGATTCCTTCCAAAACTTGTCTGTTGGTGTCTCCCGTGGGCGATCGCTCATTATCTTGTTAGAAAAAAGCATTTTGCAGCCGCTGAAGGAACGTCAGTGTAACCAGTGGCAGCATCTCATCCATATATCATCGTGCCGTCATTGTGCCTCTGATACGAACCAAAGGTGACTAGCAATCGAAATCGATGGCATCACAATCCATGATGACGCTTTGTAGAGTAAAATAGCATTCAACACTTGCAGCAATATATGGATATGTTTCCACGTCGCCTTCAGACTTTGACATAGCGACTGTCATTCGACAAACAGAACCGAGATTTGTCGTTGAACACTACCCTGCCCCATTCAATCGTGCAAGAGGTTCGGGCCTGACACCATTGCAATCTCTCACGTCGAAGTCTTGTTGTCTTTGTAAAGGACGGTTTGAGTGCAAGCTATTTCCGGCAGCGAGAAAATATTCTCGCTGATATTGGAACATACAATGTACTCTGCAAATTCTTCAGAATGTCGGCAGTCGTCGTTTGTGGAGCCGCCTTTGAAAGCCTTCGAATGCGTCGATCAACGCGTGTTGACGTAGTCTGGATGGACCTATTGGTTCATCTGCCATTTCCATCTCTTCTATCCCGCGCTCTAATCACGTTACCTACTTGCTCATAACTTGCATACATCGGTCAGAAGCGTTTGGTTAGATGCGCTTACCATCCATGCTAGAGTTGGGCTATGAGTCAATTCAGTAGTTAATATTTAGTTTTCGATTTTAACTATATATATATATATATATATATATATATATATATATATATATAATTTCTAAAAATAATACCTAATACACAGAAAAGCAAAAGGTGAATGTGAAAAACGAAAAGTATCACAAGTTTTAAACTATACAGTTATATATATATAGTGTATATAACTGTATAGTAGTTTAAAACGAAAACTAAATATTAACTATATATATATATATATGTTTAATATTTAGTTTTCCACTTTTAGTTCTTAATATACACTTTTCCACACTTATTTCGTACACTTAAACGGATTTCTTGAAAATCCGGAAACAACATCTCCAGAATTGGAAGTAGAAATCTTTAATCAACCTAAGCTTAATCTATAGCAAATTCTAAGAAATGCATGCTGCAATGAAAATGTAATTTTTTAAATCGGAAGTGACATGTGTAGAATATGAACTGGAAATTCTTATCTTATCTCCTCCTGGAAATCCTTACCTTATCTCTTCCTGGAGATCCGTACCTTATCTCCTCCAAACTTTAATGCTGAAGCCATCATCTATGCTTTATCTAGTATACATAATTCATAAAACATTTGCTTCAAGTATAATTTATTTTTTACTGGTTGTGGAAAATTATCGTAACGTGAAATTCATAGTGAATCCCCAATCGCCTCTTTTGACATTAAATACATATCAACAACATCTAAGCAACAACCATAACCGATTCTGAGAAATACATGTTTCAAATAAAATAAAATTTTATGAAGAGGCAAATGAATCCAAAGGAGATATTCTTATTGAACCCCATATCCAGCTAATATTTGATACTGAATTCATATCAGTCATCATCTAAGTTCTATCTGTAGCCATATCCAGAAAGATATATGTTTAGTAAAGGCGTTTGAACCGACAATTTAAATAAACCGAAAATGTAAATCTTTAGTTATAGTCACTCCCCCTTTCAAAAATTGATACTGAGTCTATATCAGTCAATATCTAAGCTCTATCTATAGCCAATTCTGAGAAAACTGTTGCAACTAAAATGAAAGGTTTTGAATCGGACGTGATCTCCAGAACCGGAAGGGGCAAATACTAATTAACCCCCTCCATAATTTGATCCGATATCTATATAATTCATTTTCTAAGCTTTATTTATAACCGGTCTTGAGAAATAAATATTTTATGGCAATTGTTTGTGTCAGAAGTGGAAATCCTGAGTGAGCTACTCAGTTTCACCGAAAATAAAAGCTATTGAACATGAAATGGAAAAACAACCAAAAGTGGAAATCCTTAGTGAAACTTCCCACTTCTTTTGGAAGTTGCTTTTAAATCCTTATCAATCATCATCTCAGCTATATCTATAGCAGATCCTGCGAAATACATTATTAAATAATTTAGGAAAAATAATAATTTGGCGAAAAGGTTTGCAACAAATGAAGCATTTCTGCCAAGCTCTTGTTTTGACTAAATTAATGAGATCGAGTAAGGTAGATATATTTCATAGTTAAATATCTACCTACATTATTTCATATCAATACTAACAAAAATTCTCCAACAACGATTTTGAAAATTGCATGTATTGCAATCTAATGTGGGCGAAATTCACAACGACTTATCTGACTAATATGATTAATTAGTATGCTGTAAATAAATGAAGGCCCCCCATTTTACGAAGTATTATCATTGCAAAATTAAAAAGGATATTTTCACTTGTGAAAACTGAATTTGTTTAGATACAATCATCTACAAGAAAATAGGTTTGTTAAACTTAAAAAGAATATTTTATTTATCAAAATATCTGAGCTTTTATTATAGAAGATTAAACATATTTTTTTTAACAATTCTATTGTAAAATTTTGATACAAAATAAACATAAAAATATAATGCTATTTTCATTTAAAATTCAGCGAGAAGAATTTCAAAGGAAATGTTTATTTCCAGCATCGTCGAAAAAATACATACTCATTTAATAATATCATCTGCACATCTGAAACACCGTTACAACATTACATTCACAATAGGCTTAAAGGTATAATTTATATCTATTCAATCCAGGAAACCATCTTGAATATTCGCTGCATTTCCGTTTTTGTTATTTAATGGAAAATAGAAAATTCGACAAAAACGACGGCTCTTTCAGTGTTTTTCTGTCAGTTTAGGAAACAATTTGGGAGCATTTGAAGAAAATCGCTATTCATGTCATCACACTGTCATTGATGATATAAAATGGTCTTTATTGTGAGAGACGTAGAGCTAACATTGTTTTGTGTTCCGAATTCAGATTATTTAATAGTTCGTGAAATTGCTCCACGGGACCAAATTGTAGTGAACATTTTTATGTGTTTATATATCATTTTAAGCAGATGTTAAAAAAATCTTGAAATGCTCTAGCTATAAAAGAAATAATCCAAGATATGGAACGAAAATAAAGCTGTTCTTTGAAGCAGATACAAAAGGAATTATTTTCATAGAGTAATATAAAGAATGTAGTATATTTTAATGAAAAAGTGTAGAGTTTATACAATATTCAGATTCTTATATACATTTTGCTTTTAACGATTACGATGAAATATTTTAGAGTACTGTTCACATGTTTATCGCTAACAGACTATGGTACTAAGAGAATATCAATTCGTCATTCTGCATAAAATGTTTGAAATTCCAATTTATAAATTCTACTTTGACATAAAAGTGTCAAACGCTGATGTCTAAAGTTTATGTTTTTACTTTTGAGCACTTTTGAAAGACAAAAATAGCTATTGGAGTACAAAAACAAAAGTATTGAACTCTAATACGGCATTTCGCACGAACACGTCGCTACTATGGGAAATGCAGGATATTAATGATAATGACAATTTCGGGGCTCATAGTCTATAAAATTAGAGTATAACGTTTGGTGAGCCGTGTCAATTGCTACCTCTCAGTTTTAAATCAAACAGTTAAAAAAATAATTTATAGAAGTTATAACCCATTCATAAATTATCAGTCATATATATATATATATATATATATATATATATATATATATATTTCATACCTTTTGTTTAAAGCATATTTGGAACAGGAGCTATGTGTCTATAACCAATGGTTCTGAAAAATTTAAAATGTTGCTGTTCATTTTTCTGAAACACATTATCTCTCTCTCAATCTATATACTGAGTGATTATAATTAAAGTTCCCGGTTTGAAAATGGTCTCAAATAAAAAGCACTGGTCAGAATGATTTGAAATTTTACATGAACACTCGTGGAGTAATGGCATTTTGTTTGGTGAAGAACAAAAAATTTAGTTCAAAATGTCGCCGCTAAGAGAATAATTGGCGCTTTACTACACTAGAATACAATACAAAAGTAATAGACGTTGACTTACTCATTGGCTAATGACGTAATAAATGTTCAATATGCTGTTCTTCGAATACTGAATTAAAAGTCGATCTTTCATCATTATATGCATGCAAGTAATGAAACAAAAATCATCCATTGAAACAATGTTAAATTCTAAGCAAACGCAAGCCATATCTTTTTTCACAAAAAGTGGATTTACCTTGTTTTACATAATTGTTCTTCAAATGCTGCTGCAAATTTGCATAAGACAGTGACGTTGCAATAAACGTTTGCTATAAAAAAGGAAGAACGGAAGTTGTTTCTCATAACTTAATGAAAAATCTCTATTGTTCTGTCGCAATGACTCTATCATTAAAAGATCGTGCTCTTCTTGTCAAATTGTTTTATGAGAATAACAGCTCTTGTTTAGTAGCTCTTAGAAAGTTCAGAACGTTGAAACAGTTAAAATCTGGTCCTCTGTGTAGCAAAAGCTTGCGCAAATTGATTTTAAAATTTGAAGAGACTGGCTCTTTGTACATCAAACCTGCAAGGGACGGAAAGCAGTCGATGGAGAGATTGTAGAAGACGTAGCTACAGCGTTAGAAGAAGAGCGTAACTCTAATGCATCTACGAGTGCACGTGGTATTGCCCGATCAATAGACGTACCCTCCAGTATGGTGCAAAAAATTTTGAAACACATTTTGAAATGTTATCCTCACAAACTGACCCATGTTCAACAGTTGCTACCTGCGGGCAATGTTGAAAGGGAAATGTTCGCACTTCAATTTCTGGCTCGGACACAAGTGGACGATTAATGGCCCTGGAAAGTTTCGTGGACTGACGAAGCACTCTTCCAACTCCACGGAACTGTTAATATGCAAAATTGCAGAATCTGGACAACCGAAAATCCACAGGAACTACGCCAGGTGCCTCTTCATTCCCCCAAAGTCACTGTATGGTGCGGATTTACAGCAGCGTTTATTATCGGGCCTTTGTTCTTTGAGGAAGTTGTTCCTCATGGCCCCGTCACCTGTTCTGTCAATGGCCATCGATATAAACGTCTTTTGAAAAGTCACGTTATACCCACACTGCAAGAGCATCAGTGTATCGATAACACTATTTTCATGGAGGATGGGGTTCCACCACAGATCGCAAAACCAGTGAAGCTGCTACTTCGCAGTCATTTTGGAGATGACAGACTCATCAACCGCCATTTTCCTGTAAGATGGCCAGCACGTTCCCCTGACCTCAATCCATGTGATTTTTGGCTTTAAGGGCATCTGAAGAATGTGATGTTTAATTGACACATTACCAAATTTAGCGGAACTTAAAGCTAGCATCACGCATCACATGCACAACATCTCTAGAGAAACACTCAACTCTGTTGTTGAACAAACTATTTTCCTCTTTCAGCTTGTTTCAGAATGCGAAGGACAGCATGTTGAACATTTATTACGGCATTAGCCAATGACTAAGTCAACGTTTATTACTTTTGTATTGCATTCTAGTGTAGTAAAGCGCCAATTATTCTTCCAGCGTCGACTTTTTGAACTACTGCTTTTTTCTTCACCAAACAAAATTCCATTGCTCTACGAGTGTTCACGCAAAATTTCAAATCATTCTGACCATTCTTGTATATATATATATATATATATATATATATATATATATATATATATATATATATATATATATATATCGTTGCTGCGGGACTACACAGTTTCTGATTGACCAGTAAATGCTGCAATGCGCCTATCTGTGGATCAATATTTAGGACTCTGCAATCGCCACAACTTCAGTTTCGAATTTCGCCATAACTTCAGTTTCGAGTTTCGTCATAACTTCAGTTTCATCTTACCAACTTCAGTTTCGGTTGGCTTTCACGAGTCTCGTTAACTCAACTGCAACATGCATGTATTAAACTAGATGAGTACGCTGTGGCAGTTTGAGCCTAGCACGTAATGTAAATCTATATCTTTATTGTGTTAAAGTTTCTTGTTATTAAAGTGTTAAGTTCTTAAACGTGTAGAGTTTCTTTGTACGAGCGAACCGCGTCAAGCAAAACATGCAACCGATCTCAAGTATCTTAAGTAATCGGAGGTTGACGTTCCCTTTGCTACGCATTGAAGATGGCATGTCAAATCCACAAAATGAACATTCCGTAGGTATAACCAAAGTGGCGACCCGGGCGTCATTTGATGCGATTCGTGCAGAGGATTTGAATTTTTATCCGGTATGGAAAAACGGCACCTGCGTTGAAAACTGAAATGCAGTGAAACAAGTTCTACGCGGATCTGTATATCAATGTGCATTTCATAAGATAGTTTGAATGTGTATATATTGAGCGCATGCCAGGTTAGAAGCTGTATATATTGAAACTTAGGTTTTTAATTTTTTACAGTTGGCATAATTAATGTATCTTACCATATTTGATATTTTTAAAGAGGTCTTGTCTTATCCCAGATTGTGCTTATACAGAAACGATATTTTACATGTTATATATATGTAGTGTTTTAAGATGGTTTCTTACAATTGTTTGTTATTTACATGTTCGCGAGTTGGGTTATCCTCTGGGTTTGTTGAAAATGTGTACGCTAATAGACAGGGTGTAAAATTCTGGTTTAGCGGTTTAGCAATAATTTTGAAATTGCGTTGAAACTTCTTTAATAAGTACTTCAGAATAGAGGGGTTTGTGCTATATCGGTAAACATGCCGGGAAATAGTGTAACCGAGGAAAAAATCCAGGTTCAACTTAAAACACAATCGGAACAGTCAGATCTGTGTAGGGTAGCTTTTAAGGCACCTAGCTTTTGGGAAACAGATCCTGCATTATGGTCCGCTCAAATAGAATCTCAATTTATTGTAGCGGGAATTTCCGTGGATTTGACGAAATTTCATTCGGTTGTCACGGCACTTGATACACGGATTTTGAAATGTGTTCGCGATATCATTTTAAATCTCCCAGCTGAGGAAGCTCATCATATTTTGAAAGCACGGATTTTGGCATTTTATGAACAAACTGAGGGTTCAAAGTTAAGATTACTCCTGAATGACTTGTATTTCGGCGATCAATGCCCTTCGCAGTTATTATGCGAGATGGAAGGTTTAAATGGAGGTAAGTTTAGTGAAAGCGAGTTATGTACCTTGTGGATGCAAAAACTACCTGCTCGGGTTCAGCAAATACTTAGTGTTTGTTCTGAGGAATCCTTTTGAGTTTTCTAGGCTGGCAAAAATTGCTGATAAGATTTGTGAGGGTCTTAGAGATACTGCAGTAATTTCGAACATTTTGAGAAATAATTCACATTTGGAAGTAATCAGAACAGAATTAGCTGAGTTCCTTTTCTAGGTCAAAAACTGGTCTTGCTGAAAGTAGCAGTTTCAGACGCAGAAGAAATAGGTTCTCATCAGGTTTGTGTACTGATGAGTTCTGCTGGTATCATGACAAATTTAAAGGAGAAGCTCGTAAATGTATTTCCCCATGTAAGTGGTCGGGGAAACTAAAGAACACTTCTGTTCTGTCAGCAGCAGAAAATGAAGGTGCTGGTTGCCGACTGTTTATATATGAGCGGGCTACGAAAACTAAACTTTTTGATAGACAGCCGAGCTGCAATTAGTTGTCATCCTAAAAGACTTACTTTACGAAAGGACCCGGGTGATTTAATTTTGTATGCGGCTAATGGATCTGTGATTAAAACATTTGGTAGTATTAGGTTGGATTTTGATTTCGGACTTTGGAGGAAATTCAATTGGAATTTAACGATTGCTGATATTTCTACGCTCATTTCAGCCGCAGATTTTAGGGAAATATTCGGTCTCTTGGTCGACTTAAAGAACTGGATAATTTGTGATACTGAAACAAAGTTATTTACTGGCGGTTCGATTATTTCTGGATCGTCTGTAAGCTTATCATTGACTACGGGAAACAATCGGTACGATTCCATAATTTCTGATTTTCCTCAGGTGTTTGGTTCCAACCCTCAAATGCGGATAAATAGCGAGAGTGGTTTAGTTACGCATTGCATTCAGACTACCGGTTCTCCGGTTTTTTCTGGACTTAGGAGGTTAAACCCGGAGAAATTAGTAGCATTAACAAAGGAATGTAAGGGTCTGATCGAGCAAGGGGCTATTAGACCTTCATAAAGTCCGTGGGCTAGTCCAATTCATATGGTAAAGAAAAAGGGGTTATTAGACCATCATAAAGTCCGCGGGCTAGTCCAATTCATATGGTAAAGAAAAAATACGACTTGTGGAAAATTTGCAGAGATTTTCGAGCAGTTAATAAAGTTACGACGCCTGATAGGCTACCTGCTTCCACACATACATGATTTTGTGTTGGGACTAAGGGGTAAAAGGTTTTTTCGAAAATTGATTTGGTTCGTGCGTACCAGCAAATTCCGGTTGAATTCCCCGATGTTTGTAAAACTGTTGTAAGTACTCCGATTGGATTGTTCGAATTCCTGAGAATTCTGTACGGATTGCGTAATGCAGGCAGTACATTCCAGCTTGTGTTAGACAGTATCCTTCGTGAGTTTGAGTGTCTATCGTATTTGGATGATGTGTTTGTTTTTTCTGAGAATGAGGAAATGCATGAGAAACACACAGATTATTTAGGAAGTTGAGTGGTCACGGTTTGATAATAAATTTACAAAAATGTGAATTCGGAGTACTTGAGATTTCTTTTTTGGGATTTTTAATATCCGATAAGGGAATTTCTCTATTGCCGGATAAAATTGGTAAATTAGTTGAATACACTTATCCTACTACAGTGAAGGAGATAAGAACGTTTTCGGCGATGTTAAATATTTATCATCGGTTTTTGAGAGGCTCGGCAGAGAAACAATCAGAATTAAATGGACTTGTCAGGAATAAACGTAAAAATGATAAAACACTTATCGTGTGGACTGATCATGAGGCTAGGGAGGCATTTGAGTCTTGTAAAAAGGCTATTGTCGATGCAACTTGTCTTGCATTTACTGCTCCGGATGTGTCGTTAGTGTTAATGGTCGATGCTTCTCAGATAGCAACGGGCGCAATATTGCAGCAGTAGATTGAAGAAGACCAGAAGTCTTTAGGGTTTTTTCTAAAAACTTACCCCTGCGCAAATGAAATATAACACGTTTGATCGTGAGTTATTAGGATTTTATGCGGCTGTAAAACACTTTGGGCATATGTTGAAGGGTCGTAATGTAGTTGTTTACACTGACCATAAGCCATTGACGTATGCATTTAATCAAAAGCTGAATAATTCTTCTGCTCGACAGATTCGATATTTGGAATTGATCAGTCAGTATACAACCGATATTAGGTATATTTCAGGAGACAAAAACGTGGTCACTGATACTTTGTCTAGAATCAACACTATAAGTTTAGCTGGTTCTATTAATTTTGAGAGTATTGCTATAGATCAGTTACAGGATCAGGAATTAAAAGGGTTGTTGGAAACGCATACAGATCTTGACTTGCGTCTCATGTCTTTCCCTGCTTGTAATAGTTCCATGTGTTGTGATATGTCAAAAATGTGCCTAGACCTTTCATTCCAGCTATTTGGAGGAAGACAGTGTTTAATAAAATATGTAACCTGCCATATCCTGGTACAAAGGCAACACTGAGGTTGTTATAACAAGGTTCGTGTGGCGTTCTATGAGGAAGGATTGCGCTGAGTGGTGCCGACAATGTCTTGAATGTCAATGAGCTACGGTATTTAAGCATACTAGAACACCCTTGGCGGAATTTTCTCGTGCCACAAACCGGTTTTGCCAGGTTCATTTGGCCATAGTTGGACAGCTGTTGCCGTCCAAAGGAAACAGATACCTCTTGACATGCATCGACAGGTACACACGCTGGCCGGAAGCTGTTCTTATGCGAGACCAGACAGTGGAAACGGTTGCCGAGGAGTTTTCTCAGCAATTGGATCGCGCGCTATGGAGTACCGGAAGTTATCACGACAGATCGAGGAGCAGTTTTTGAGTCTCGACTGTTCCAGTGCTTATCCAGATTCTTGGCGGTACACAAATGTCATACTACCGCATACCAACCTCAAGAGAACGGTATGGTGGAGCGATTTCTCAAAACCTCTAAGTCAGCTCTAATGGCGGTGGATTTTGTTCATTGGAGTGATTCTTTGCTATTGGTGCCACGGTCACTGAGATTGGCAATGCGAGAGGAGTTATAGGCTGGTCCAACAGAGTTGGTTAACGGTACAACTCTTCGCCTGCCAAGATATATGATTCCGAGATCAGATCGAGAGGTTATGACTCCAATAGAGTTCATACAAAACCTAAGGGAACAGATGTCCAAGCTGAGACAGATCCCGGCAACTGATCATTCTACAGAGAAAGTGTATGTTTCTACCGATTTAAAGAACTGTTCTCATGTTTTTCTTCGAATAGATGCTGTCAGGAGACCATTAGTGCCGGCGTACTAAGGACTATATCCTGCGTTGTCAAGGACAGACAAAGTAATCATGATCCTGTGTAATTACCAAAAGCAGAATGTGTCATTGGACAGGGTCAAGCCAGCGTACTTGTTGGATCCAGACGGAGGTGAGCGCACGAGTTTTTTTGAAACACCCAGTTCTCGCGACCATAGTTTGACTATGTCTGGCCGGAGGTCTAAACCTATGGTCCGTTTTCAGACCGGGATTTAGTCTGTGGGGGAGGAGTACTGTGGTGCCACCGTTGCTGCGGGTGCACGACTACGCAGTTTCTGCTTGACCAGTAAATGCTGTAAAGTGCCTGTCTCTGGTCCAATATTTAGGACTCTACAATCGCCACGACTTCAGTCTCAAGTTTCGCCATAACTTCAGTTTCGTCTTACCAACTTCAGTTGTGGTTGGTTATCATGAGTCTCGTTAACTCAACAGCAACATGCATGTATTAAACTAGATGAGTTACGCTGTGGCAGTTTGAGCCTAGCACGCATTGTAAATCCATATCTTTGTTGTGTTAAAGTTTCTTGTCGTTATTAAATTGTTAAGTTCTTAAACGTGTAGGGTTCCTTTGTACGAGTGAAACGCGTCATGTAACACACACAATCGATCACAACTATTTTAAGTAAACGGAGGTCGGCGTTCCCTTTGCCACGCATTGAAGATGACATGTCAACTCTACAAAATGAGCATTCCGTAGGGATAACCAAATATATATATATATATATATCTAATGTCCCAAATTAAACTATACATTTCCGAGAAAGCTACAGCAAAAACTATTCATCAGAAAGTCATGAAATTTGAGGATTGTCGTAAGGAGATGATGAGCATTGTTTCTAGAGCAAAAAACGTTAGTTCAAAAAACCACTCATAGAGGGCGTATAATATCTTTATACAGAATATATAACATGAACTACACTATGTATCCGTCTAATGAGGACAAAACATGTTCAATATGATGGCCATCATTGTCTGCTACCATCCTGAATCGTAACATAACATGTTCAATGGTTGATTGCAGTGTATGAATCTGAATGTTACACCCATGGCGCAGAGATCTTATGGGATCACGGTAGGCCAAGTCTTTGAGATATTCTCAGAGCTAAAAATCGCATGCATTCAAATCTGCGGATCTTGCAGGCCATACCGTAGGAAAATGTCGGCTAATGTGTCTGTCAACAGAAAAGTGGTTCCTGAGCACCTGTTTCAAGGGGCTATGAGTAGAGGCATAAACACTATTGATTACACTGCATCTTACATAAACACTGAATCTTGCATAAACACTATTGTATTAACACATTGATGTGCCTGCTGAGCAGGAATGATGGAATTCTCCAATAAGGATGCGTAACGTTGCTTGGTGACAGAACACGTTACAGGAACTGCGGGTCTGAGCTGTTAAAAAAATAGTCCCAAAATGAAGGTGGCAGTAAAACCATACCGTTAACTTATAAGAGTATAACGGAAGTTGTAGACACTCATGTGGGCAAAAAAAAACCCACCAGTAGCGACATCTATTGGTGGTTTTTGGAACTAACCTTTTTCGACCTAGAATAAATTCTCATTATCTCATTTTATGACACTCCCCAAATTTCATGACTTTCTGATACATAGCTTTTGCTGTAGCCCTCTCGGAAATGTGTAGTTTAATTTGGGACATTTTCTGTATATATATATAATATACATAAAAGTTACATAATTTTATAAAATCGATTAAAATTTTCAAGGAAATTAAATTTTAAGAAATACAAAATTTAAATTATTATACGGCCCCCGTACAAAAACATTCCGAATGAGTAAAATGTGCTCCATATACTAATAAGGTGATGTACCAAATATAAGACTTGTTCAAAATATTTTCCATCCATGCCAAAGATCCATTAAAGATAGGCAGATATTATTTGCCTGTGATGCATTTCTGCGTTGCGTCATTTGCACTCTTGCTGTAAACATTTACATTTTAATTTGTGATTAATCCCTCACCAAGTTTGTTTAAACATATCTCTGGGACTTTTTATGAAAAAATGCTGAAATTTTGTACATCACCTTATTAGTATATGGGGCACATTTTACTAATTGGAAATGCTTTTGTACGGGCGCCGTATAAAAATTTAAATTTTGTATTTCTTCAAATTTAATCCCCTGAAAATTTTTATTGATTTCTTAAAATCCTGTACATTTTTACGCAAATTTGTAATTTATTATATATGTCTAAGATCAATATTTAAGGAATAAAAGCCGAGGTCAATGTTTTTGGGACACCCTGCATATATATATATATATATATATATTTTATATATATATATATATATATATAGACACATTATTACTGGGTATCTCAATATAGTTCAGGATGATATACTTAGGGATATTTTGAATAAAGGGTCCAAATTTCGCATTCCATTCTGCCATCACCCCAAACTTTTTCTTCAGTCTATATCTTTTGATTTTGATAAATTCATATATCAAGTTGCTTGTTCACATTCCTTTCCTATTGAAGTATTCCATCTATGGAAGTATACTACCTTACATCTTCTTAAAAATGTTATTATAAACATTAAATTCACGATGCCTAGGTATCCTTATAAACAACTCCTATCTGCTATTAGAGAACTACAACAACATTTTGTCATAACTTATGTAGATAAAGCTTCTAATAATTATGCCATTTTTTGTAAAAAATATTATGTTTCTCTGTTACAGAAAGATTTAAAAAATAATCATATTTTTAAACCCATTAATAATCAGTCTATCAAAATCAAAACTAAAAGCAAAAATTATATACACAATTAAATATTAATTGTAAGTTTTATAAATTTCCATATGTTACTTTGGTTCCAAAATTCCCCAAATCACCTCCCAGTTTTAGAACGGTCATTTGTGGACATAATACCTTTACCACTACAGCTAGTAAGTACTTGCTAAACTGTTTAAATATAATTAATGAATCTCTTAAATTAAAGAATTCAGGATATTTCGTTTTGAACAATAGTCTTGATTTAGTTAATCACCTTAGCAAGCTTCCACAAATTCTTGCTTTCCGTACCTTTGATTTTAAAGACCTAAATAATATTGATATTAAAGATTTTTATAAAGTTATTATCTCTCTTTATCATGATTATCTAACTTCCAATAATGTTGCATTTAATGTCAAAAGCTTTCCTATGCTCTTGCACTTTGCGTTATACAACAATTGTATTATCCAAGGTGATAACATTTATTTACAATCATCTGGTGTACCACAAGGGGGCTGTAGTAGTAGTATTCTGGCTAACTTTTATCTTTATTAATACGAAAGTCATTTTAACTCTAATTTATATATTATATATAGATATGTTGACGACTTAATTTGCATTATCATTGATGATTCCTATCCAATTAATATTGAGAGTTTTAGCCATCTAACCTAGAATTAATCCCTAATGAGCCTAGTTTTAATCAAGCTGTAAATTATTTAGACCTAAATTTAGATACCCTCAATCATATTATCACCAATCTATATGATAAAAAAAATTCTTACAACTTCACTATAATAAAGCTGCTATCATATAATCTTGTAATTCTATTCTTGTAATTCATGTAATTCATCAATCTTGTAATTCTATTCAATTGTTTAGAAACATCATTTTAAACCAGCTCTTTCGAATGCATCGACTTTCTGATCCTCAGTTTCACTTTCTCCACACCAATAATCTTAAACGCATTTGTCAAAATTACCACTATCCGGAAGTATTTGTAAATAATATTATTAATAATTTCAAATATACCGCTTAATAATTTTACAAATGCATTATTTATCATTGATTGGATAACTTATTTTTGTGAATTTCATCCATTCTTATCACCTAACTCACCACTAGGTCTGAGTCGGATACTGTTTACTATTTTCGAAAGACTACTTTCCACTTGTCCTGAGTCCTATACTGATTACTATTTTTGAAAGCCTTCATACAAATTATGTTTCGTTCAAGTGTATTCATTCCGGTGCCCACTCGCATTGACGAAGAGAGGTAAAATGCTCTGTTGACTGTTCGCCTGCGAGCATGTTCGTCTTCCACGTGGTAGCTGTGCCTGTAAGTTAATATTTCTGTGTTTATATTTCTGATTTATAATTCAATTGGTTTATATTATTTCTCCTTCCACTAGCTAGTAGACAGTTCCAATGGTGTCTATAGTTAAATACTCTCGCCATTGTCAGAAACTGGCTATTCCATAAGTTTTAATTCAAATTGTATGGTTGTCCTGACGAGAATGCAATTTCGAACTTACCGCCATTTTTTGTGTAGTTTCAATTCATTGTTCTCCATATCTTGGTCTTTAATCTTAAACTAATTATTATTGCCTTTTCTTATTTTTGCCGCGTTTTCTTTTCCATTTTATATGTATATTTATATACTAGAAGCATACCCGTTCTTCGTACGGATTATATAATATAAAGAAACTTATAATTCGCAATCATGTGCAAATTCTGTTAAAATATTAAATTTATTGCTCCCAAACAGAAGTTTAACAATATCTGTTCTCACTATGCCAAATTATCTTCACTGGCAGATCTGAAGAATAAAACATCCTGGCCCTTTTCGTAAGCAAATTTACAAAAAAAAAGGAATTGAATCAATATATGCAACCCCGTACTACTTATAGTGCCGCAGATTAGAAAATATGCCAGTTTGTTAGTAGAAGATAACCCGTATTACAATATGAGATTCAAAATTCTTTGCCAAAATAAAAGAGATGACGTAATAAATTGAAAATATCAATAATCCCCGTACTCTTTATACCAGAAGGTCGTAATTGATTCAAATATAAGCCAATATATATCAAAACATATGGCAATATACCTGTACTACTTATATTCTCGTAGATTAGAAGATAAACCTGTGCATTTGTAGAATATTACTCGTACAACGTACAATATATGAGCTTAAACAATTTTTGTCATAATAAAACAATAACATAATAACTTGAAAATATCAATAATCCCTGAAGCAATAATCCCCGAAAATATCAATAACAATAATGTTTAAACCTGAAGACCGTAATTGATATTATCCAGTCAAAAATGCTATAAGAAAAATCAAATCGTTCTTTTCTAAAATACAATTTTATATCCATTTATTTATTATCCATTTATTTATTATTAGAAAGTAATAATTAAAATTAACAGACAGAATTTATTTAATTGCGTTTCTGAGCAACATGATATAAGATAGAATCTTTCTCATAAACTGTGAAATTAAATATCCATTTTGTTTTCTTTATACATTAAAAAAAATATTTATACCATGGAGATAGATTTCTCATTTAAATCATGTTTCAAACAATTCATGTTTTCAAAAAGTGACTAATTAGCGCAAAAGTCTCCCATCAAACTCAGAGATATAGTTTTAATTCACTTTCAAGCGATTTTCAAACTTTCCGTTTGGATAAACCATGTAGTTAGAGAGTAGAACTCCTAGAAAAAAGTTTCGTTTTTCATTAATATCTCGACAACCCCTGGTCTTAGATACTAAAAACTTGAGTAAAATTTATGGGGGGCTATTTTAAGGCTATCCACAAAATTTCATTAAATTCGATTCAGCCGTTCTCCCGTGATGATGAGACAAACGAAAATATAGTTTTTTACTAATATCTCAAGAACCACTGATTGTAAAAAGTCCAAATCTATATAAATAAAATTGAAAATCTGTCTGTCTGTCTGTCTGTCTGTTTGTCCCATCATCACGGGAGAACGGCTGAACCGAATTTGATGAAATTTTGTGGGTAGCCTAGAAATAGCCCCACTTAAAATTTAGTCTATGGTTGGAATTTCTACGACCAGTGGTTCTCGAGATATTAGTAAAAAACGAAACTTTCGTTTGTCTCATCATCACGAGGGAACGGCTGAACCGAATTTAATGAAATTTTGTGGGTTGCCTTGAAATAGCCCCCCATAAATTTTGCCCAAGTTTCAAGTTTCTAAAACCAGGGGTTGTCGAGATATTAATGAAAAACGGAACTTTTTTTATAGGAGTTCTACTCTCCAACTCCGTGGTTTATTCAAACGGAAAGGATAAAAATCGTTTGTTTAAAGCGTCAAAGGGAATTAAAACTTTATTTTTGAGTTTGATGCAGGATTTTTGCATTAAATAGTCACTATCTGAAAGCATGAATTGTTTGAAACATGAATTTAAATGGAAAAATCTACCTCCATGTTTTTACATGTATTAACCTCCATGTATTTCACAAGCTTTTACTCAACGATTAGAAGTATAAAGAAATTAAAATGGTTATTTAATTTCGCATTTTATGAGGAAGATTCTATCTTATATCATGTTGCTCGGCAAAGGAATGGAATTAAATGTGTTTGTTAATGATTATTATTATTTTTTCTATTTGTATAATAAATAAATGGATGTAAAAATATATTTTATAAATGAACGGTTTAATTGTTCTTTTAATTATATATATTGCGGACTGCGTACATTACTTTTATTTATTTTAGCAAAGAGGTTTCAAGATCATATATTGTGTTTAGCTAATAAACTCATAATAAATGAACGGTTTGATTGTTCTTTTAATTATATATATTGCGAACTGCGTACATCACACTTTTATTTATTTTAGCAAAGAGGTTTCAAAGCTCATATATTGTGTTTAGCTAATAAACTCATATATTGTGTTTACCCAATAAATTCATTTAGCCGATTGTTGAAGCAGAAAAAGAGTAGAACGGATGTATGTATCTTCTAATACAATTTTAGTGTTTTCATTTAGTATATATACAGACGGGATATGGATATTTTATTCTTCAGATCTGCAAATTTAGAGCTACGAATTTAGCGGAATATCTCTAAATAACTTGGTAACTTTTCTTAAACTTTACCAAATTAGAGGAAATATCTCCAAATTAATAAAAATGACCCAAATCAATGAAATTAAATTTGTTTTTTTAGAATAGAGTACTGAAATGATGTTTCTGTAGCATTTGTCGGTCAGTCCATCCATCCTACTTAGTAACGCATTTAACTAATTTTTTTAATATCACTAAATTGATAAAAATATTTGTAAATCCATAAAAATATCATGGAGACGAAAATGTCCAAACCTTCCATGGAGATCACATTATTCAGACGACATGATTTCCATCAATTTATTTGAAGCAGATGATATCATGTCGCTTAGCAACGGATCCAATGTGTTATGTGTCATACGATTTTTATTAAATCTAATAAAAATATGTATATAAAATAAATTTCATTGACATTGCATTTTTGACTGGATAATATCAATTACGGTCTTCAGGTTTAAACATCATTATTATTGATATTTCGGGGACAGTTGATTCAGGAATTATTGATATTTTCAAATTATTATGCCATTGTTTCATTATGACGAAAATTGTTGAAACTCATATATAGTACGTTGTACAAGTAATCTTCTACAAATGCACGGGTATATCTTCTAATCTACGACAATATAAGTAGTACAGGTATATTGGCAAAATTTTTATATATATTGGCATATATTGGAATCAATTACGACCTTCTGGTATTAAGATTACGGGGATTTTTGATACTTTCAATTTATTACGTCATCTTTTTTATTTTGGTAAATATTTTTAAGACTCATATTACAATATGTTTAAGCTTCTACTAACACACTGGCATATTTTCTAATTTGCGACAATATAAGTAGTACGTGGTTGCATATATTGATTCAATTCTTTTTTTTGTGTGTGAATTTGTTTACAAAAGGGGCCAGGATATTTTATTCTTCAGATTTGCCCGTGAAGATAATTTTGCATAGTGAGAACAGATATTCTTAAACTTCTCTTTATGAGCAATAAATTTAATATTTTATCAGAATTTGCACATGATTGCGAATTATAAGTTTTTTTATATTATATACTCCGTACGGAGGACGGGTATGCTGCTAGTCTATATAAATAAAAATGAAAATCTGTCTGTCTGTCTGTCTGTCTGTTTGTCACACCATCACGGGAGAACGGCTGAACCGAATTTGATGAAATTTTGTGGGTAGCCCAGAAATAGCCCCACTTAAAATTATATCCGTGTTTTGAGTTTCTACAACCAGTGGTTCTCGCGATATTAGTAAAAAACGAAATTTTCGTTTGTCTCATCATCACGGAAAAACGGCTGAACCGAATTTAATGAAATTTGGTGAATAGCCTTGAAATATCCTCCCATAAATTTTGTTCAAGTTTCGAGTTTCTAAGACCTGGGGTTGTCGAGATATTAATGAAAAACGGAACTTTTTCCTAGGAGTTCTACTCCCTAACTCCGTGGTTTATCCAAACGAAAAGCTTGAAAATCGTTTGAAAGTGAATTAAAATTTAATCTCTGAGTTTGATGGGAGATTTTTTGCGTTAATTAGTCACTTTCTGAAAACATGAATTGTTTGAAACATGATTCAAAGGGGAAATCTATCTCCATGGTTCATGGTTTATTTAAAACAAGCTTTTACGGAACAATGAGATGTGTAGAGAAATCAAAATCGTTATTTAATTCCGCAGTTTATGTTATAAGACATGACATATTTAACATGTTATAAGATTCTATCTTATATCATGTTACTCAGAAACGCAATTAAATTAAATCTGTCTGTTATTTTTAATAATTATTTTTTCGATTTGAATAATAAATAAATGGATATAAAAATATATTTTAGAAAAGAACGATTTGATTTTTCTTATAGCATTTTTGACTGGATAATATCAATTACGGTCTTCAGGTTTAAAAATTATTATTATTTATATTTTCGGGGATTATTGATTCAAGGATTATTGATATTTTCAAGTTATTATGCAATTATTTTATTATGACAAAAATTGTTTAAACTCATATATTGTATGTTGTACGAATCTTCTACAAATACACGTGTATATCTTTTAATCTACGAGAATATAAGTAGTACAGGTATATTGACATATGCTTTGATATATATTGGCATATATTGGAATCAATTACGACCTTCTGGTATAAAGAGTACGGATATTATTGATGTTTTCAATTTATTACGTCATCTCTTTTATTTTGGCAAATATTTTTGAGACGCATATTGTAATACGGGTAATCTTCTACTAACACATTGGCATATTTTCTGATCTGCGACAATATAATTAGTACGGGGTTGCATATATTCATTCAATTCCTATTTTTTCTTCTGTAAATTTGCTTACAAAAGGGGGCAGGATGTTTTATTCTTCAGATCTGATCGTGAAGATAATTTTGCATAGTGAGAACATATATTCTTAAACTTCTCTTTAGGAGCAATAAATTTAATATTTTAACAGAATTTGCACATGATTGCGAACTTTAAGTTTCTTTAAATTATACACTCCGTACGAATAACGGGTGTGCTGTTAGTGGTTAATAAATTTTAACATTTTAGGAGGATATATCATGTTGCTCGGCATCGCAATTAAATTAAATGTGTTTGTTAATGTTTTTATTATTTTTTTTCGATTTAAATAATAAATAAATGGATAAATGGATATAAAAGTATATCTTATGAATGGACGGTTTGATTTTTCTTTTAATTATATTAATTGCTGACTGCGTACATCAATTTCATTTATTTTGGCAAAGAGTTTTCAAGCTTATATCGTATTTAGCTACTAAACTCATATATTGTGTTTAGCCAATAAATTCATATAGCCGATTGTTGAAACAGAAAAAGAGTAGAGCGGGTATATCTTCTAATACAATTGTAGTGTTTTCATTTAGTATATTGAAACGGGATAAGAATGTTTCATTCAGATCTGCAAATTCAAAGCTACGAATTTGGAGGGATATCGCTAATTTGACAACTTTTCTTAAACTTTGCCAAATTGACGGAAATGTCGCCAAATTGATATAAACGACACACAAACAGCTGCCATAAACTTTCGGGTTGGTCGTGTGGCTTGGGTCTTCTACATATCAATGAAATTTTTTTTTGTTTTGTTAGAAGAGAGTACTGAAATGATGTTTGGTTAGCATTTATCTGTCAGACCAACCATCCTACTTAGTAATATATTTAGCGAATTTTTAAAATGTCACCAAATTGATAAAAATGTTTTCAAATCTATAAAAATATCTTGAAATTGATAAAATTGCGCTACATAAATGATATTAATTGTTTTTTGTTAGGGGATAGTATTGTGATGATATTTCGTCAATTTGTCGCAAAGTGGAACTGTCAGTTCTACAGTCCCACTTGGCGATAAATTTGGCGATTTTTTAAAATGTCGCTAATTTGACGAAACTGTCGCCAAATGTTCCATAGAAATATAACTATTTAGACGATATTTTTTCTACCAATTTATTTGAAGCAAATGATATCATGTCGCTTAGCAACGGATTTAAATCCAATGTGTTTATGCGGCAGACGATTTTTATTAAATCCTTTCCGATTTGAATAATGAAGATATGTATATAAAATAAATTTCATTGCCATTTCATTTTGGACTGGATAATATCAATTATACTCTTCAGGTTTAAACATTATTATTATTGATATTTTCCGGAAATATTGATTCAGGGATTATTGATATTTTTAAATTATTACGCCATTGTTTTATTGCGGCAAATATTGCTGACACACGCATATTGTACGTTGTACGAGTAATCTTCTAGGAATGCACGGGTATATCTTCTAACCTACGAGAATATAAGTAGTACAGGTATATTGGCATATATTTTGACATATATTGGCATATATATTGGAATCAAGTACAGTCTTCTGGTATGAAGATTAAGGGGATTAATTATATATTCAATTTATTACGTCGTCTGTTGTATTTTACCAAAAAACATTTGTGACTCATATTGCAAAACGGGTAATCTTCTACTAATAATCGGACATTATAAGTAGTACGTGTATATCTTCCCATATAATTTTAGCACTTTAATTTTGACATATATTGGAATAAATGACTGTCTTCAGATTTAAAGATTACGGGTTTATTGGTATTTTCAATTTATACATGTAATCTACTAATACAGGTTATATTTTCTAATATTCGCGTATATAATTAGTACGGATCCCATACAATTTTAACGCTTTTATTTTGCATATATTGATTCAATTCCATATTTTTTTTTATATTTGCTTACATAAGGGGTCCAAGATGTTTTATTCTTCAGATATGTCCATGAAGATAATTTTATATAGCGAGAACAGAGATTCTTAAACTTCTTTTTAGGAGCATTATATTAAATATTTTAACAGAATATTTTGATTAAACATGTCATTCAGTATACTATAAGAATTTGGGCATGATCATGAATTTCAAGTTTCTTTATATTATATACTCCGTACGAAGAACGGGTATGCTGCTAGTATAGACTAAATTTTAAGTGGGATTATTTCCAGTCTACCCACAAAATTTCATCAAATTCGGTTCAGCCGTTCTCCCGTGATGATGAGACAGACAGACATATTTTCAATTTTATTTATATAGACTAGCAGGATACCCGTTCTTCGTACGGAATCTATATAAATAAAAATGAAAATCTGTCTGTCTGTCTGTCTGTCTGTCTGTCTGTCTGTTTGTCACACCATCACGGGAGAACGGCTGAACCGAATTTGATGAAATTTTGTGGGTAGCCCAGAAATAGCCCCACTTAAAATTATATCCGTGTTTTGAGTTTCTACGACCAGTGGTTCTCGAGATATTAGTAAAAAACGAAATTTTCGTTTGTCTCATCATCACGGAAAAACGGCTGAACCGAATTCAATGAAATTTGGTGAATAGCCTTGAAATATCCCCCCATAAATTTTGTCCAAGTTTCGAGTTTCTAAGACTTGGGGTTGTCGAGATATTAATGAAAAACGGAACTTTTTCCTAGGAGTTCTACTCCCTAACTCCGTGGTTTATCCAAACGAAAAGCTTGAAAATCGTTTGAAAGTGAATTAAAATTTAATCTCTGAGTTTGATGGGAGATTTTTTGCGTTAATTAGTCACTTTCTGAAAACATGAATTGTTTGAAACATGATTTAAAGGGGAAATCTATCTCCATGGTTCATGGTTTATTTAAAACAAGCTTTTACGGAACAATGAGAAGTATAGAGAAATCAAAATCGTTATTTAATTTCGCAGTTTATGTTATAAGACATGACATATTTAACATGTTATAAGATTCTATCTTATATCATGTTACTCAGAAACGAAATTAAATTAAATCTGTCTGTAAATTTTAATAACTATTTTTTCGATTTGAATAATAAATAAATGGATATAAAAATATATTTTAGAAAAGAACGATTTGATTTTTCTTATAGCATTTTTGACTGGATAATATCAATTACGGTCTTCAAGTTTAAAAATTATTATTATTTATATTTTCGGGGATTATTGATTCAAGGATTATTGATATTTTCAAGTTATTATGCAATTATTTTATTATGACAAAAATTGTTTAAACTCATATATTGTATGTTGTACGAATCTTCTACAAATACACTTGTATATCTTTTAATCTACGAGAATATAAGTAGTACAGGTATATTGACATATGCTTTGATATATATTGGCATATATTGGAATCAATTACGACCTTCTGGTATAAAGAGTACGGATATTATTGATGTTTTCAATTTATTACGTCATCTCTTTTATTTTGGCAAATATTTTTGAGACGCATATTGTAATACGGGTAATCTTCTACTAACACATTGGCATATTTTCTGATCTGCGACAATATAATTAGTACGGGGTTGCATATATTCATTCAATTCCTATTTTTTCTTCTGTAAATTTGCTTACAAAAGGGGGCAGGATGTTTTATTCTTCAGATCTGATCGTGAAGATAATTTTGCATAGTGAGAACATATATTCTTAAACTTCTCTTTAGGAGCAATAAATTTAATATTTTAACAGAATTTGCACATGATTGCGAACTTTAAGTTTCTTTAAATTATACACTCCGTACGAATAACGGGTGTGCTGTTAGTGGTTAATAAATTTTAACATTTTAGGAGGATATATCATGTTGCTCGGCATCGCAATTAAATTAAATGTGTTTGTTAATGTTTTTATTATTTTTTTTCGATTTAAATAATAAATAAATGGATAAATGGATATAAAATTATATCTTATGAATGGACGGTTTGATTTTTCTTTTAATTATATTAATTGCTGACTGCGTACATCAATTTCATTTATTTTGGCAAAGAGTTTTCAAGCTTATATCGTATTTAGCTACTAAACTCATATATTGTGTTTAGCCAATAAATTCATATAGCCGATTTTTGAAACAGAAAAAGAGTAGAGCGGGTATATCTTCTAATACAATTGTAGTGTTTTCATTTAGTATATTGAAACGGGATAAGAAAGTTTCATTCAGATCTGCAAATTCAAAGCTACGAATTTGGAGGGATATCGCTAATTTGACAACTTTTCTTAAACTTTGCCAAATTGACGGAAATGTCGCCAAATTGATATAAACGACACACAAACAGCTGCCATAAACCTTCGGGTTGGTCGTGTGGCTTGGGTCTTCTACATATCAATGCAATGTTTTTTTGTTTTGTTAGAAGAGAGTACTGAAATGATGTTTGGTTAGCATTTATCTGTCAGACCAACCATCCTACTTAGTAATACATTTAGCGAATTTTTAAAATGTCACCAAATTGATAAAAATGTTTTCAAATCTATAAAAATATCTTGAATTTGATAAAATTGCGCTACATAAATGATATTAATTGTATTTGTTAGGGGATAGTATTGTGATGATATTTCGTCAATTTGTCGCAAAGTGGAACTGTCAGTTCTATAGTCCCACTTGGCGATAAATTTGGCGATTTTTTAAAATGTCGCTAATTTGACGAAACTGTCGCCAAATGTTCCATAGAAATATAACTATTTAGACGATATTTTTTCTACCAATTTATTTGAAGCAAATGATATCATGTCGCTTAGCAACGGATTTAAATCCAATGTGTTTATGCGGCAGACGATTTTTATTAAATCCTTTCCGATTTGAATAATGAAGATTTGTATATAAAATAAATTTCATTGCCATTTCATTTGGGACTGGATAATATCAATTATACTCTTCAGGTTTAAACATTATTATTATTGATATTTTCCGGAATTATTGATTCAGGGATTATTGATATTTCTAAGTTATTACGCCATTGTTTTATTGCGGCAAAAATTGCTGACACACGCATATTGTACGTTGTACGAGTAATCTTCTAGGAATGCACGGGTATATCTTCTAACCTACGAGAATATAAGTAGTACAGGTATATTGGCATATATTTTGACATATATTGGTATATATATTGGAATCAAGTACAGTCTTCTGGTATGAAGATTAAGGGGATTAATTATATATTCAATTTATTACGTCGTCTGTTGTATTTTACCAAAAAACATTTGTGACTCATATTGCAAAACGGGTAATCTTCTACTAATTATCGGACATTATAAGTAGTACGTGTATATCTTCCCATATAATTTTAGCACTTTAATTTTGACATATATTGGAATAAATGACTGTCTTCAGATTTAAAGATTACGGGTTTATTGGTATTTTCAATTTATACATGTAATCTACTAATACAGGTTATATTTTCTAATATTCGCGTATATAATTAGTACGGGTCCCATACAATTTTAACCCTTTTATTTTGCATATATTGATTCAATTCCATATTTTTTTTTATATTTGCTTACATAAGGGGTCCAAGATGTTTTATTCTTCAGATATGTCCATGAAGATAATTTTATATAGCGAGAACAGAGATTCTTAAACTTCTTTTTAGGAGCATTATATTAAATATTTTAACAGAATATTTTGATTAAACATGTCATTTAGTATACTATAAGAATTTGGGCATGATTATGAATTTCAAGTTTCTTTATATTATATACTCCGTACGAAGAACGGGTATGCTGCTAATATTTAATATAAAGAAACTTATAATTCGCAATCATGTGCAAATTCTGTTAAAATATTAAATTTATTGCTCCTAAAGAGAAGTTTAAGAATATATGTTCTTACTATGCAAAATTATCTTCTCGGGCAGATCTGAAGAATAAAACATCCTGGCCCCTTTTGTGAGCAAATTTACAAAAAAATAAGGAATTGAATCAATATATGCAACCCCGTACTACTTATATTGTCTCAGATTAGAAAATATGCCAGTGTGTTAGTAGAAGATTACCCGTATTACAATATGAGTCTCAAAAATATTTGCCAAAATAAAAGATATGACGTAATAAATTGAAAATATCAATAATCCCCGTAATCTTTATACCAGAAGGTCGTAATTGATTCCAATATATATCAAAATATATGCCAATATACCTGTACTACTTATATTCTCGTAGATTAGAAGATATAATGCATTTGTAGAAGATTACTCGTACAACGTACTATATATGAGTTTCAACAATTTTCGTCATAATAAAACAATAGCATAATAACTTGAAAATATCTATAATCCCTGAGTCAGAAGTCCCCGAAAATATCAATAATAATAATGTGTAAACATGAAGACCGTAATTGATATTATCTAGGCAAAAATGCAATGCAAATGACATTTATTTTATATACATATCTTTATTATTCAAATCGGAAAAGATTTAATATAAAATCGTATGCCGTATAACACATTGGATCCGTTGCTAAGAGACATGATATCATTTGACTCAAATAAATTGATGGAAATCGTACCGTCTTAATAATGTGATCTTCATGGAAGGTTTGACGACATTTTAGTGAATTTAGCGATAACTTAAAAAATCGCCAAATTTATCGCCAAGTGAGACTGTAAAACTGATAGTCCCATTTTGCGACAAATTGACGAAACATCATCACAATACTATCCCCTAACAAAACACAATTATTTTCATTTATTAAGCGCGATTATATCAATTCCATGATAATTGCGCCATGATAATATGGACTCACAAATACTTTTATCAATTTCGTGATATTAAAAAAAATCGTTAAATTTGTTACTATGTAGGATGGATGGATTGACCGACAAATGCTACCGAAACATCATTTCAGTACTCTATTCTAAAAAACAAATCATTGATATGCGGCAATTTTATAAAGTTGGAAACATTTCCGCTAATTTGGTAAAGTTTAAGAGAAGTTACCAAGTTATTTAGATATATTCCGCTAAATTCGTAGCTCTGAATTTGCAGATCTGAAGAATAAAATATCCTGATCTCGTTTGTATATACTAAATGAAAACACTAAAATTGTATTATAAGATACACCCGTTCTACTCTTTTTCTGCTTCAACAATCGGCTAAATGAATTTATTGGGTAAACACAATATATGAGTTTATTAGCTAAACACAATATATGAGCTGGAAACCTCTTTGCTAAAATAAATGAAAGTGATGTGTGTGTTCGCAGTCTGCAATTTATATAATAAAAAGAACAATCCAACCGTTCATTTAAAAAATATATTTTTACATCCATTTATTTATTATTCAAATAGAAAAAATAATAATAAATATTAACAACACATTTAATTTCATTCCGTTGCCGAGCAACAGGATATAAGATAGAATCTTCCTCATAAAATGCGAAATTTAATAGCCATTTTGATTTCTTTATACTTTTCATTGTTCAGATAAAGCTTGTGAAATATAAACCAAGGAGATATATTTCCCATTTAAATCATGTTTCAAACAATTCATGTTTTCAGAAAGTGACTAATTAGTGCAAAAAATCTCCCCTCAAACTCAGAGATATAGTTTTAATTCACTTTCAAACGATTTTCAAGCTTTTCGTTTGGATAAACCACGGAGTTAGAGAGTAGAACTCCTAGAAAAAAGTTTCGTTTTTCATTAATTTCTCAACAACCTCTGGTCTTAGATACTCGAAACTTGGGCTAAATTTATGGGGGGCTATTTAAAGCCGATCCACAAAATTTCATCAAATTCGATTCAGCGGTTCTCCCGTGATGATGAGACAAACGAAAATGTCGTTCTTCACTAATATCTCGAGAACCACTGATCGTAGATACTCCATACATGGACTAAATTTTAAGTGGGATTATTTCCAGGCTACCCTCAAAATTTGAACAAATTCGGTTCAGCCGTTCTCCCGTGATGACGGGACAAACAGACAGACAGACAGATTTTCATTTTATTTATATAGATATACCTTTTTAATTGTGATTTTTGTATACAAATATTCTCCTCATCCCCTTTCCATTATCATTATAGTGATAAGTTACCTTCTATTTTTTTCCTTAGTCTTGGTCTATAGTTACTTATTTATAACAGATATGCTAGAGATGGGTTTTTTTGTACTTACCGTAGTTTATGCATAGTTTTCGATTAAAATCTTTATATATATACTAGCAGCATACCCGTTCTTCGTACGGAGTATATGATATAAAGAAACTTGAAATTCATAATCATGCCCAAATTCTTATAGTATACTAAATGACATGTTTAATCAAAATATTCTGTTAAAATATTTAATATAATGCTCCTAAAAAGAAGTTTAAGAATCTCTGTTCTCGCTATATAAAATTATCTTCATGGACATATCTGAAGAATAAAACATCTTGGACCCCTTATGTAAGCAAATATAAAAAAAAAATACGGAATTGAATCAATATATGCAAAATAAAAGCGTTAAAATTGTATGGGACCCGTACTAATTATATACGCGAATATTAGAAAATATAACCTGTATTAGTAGATTACATGTATAAATTGAAAATACCAATAAACCCGTAATCTTTAAATCTGAAGACAGTCATTTATTCCAATATATGTCAAAATTAAAGTGCTAAAATTATATGGGAAGGTATACACGTACTACTTATAATGTCCGATTATTAGTAGAAGATCACCCGTTTTGCAATATGAGTCACAAATGTTTTTTGGTAAAATACAACAGACGACGTAATAAATTGAATATATAATTAATCCCCTTAATCTTCATACCAGAAGACTGTACTTGATTCCAATATATATGCCAATATATGTCAAAATATATGCCAATATAAATGTACTACTTATATTCTCGTAGGTTAGAAGATATACCCGTGCATTCCTAGAAGATTACTCGTACAACGTACAATATGCGTGTGTCAGCAATTTTTGCTGCAATAAAACAATGGCGTAATAACTTAAAAATATCAATAATTCCGGAAAATATCAATAATAATAATGTTTAAACCTGAAGAGTATAATTGATATTATCCAGTCCAAAATGAAATGGCAATGAAATTTATTTTATATACATATCTTCATTATTCAAATCGGAAAGGATTTAATAAAAATCGTCTGCCGCATAAACACATTGGATTTAAATCCGTTGCTAAGCGACATGATATCATTTGCTTCAAATAAATTGGTAGAAAAAATATCGTCTAAATAGTTATATTTCTATGGAACATTTGGAACTGACAGTTCCACTTTGCGACAAATTGACGAAATATCATCACAATACTATCCCCTAACAAAAAACAATTAATATCATTTATTTAGCTCAATTTTATCAATTTCGAGATATTTTTATAGATTTGAAAACATTTTTATCAATTTGGTGACATTTTAAAAATTCGCTAAATGTATTACTAAGTAGAATGGTTGGTCTGACAGATAAATGCTAACCAAACATCATTTCAGTACTCTCTTCTAACAAAACAAAAAAAAAATTCATTAATATGTAGAAGACCCAAGCCACACGACCAACCCGAAAGTTTATGGCAGGTGTTTGTGTGTCGTTTATATCAATTTGGCGACATTTCCGTCAATTTGGCAAAGTTTAAGAAAAGTTGTCAAATTAGCGATATCCCTCCACATTCGTATCTTTGAATTTGCAGATCTGAATGAAACATTCTTATCCCGTTTCAATATACTAAATGAAAACACTACAATTGTATTAGAAGATATACCCGCTCTACTCTTTTCCTGTTTCAACAATCGGCTATATGAATTTATTGGCTAAACACAATATATGAGTTTAGTAGCTAAATAAGATATAAGCTTGAAAACTCTTTGCCAAAATAAATGAAATTGATGTACGCAGTCAGCAATTAATATAATTAAAAGAAAAATCAAACCGTCCATTCATAAGATATACTTTTATATCCATTTATCCATTTATTTATTATTTAAATCGAAAAAAAATAATAAAAACATTAACAAACACATTTAATTTAATTGCGATGCCGAGCAACATGATATATCCTCCTAAAATGTTAAAATTTATTAACCACTAACAGCACACCCGTTATTCGTACGGAGTGTATAATTTAAAGAAATTTAAAGTTCGCAATCATGTGCAAATTCTGCTAAAATATTAAATTTATTGCTCCTAAAGAGAAGTTTAAGAATATATGTTCTCACTATGCAAAATTATCTTCACGATCAGATCTGAAGAATAAAACATCCTGCCCCCTTTTGTAAGCAAATTTACAGAAGAAAAAATAGGAATTGAATGAATATATGCAACCCCGTACTAATTATATTGTCGCAGATCAGAAAATATGCCAATGTGTTAGTAGAAGATTACCCGTATTACAATATGCGTCTCAAAAATATTTGCCAAAATAAAAGAGATGACGTAATAAATTGAAAACATCAATAATATCCGTACTCTTTATACCAGAAAGTCGTAATTGATTCCAATATATGCCAATATATATCAAAACATATGTCAATATACCTGTACTACTTATATTCTCGTAGATTAAAAGATATACACGTGTATTTGTAGAAGATTCGTACAACATACAATATATGAGTTTAAACAATTTTTGTCATAATAAAATAATTGCATAATAACTTGAAAATATCAATAATCCTTGAATCAATAATCCCCGAAAATATAAATAATAATAATTTTTAAACCTGAAGACCGTAATTGATATTATCCAGTCAAAAATGTTATAAGAAAAATCAAATCGTTCTTTTCTAAAATATATTTTTATATCCATTTATTTATTATTCAAATCGAAAAAATAATTATTAAAATTAACAGACAGATTTAATTTAATTGCGTCTCTGAGTAACATGATATAAGATAGAATCTTATAACATGTTAAATATGTCATGTCTTATAACATAAACTGCGAAATTAAATAACGATTTTGATTTCTCTATACTTCTCATTGTTCCGTAAAAGCTTGTTTTAAATAAACCATGAACCATGGAGATGGATTTCCCCCTTTAAATCATGTTTCAAACAATTCATGTTTTCAGAAAGTGACTAATTAACGCAAAAAATCTCCCATCAAACTCAGAGATTAAATTTTAATTCACTTTCAAACGATTTTCAAGCTTTTCGTTTGGATAAACCACGGAGTTAGGGAGTAGAACTCCTAGGAAAAAGTTCCGTTTTTCATTAATATCTCGACAACCCCAGGTCTTAGAAACTCGAAACTTGGACAAAATTTATGGGAGGATATTTTAAGGCTATTCACCAAATTTCATTAAATTCGGTTCAGCCGTTTTTCTGTGATGATGAGACAAACGAAAATTTCGTTTTTTACTAATATCTCGAGAACCACTGGTCGTAGAAACTCAAAACACAGATATAATTTTAAGTGGGGCTATTTCTGGGCCACCCACAAAATTTCATCAAATTTGGTTCAGCCGTTCTCCCGTGATGGTGTGACAAACAGACAGACAGACAGACAGACAGATTTTCATTTTTATTTATATAGACTAGCAGCATACCCGTTCTTCGTACGGAGTATATAATATAAAGAAACTTGAAATTCATAATCAAAAAAAATGAAATTCAATTAAAAAAAAATATAGAATTGAATCAATATATGCAAAATAAAAGCGTTAAAATTGTATGGGACCCGTACTAATTATATACGCGAATATTAGAAAATATAACCTGTATTAGTAGATTACATGTATAAATTAAAAATACCAATAAACCCGTAATCTTTAAATCTGAAGACAGTCATTTATTCCAATAAATGTCAAAATTAAAGTGCTAAAATTATATGGGAAGATATACACGTACTACTTATAATGTCCGATTATTAGTAGAAGATTACCCGTTTTGCAATATGAGTCACAAATTTTTTTTGTAAAATACAACAGACGACGTAATAAATTGAATATATAATTAATCCCCTTAATCTTCATACCAGAAGACTGTACTTGATTCCAATATATATGCCAATATATGTCAAAATATATGCCAATATACCTGTACTACTTATATTCTCGTAGGTTAGAAGATATACCCGTGCATTCCTAGAAGATTACTCGTACAACGTACAATATGCGTGTGTCAGCAATTTTTGCCGCAATAAAACAATGGCGTAATAACTTAAAAGTATCAATAATCCCTGAATCAATAATTCCGGAAAATATCAATAATAATAATGTTTAAACCTGAAGAGTATAATTGATATTATCCAGTCCAAAATGAAATGGCAATGAAATTTATTTTATATACATATCTTCATTATTCAAATCGGAAAGGATTTAATAAAAATCGTCTGCCGCATAAACACATTGGATTTAAATCCGTTGCTAAGCGACATGATATCATTTGCTTCAAATAAATTGGTAGAAAAAATATCGTCTAAATAGTTATATTTCCATGGAACATTTGGCGACAGTTTCGTCAAATTAGCGACATTTTAAAAAATCGCCAAATTTATCGCCAAGTGGGACTGTAGAACTGACAGTTCCACTTTGCGACAAATTGACGAAATATCATCACAATACTATCTCCTAACAAAAAACAATTAATATCATTTATGTAGCGCAATTTTATCAATTTCAAGATATTTTTATAGATTTGAAAACATTTTTATCAACTTGGTGACATTTTAAAAATTCGCTAAATGTATTACTAAGTAGGATGGTTGGTCTGACAGATAAATGCTAACCAAACATCATTTCAGTACTCTCTTCTAACAAAACAAAAAAAAATTTCATTGATATGTAGAAGACCCAAGCCACACGACCAACCCGAAGGTTTATTGCAGCTGTTTGTGTGTCGTTTATATCAATTTGGCGACATTTCCGTCAATTTGGCAAAGTTTAAGAAAAGTTGTCAAATTAGCGATATCCCTCCAAATTCGTAGCTTTGAATTTGCAGATCTGAATGAAACATTCTTATCCCGTTTCAATATACTAAATGAAAACACTACAATTGTATTAGAAGATATACCCGCTCTACTCTTTTCCTGTTTCAACAATCGGCTATATGAATTTATTGGCTAAACACAATATATGAGTTTAGTAGCTAAATAAGATATAAGCTTGAAAACTCTTTGCCAAAATAAATGAAATTGATGTACGCAGTCAGCAATTAATATAATTAAAAGAAAAATCAAACCGTCCATTCATAAGATATACTTTTATATCCATTTATCCATTTATTTATTATTTAAATCGAAAAAAAATAATAAAAACATTAACAAACACATTTAATTTAATTGCGATGCCGAGCAACATGATATATCCTCCTAAAATGTTAAAATTTATTAACCACTAACAGCACACCCGTTATTCGTACGGAGTGTATAATTTAAAGAAATTTAAAGTTCGCAATCATGTGCAAATTCTGCTAAAATATTAAATTTATTGCTCCTAAAGAGAAGTTTAAGAATATATGTTCTCACTATGCAAAATTATCTTCACGATCAGATCTGAAGAATAAAACATCCTGCCCCCTTTTGTAAGCAAATTTACAGAAGAAAAAATAGGAATTGAATGAATATATGCAACCCCGTACTAATTATATTGTCGCAGATCAGAAAATATGCCAATGTGTTAGTAGAAGATTACCCGTATTACAATATGCGTCTCAAAAATATTTGCCAAAATAAAAGAGATGACGTAATAAATTGAAAACATCAATAATATCCGTACTCTTTATACCAGAAAGTCGTAATTGATTCCAATATATGCCAATATATATCAAAACATATGTCAATATACCTGTACTACTTATATTCTCGTAGATTAAAAGATATACACGTGTATTTGTAGAAGATTCGTACAACATACAATATATGAGTTTAAACAATTTTTGTCATAATAAAATAATTGCATAATAACTTGAAAATATCAATAATCCTTGAATCAATAATCCCCGAAAATATAAATAATAATAATTTTTAAACCTGAAGACCGTAATTGATATTATCCAGTCAAAAATGTTATAAGAAAAATCAAATCGTTCTTTTCTAAAATATATTTTTATATCCATTTATTTATTATTCAAATCGAAAAAATAATTATTAAAATTAACAGACAGATTTAATTTAATTGCGTCTCTGAGTAACATGATATAAGATAGAATCTTATAACATGTTAAATATGTCATGTCTTATAACATAAACTGCGAAATTAAATAACGATTTTGATTTCTCTATACTTCTCATTGTTCCGTAAAAGCTTGTTTTAAATAAACCATGAACCATGGAGATGGATTTCCCCCTTTAAATCATGTTTCAAACAATTCATGTTTTCAGAAAGTGACTAATTAACGCAAAAAATCTCCCATCAAACTCAGAGATTAAATTTTAATTCACTTTCAAACGATTTTCAAGCTTTTCGTTTGGATAAACCACGGAGTTAGGGAGTAGAACTCCTAGGAAAAAGTTCCGTTTTTCATTAATATCTCGACAACCCCAGGTCTTAGAAACTCGAAACTTGGACAAAATTTATGGGAGGATATTTCAAGGCTATTCACCAAATTTCATTAAATTCGGTTCAGCCGTTTTTCTGTGATGATGAGACAAACGAAAATTTCGTTTTTTACTAATATCTCGAGAACCACTGGTCGTAGAAACTCAAAACACAGATATAATTTTAAGTGGGGCTATTTCTGGGCTACCCACAAAATTTCATCAAATTTGGTTCAGCCGTTCTCCCGTGATGGTGTGACAAACAGACAGACAGACAGACAGACAGATTTTCATTTTTATTTATATAGACTAGCAGCATACCCGTTCTTCGTACGGAGTATATAATATAAAGAAACTTGAAATTCATAATCAAAAAAAATGAAATTCAATTAAAAAAAAATATAGAATTGAATCAATATATGCAAAATAAAAGCGTTAAAATTGTATGGGACCCGTACTAATTATATACGCGAATATTAGAAAATATAACCTGTATTAGTAGATTACATGTATAAATTAAAAATACCAATAAACCCGTAATCTTTAAATCTGAGGACAGTCATTTATTCCAATAAATGTCAAAATTAAAGTGCTAAAATTATATGGGAAGATATACACGTACTACTTATAATGTCCGATTATTAGTAGAAGATTACCCGTTTTGCAATATGAGTCACAAATTTTTTTTGTAAAATACAACAGACGACGTAATAAATTGAATATATAATTAATCCCCTTAATCTTCATACCAGAAGACTGTACTTGATTCCAATATATATGCCAATATATGTCAAAATATATGCCAATATACCTGTACTACTTATATTCTCGTAGGTTAGAAGATATACCCGTGCATTCCTAGAAGATTACTCGTACAACGTACAATATGCGTGTGTCAGCAATTTTTGCCGCAATAAAACAATGGCGTAATAACTTAAAAGTATCAATAATCCCTGAATCAATAATTCCGGAAAATATCAATAATAATAATGTTTAAACCTGAAGAGTATAATTGATATTATCCAGTCCAAAATGAAATGGCAATGAAATTTATTTTATATACATATCTTCATTATTCAAATCGGAAAGGATTTAATAAAAATCGTCTGCCGCATAAACACATTGGATTTAAATCCGTTGCTAAGCGACATGATATCATTTGCTTCAAATAAATTGGTAGAAAAAATATCGTCTAAATAGTTATATTTCCATGGAACATTTGGCGACAGTTTCGTCAAATTAGCGACATTTTAAAAAATCGCCAAATTTATCGCCAAGTGGGACTGTAGAACTGACAGTTCCACTTTGCGACAAATTGACGAAATATCATCACAATACTATCTCCTAACAAAAAACAATTAATATCATTTATGTAGCGCAATTTTATCAATTTCAAGATATTTTTATAGATTTGAAAACATTTTTATCAACTTGGTGACATTTTAAAAATTCGCTAAATGTATTACTAAGTAGGATGATTGGTCTGACAGATAAATGCTAACCAAACATCATTTCAGTACTCTCTTCTAACAAAACAAAAAAAAATTTCATTGATATGTAGAAGACCCAAGCCACACGACCAACCCGAAGGTTTATTGCAGCTGTTTGTGTGTCGTTTATATCAATTTGGCGACATTTCCGTCAATTTGGCAAAGTTTAAGAAAAGTTGTCAAATTAGCGATATCCCTCCAAATTCGTAGCTTTGAATTTGCAGATCTGAATGAAACATTCTTATCCCGTTTCAATATACTAAATGAAAACACTACAATTGTATTAGAAGATATACCCGCTCTACTCTTTTCCTGTTTCAACAATCGGCTATATGAATTTATTGGCTAAACACAATATATGAGTTTAGTAGCTAAATAAGATATAAGCTTGAAAACTCTTTGCCAAAATAAATGAAATTGATGTACGCAGTCAGCAATTAATATAATTAAAAGAAAAATCAAACCGTCCATTCATAAGATATACTTTTATATCCATTTATCCATTTATTTATTATTTAAATCGAAAAAAAATAATAAAAACATTAACAAACACATTTAATTTAATTGCGATGCCGAGCAACATGATATATCCTCCTAAAATGTTAAAATTTATTAACCACTAACAGCACACCCGTTATTCGTACGGAGTGTATAATTTAAAGAAATTTAAAGTTCGCAATCATGTGCAAATTCTGCTAAAATATTAAATTTATTGCTCCTAAAGAGAAGTTTAAGAATATATGTTCTCACTATGCAAAATTATCTTCACGATCAGATCTGAAGAATAAAACATCCTGCCCCCTTTTGTAAGCAAATTTACAGAAGAAAAAATAGGAATTGAATGAATATATGCAACCCCGTACTAATTATATTGTCGCAGATCAGAAAATATGCCAATGTGTTAGTAGAAGATTACCCGTATTACAATATGCGTCTCAAAAATATTTGCCAAAATAAAAGAGATGACGTAATAAATTGAAAACATCAATAATATCCGTACTCTTTATACCAGAAAGTCGTAATTGATTCCAATATATGCCAATATATATCAAAACATATGTCAATATACCTGTACTACTTATATTCTCGTAGATTAAAAGATATACACGTGTATTTGTAGAAGATTCGTACAACATACAATATATGAGTTTAAACAATTTTTGTCATAATAAAATAATTGCATAATAACTTGAAAATATCAATAATCCTTGAATCAATAATCCCCGAAAATATAAATAATAATAATTTTTAAACCTGAAGACCGTAATTGATATTATCCAGTCAAAAATGTTATAAGAAAAATCAAATCGTTCTTTTCTAAAATATATTTTTATATCCATTTATTTATTATTCAAATCGAAAAAATAATTATTAAAATTAACAGACAGATTTAATTTAATTGCGTCTCTGAGTAACATGATATAAGATAGAATCTTATAACATGTTAAATATGTCATGTCTTATAACATAAACTGCGAAATTAAATAACGATTTTGATTTCTCTATACTTCTCATTGTTCCGTAAAAGCTTGTTTTAAATAAACCATGAACCATGGAGATGGATTTCCCCCTTTAAATCATGTTTCAAACAATTCATGTTTTCAGAAAGTGACTAATTAACGCAAAAAATCTCCCATCAAACTCAGAGATTAAATTTTAATTCACTTTCAAACGATTTTCAAGCTTTTCGTTTGGATAAACCACGGAGTTAGGGAGTAGAACTCCTAGGAAAAAGTTCCGTTTTTCATTAATATCTCGACAACCCCAGGTCTTAGAAACTCGAAACTTGGACAAAATTTATGGGAGGATATTTCAAGGCTATTCACCAAATTTCATTAAATTCGGTTCAGCCGTTTTTCTGTGATGATGAGACAAACGAAAATTTCGTTTTTTACTAATATCTCGAGAACCACTGGTCGTAGAAACTCAAAACACAGATATAATTTTAAGTGGGGCTATTTCTGGGCTACCCACAAAATTTCATCAAATTTGGTTCAGCCGTTCTCCCGTGATGGTGTGACAAACAGACAGACAGACAGACAGACAGATTTTCATTTTTATTTATATAGACTAGCAGCATACCCGTTCTTCGTACGGAGTATATAATATAAAGAAACTTGAAATTCATAATCAAAAAAAATGAAATTCAATTAAAAAAAAATATAGAATTGAATCAATATATGCAAAATAAAAGCGTTAAAATTGTATGGGACCCGTACTAATTATATACGCGAATATTAGAAAATATAACCTGTATTAGTAGATTACATGTATAAATTAAAAATACCAATAAACCCGTAATCTTTAAATCTGAGGACAGTCATTTATTCCAATAAATGTCAAAATTAAAGTGCTAAAATTATATGGGAAGATATACACGTACTACTTATAATGTCCGATTATTAGTAGAAGATTACCCGTTTTGCAATATGAGTCACAAATTTTTTTTGTAAAATACAACAGGCGACGTAATAAATTGAATATATAATTAATCCCCTTAATCTTCATACCAGAAGACTGTACTTGATTCCAATATATATGCCAATATATGTCAAAATATATGCCAATATACCTGTACTACTTATATTCTCGTAGGTTAGAAGATATACCCGTGCATTCCTAGAAGATTACTCGTACAACGTACAATATGCGTGTGTCAGCAATTTTTGCCGCAATAAAACAATGGCGTAATAACTTAAAAGTATCAATAATCCCTGAATCAATAATTCCGGAAAATATCAATAATAATAATGTTTAAACCTGAAGAGTATAATTGATATTATCCAGTCCAAAATGAAATGGCAATGAAATTTATTTTATATACATATCTTCATTATTCAAATCGGAAAGGATTTAATAAAAATCGTCTGCCGCATAAACACATTGGATTTAAATCCGTTGCTAAGCGACATGATATCATTTGCTTCAAATAAATTGGTAGAAAAAATATCGTCTAAATAGTTATATTTCCATGGAACATTTGGCGACAGTTTCGTCAAATTAGCGACATTTTAAAAAATCGCCAAATTTATCGCCAAGTGGGACTGTAGAACTGACAGTTCCACTTTGCGACAAATTGACGAAATATCATCACAATACTATCTCCTAACAAAAAACAATTAATATCATTTATGTAGCGCAATTTTATCAATTTCAAGATATTTTTATAGATTTGAAAACATTTTTATCAACTTGGTGACATTTTAAAAATTCGCTAAATGTATTACTAAGTAGGATGGTTGGTCTGACAGATAAATGCTAACCAAACATCATTTCAGTACTCTCTTCTAACAAAACAAAAAAAAATTTCATTGATATGTAGAAGACCCAAGCCACACGACCAACCCGAAGGTTTATTGCAGCTGTTTGTGTGTCGTTTATATCAATTTGGCGACATTTCCGTCAATTTGGCAAAGTTTAAGAAAAGTTGTCAAATTAGCGATATCCCTCCAAATTCGTAGCTTTGAATTTGCAGATCTGAATGAAACATTCTTATCCCGTTTCAATATACTAAATGAAAACACTACAATTGTATTAGAAGATATACCCGCTCTACTCTTTTCCTGTTTCAACAATCGGCTATATGAATTTATTGGCTAAACACAATATATGAGTTTAGTAGCTAAATAAGATATAAGCTTGAAAACTCTTTGCCAAAATAAATGAAATTGATGTACGCAGTCAGCAATTAATATAATTAAAAGAAAAATCAAACCGTCCATTCATAAGATATACTTTTATATCCATTTATCCATTTATTTATTATTTAAATCGAAAAAAAATAATAAAAACATTAACAAACACATTTAATTTAATTGCGATGCCGAGCAACATGATATATCCTCCTAAAATGTTAAAATTTATTAACCACTAACAGCACACCCGTTATTCGTACGGAGTGTATAATTTAAAGAAATTTAAAGTTCGCAATCATGTGCAAATTCTGCTAAAATATTAAATTTATTGCTCCTAAAGAGAAGTTTAAGAATATATGTTCTCACTATGCAAAATTATCTTCACGATCAGATCTGAAGAATAAAACATCCTGCCCCCTTTTGTAAGCAAATTTACAGAAGAAAAAATAGGAATTGAATGAATATATGCAACCCCGTACTAATTATATTGTCGCAGATCAGAAAATATGCCAATGTGTTAGTAGAAGATTACCCGTATTACAATATGCGTCTCAAAAATATTTGCCAAAATAAAAGAGATGACGTAATAAATTGAAAACATCAATAATATCCGTACTCTTTATACCAGAAAGTCGTAATTGATTCCAATATATGCCAATATATATCAAAACATATGTCAATATACCTGTACTACTTATATTCTCGTAGATTAAAAGATATACACGTGTATTTGTAGAAGATTCGTACAACATACAATATATGAGTTTAAACAATTTTTGTCATAATAAAATAATTGCATAATAACTTGAAAATATCAATAATCCTTGAATCAATAATCCCCGAAAATATAAATAATAATAATTTTTAAACCTGAAGACCGTAATTGATATTATCCAGTCAAAAATGTTATAAGAAAAATCAAATCGTTCTTTTCTAAAATATATTTTTATATCCATTTATTTATTATTCAAATCGAAAAAATAATTATTAAAATTAACAGACAGATTTAATTTAATTGCGTCTCTGAGTAACATGATATAAGATAGAATCTTATAACATGTTAAATATGTCATGTCTTATAACATAAACTGCGAAATTAAATAACGATTTTGATTTCTCTATACTTCTCATTGTTCCGTAAAAGCTTGTTTTAAATAAACCATGAACCATGGAGATGGATTTCCCCCTTTAAATCATGTTTCAAACAATTCATGTTTTCAGAAAGTGACTAATTAACGCAAAAAATCTCCCATCAAACTCAGAGATTAAATTTTAATTCACTTTCAAACGATTTTCAAGCTTTTCGTTTGGATAAACCACGGAGTTAGGGAGTAGAACTCCTAGGAAAAAGTTCCGTTTTTCATTAATATCTCGACAACCCCAGGTCTTAGAAACTCGAAACTTGGACAAAATTTATGGGAGGATATTTCAAGGCTATTCACCAAATTTCATTAAATTCGGTTCAGCCGTTTTTCTGTGATGATGAGACAAACGAAAATTTCGTTTTTTACTAATATCTCGAGAACCACTGGTCGTAGAAACTCAAAACACAGATATAATTTTAAGTGGGGCTATTTCTGGGCTACCCACAAAATTTCATCAAATTTGGTTCAGCCGTTCTCCCGTGATGGTGTGACAAACAGACAGACAGACAGACAGACAGATTTTCATTTTTATTTATATAGACTAGCAGCATACCCGTTCTTCGTACGGAGTATATAATATAAAGAAACTTGAAATTCATAATCAAAAAAAATGAAATTCAATTAAAAAAAAATATAGAATTGAATCAATATATGCAAAATAAAAGCGTTAAAATTGTATGGGACCCGTACTAATTATATACGCGAATATTAGAAAATATAACCTGTATTAGTAGATTACATGTATAAATTAAAAATACCAATAAACCCGTAATCTTTAAATCTGAGGACAGTCATTTATTCCAATAAATGTCAAAATTAAAGTGCTAAAATTATATGGGAAGATATACACGTACTACTTATAATGTCCGATTATTAGTAGAAGATTACCCGTTTTGCAATATGAGTCACAAATTTTTTTTGTAAAATACAACAGGCGACGTAATAAATTGAATATATAATTAATCCCCTTAATCTTCATACCAGAAGACTGTACTTGATTCCAATATATATGCCAATATATGTCAAAATATATGCCAATATACCTGTACTACTTATATTCTCGTAGGTTAGAAGATATACCCGTGCATTCCTAGAAGATTACTCGTACAACGTACAATATGCGTGTGTCAGCAATTTTTGCCGCAATAAAACAATGGCGTAATAACTTAAAAGTATCAATAATCCCTGAATCAATAATTCCGGAAAATATCAATAATAATAATGTTTAAACCTGAAGAGTATAATTGATATTATCCAGTCCAAAATGAAATGGCAATGAAATTTATTTTATATACATATCTTCATTATTCAAATCGGAAAGGATTTAATAAAAATCGTCTGCCGCATAAACACATTGGATTTAAATCCGTTGCTAAGCGACATGATATCATTTGCTTCAAATAAATTGGTAGAAAAAATATCGTCTAAATAGTTATATTTCCATGGAACATTTGGCGACAGTTTCGTCAAATTAGCGACATTTTAAAAAATCGCCAAATTTATCGCCAAGTGGGACTGTAGAACTGACAGTTCCACTTTGCGACAAATTGACGAAATATCATCACAATACTATCTCCTAACAAAAAACAATTAATATCATTTATGTAGCGCAATTTTATCAATTTCAAGATATTTTTATAGATTTGAAAACATTTTTATCAACTTGGTGACATTTTAAAAATTCGCTAAATGTATTACTAAGTAGGATGGTTGGTCTGACAGATAAATGCTAACCAAACATCATTTCAGTACTCTCTTCTAACAAAACAAAAAAAAATTTCATTGATATGTAGAAGACCCAAGCCACACGACCAACCCGAAGGTTTATTGCAGCTGTTTGTGTGTCGTTTATATCAATTTGGCGACATTTCCGTCAATTTGGCAAAGTTTAAGAAAAGTTGTCAAATTAGCGATATCCCTCCAAATTCGTAGCTTTGAATTTGCAGATCTGAATGAAACATTCTTATCCCGTTTCAATATACTAAATGAAAACACTACAATTGTATTAGAAGATATACCCGCTCTACTCTTTTCCTGTTTCAACAATCGGCTATATGAATTTATTGGCTAAACACAATATATGAGTTTAGTAGCTAAATAAGATATAAGCTTGAAAACTCTTTGCCAAAATAAATGAAATTGATGTACGCAGTCAGCAATTAATATAATTAAAAGAAAAATCAAACCGTCCATTCATAAGATATACTTTTATATCCATTTATCCATTTATTTATTATTTAAATCGAAAAAAAATAATAAAAACATTAACAAACACATTTAATTTAATTGCGATGCCGAGCAACATGATATATCCTCCTAAAATGTTAAAATTTATTAACCACTAACAGCACACCCGTTATTCGTACGGAGTGTATAATTTAAAGAAATTTAAAGTTCGCAATCATGTGCAAATTCTGCTAAAATATTAAATTTATTGCTCCTAAAGAGAAGTTTAAGAATATATGTTCTCACTATGCAAAATTATCTTCACGATCAGATCTGAAGAATAAAACATCCTGCCCCCTTTTGTAAGCAAATTTACAGAAGAAAAAATAGGAATTGAATGAATATATGCAACCCCGTACTAATTATATTGTCGCAGATCAGAAAATATGCCAATGTGTTAGTAGAAGATTACCCGTATTACAATATGCGTCTCAAAAATATTTGCCAAAATAAAAGAGATGACGTAATAAATTGAAAACATCAATAATATCCGTACTCTTTATACCAGAAAGTCGTAATTGATTCCAATATATGCCAATATATATCAAAACATATGTCAATATACCTGTACTACTTATATTCTCGTAGATTAAAAGATATACACGTGTATTTGTAGAAGATTCGTACAACATACAATATATGAGTTTAAACAATTTTTGTCATAATAAAATAATTGCATAATAACTTGAAAATATCAATAATCCTTGAATCAATAATCCCCGAAAATATAAATAATAATAATTTTTAAACCTGAAGACCGTAATTGATATTATCCAGTCAAAAATGTTATAAGAAAAATCAAATCGTTCTTTTCTAAAATATATTTTTATATCCATTTATTTATTATTCAAATCGAAAAAATAATTATTAAAATTAACAGACAGATTTAATTTAATTGCGTCTCTGAGTAACATGATATAAGATAGAATCTTATAACATGTTAAATATGTCATGTCTTATAACATAAACTGCGAAATTAAATAACGATTTTGATTTCTCTATACTTCTCATTGTTCCGTAAAAGCTTGTTTTAAATAAACCATGAACCATGGAGATGGATTTCCCCCTTTAAATCATGTTTCAAACAATTCATGTTTTCAGAAAGTGACTAATTAACGCAAAAAATCTCCCATCAAACTCAGAGATTAAATTTTAATTCACTTTCAAACGATTTTCAAGCTTTTCGTTTGGATAAACCACGGAGTTAGGGAGTAGAACTCCTAGGAAAAAGTTCCGTTTTTCATTAATATCTCGACAACCCCAGGTCTTAGAAACTCGAAACTTGGACAAAATTTATGGGAGGATATTTCAAGGCTATTCACCAAATTTCATTAAATTCGGTTCAGCCGTTTTTCTGTGATGATGAGACAAACGAAAATTTCGTTTTTTACTAATATCTCGAGAACCACTGGTCGTAGAAACTCAAAACACAGATATAATTTTAAGTGGGGCTATTTCTGGGCTACCCACAAAATTTCATCAAATTTGGTTCAGCCGTTCTCCCGTGATGGTGTGACAAACAGACAGACAGACAGACAGACAGATTTTCATTTTTATTTATATAGACTAGCAGCATACCCGTTCTTCGTACGGAGTATATAATATAAAGAAACTTGAAATTCATAATCAAAAAAAATGAAATTCAATTAAAAAAAAATATAGAATTGAATCAATATATGCAAAATAAAAGCGTTAAAATTGTATGGGACCCGTACTAATTATATACGCGAATATTAGAAAATATAACCTGTATTAGTAGATTACATGTATAAATTAAAAATACCAATAAACCCGTAATCTTTAAATCTGAGGACAGTCATTTATTCCAATAAATGTCAAAATTAAAGTGCTAAAATTATATGGGAAGATATACACGTACTACTTATAATGTCCGATTATTAGTAGAAGATTACCCGTTTTGCAATATGAGTCACAAATTTTTTTTGTAAAATACAACAGACGACGTAATAAATTGAATATATAATTAATCCCCTTAATCTTCATACCAGAAGACTGTACTTGATTCCAATATATATGCCAATATATGTCAAAATATATGCCAATATACCTGTACTACTTATATTCTCGTAGGTTAGAAGATATACCCGTGCATTCCTAGAAGATTACTCGTACAACGTACAATATGCGTGTGTCAGCAATTTTTGCCGCAATAAAACAATGGCGTAATAACTTAAAAGTATCAATAATCCCTGAATCAATAATTCCGGAAAATATCAATAATAATAATGTTTAAACCTGAAGAGTATAATTGATATTATCCAGTCCAAAATGAAATGGCAATGAAATTTATTTTATATACATATCTTCATTATTCAAATCGGAAAGGATTTAATAAAAATCGTCTGCCGCATAAACACATTGGATTTAAATCCGTTGCTAAGCGACATGATATCATTTGCTTCAAATAAATTGGTAGAAAAAATATCGTCTAAATAGTTATATTTCCATGGAACATTTGGCGACAGTTTCGTCAAATTAGCGACATTTTAAAAAATCGCCAAATTTATCGCCAAGTGGGACTGTAGAACTGACAGTTCCACTTTGCGACAAATTGACGAAATATCATCACAATACTATCTCCTAACAAAAAACAATTAATATCATTTATGTAGCGCAATTTTATCAATTTCAAGATATTTTTATAGATTTGAAAACATTTTTATCAACTTGGTGACATTTTAAAAATTCGCTAAATGTATTACTAAGTAGGATGGTTGGTCTGACAGATAAATGCTAACCAAACATCATTTCAGTACTCTCTTCTAACAAAACAAAAAAAAATTTCATTGATATGTAGAAGACCCAAGCCACACGACCAACCCGAAGGTTTATTGCAGCTGTTTGTGTGTCGTTTATATCAATTTGGCGACATTTCCGTCAATTTGGCAAAGTTTAAGAAAAGTTGTCAAATTAGCGATATCCCTCCAAATTCGTAGCTTTGAATTTGCAGATCTGAATGAAACATTCTTATCCCGTTTCAATATACTAAATGAAAACACTACAATTGTATTAGAAGATATACCCGCTCTACTCTTTTCCTGTTTCAACAATCGGCTATATGAATTTATTGGCTAAACACAATATATGAGTTTAGTAGCTAAATAAGATATAAGCTTGAAAACTCTTTGCCAAAATAAATGAAATTGATGTACGCAGTCAGCAATTAATATAATTAAAAGAAAAATCAAACCGTCCATTCATAAGATATACTTTTATATCCATTTATCCATTTATTTATTATTTAAATCGAAAAAAAATAATAAAAACATTAACAAACACATTTAATTTAATTGCGATGCCGAGCAACATGATATATCCTCCTAAAATGTTAAAATTTATTAACCACTAACAGCACACCCGTTATTCGTACGGAGTGTATAATTTAAAGAAATTTAAAGTTCGCAATCATGTGCAAATTCTGCTAAAATATTAAATTTATTGCTCCTAAAGAGAAGTTTAAGAATATATGTTCTCACTATGCAAAATTATCTTCACGATCAGATCTGAAGAATAAAACATCCTGCCCCCTTTTGTAAGCAAATTTACAGAAGAAAAAATAGGAATTGAATGAATATATGCAACCCCGTACTAATTATATTGTCGCAGATCAGAAAATATGCCAATGTGTTAGTAGAAGATTACCCGTATTACAATATGCGTCTCAAAAATATTTGCCAAAATAAAAGAGATGACGTAATAAATTGAAAACATCAATAATATCCGTCCTCTTTATACAAGAAGGTCGTAATTGATTCCAATATATGCCAATATATATCAAAACATATGTCAATATACCTGTACTACTTATATTCTCGTAGATTAAAAGATATACACGTGTATTTGTAGAAGATTCGTACAACATATAATATATGAGTTTAAACAATTTTTGTCATAATAAAATAACTGCATAATAACTTGAAAATATCAATAATCCTTGAATCAATAATCCCCGAAAATATAAATAATAATAATTTTTAAACCTGAAGACCGTAATTGATATTATCAAGTCAAAAATGCTATAAGAAAAATCAAATCGTTCTTTTCTAAAATATATTTTTATATCCATTTATTTATTATTCAAATCGAAAAAATAATTATTAAAATTAACAGACAGATTTTATTTAATTGCGTTTCTGAGTAACATAAGATAGAATCTTATAACATGGTAAATATGTCATGTCTTATAACATAAACTGCGAAATTAAATAACGATTTTGATTTCTCTATACTTCTCATTGTTCCGTAAAAGCTTGTTTTAAATAAACCATGAACCATGGAGATAGATTTCCCCTTTAAATCATGTTTCAAACAATTCATGTTTTCAGAAAGTGACTAATTAACGCAAAAAACCTCCCATCAAACTCAGAGATTAAATTTTAATTTACTTTCAAACGATTTTCAAGCTTTTCGTTTGGATAAACCACGGAGTTAGGGAGTAGAACTCCTAGGAAAAAGTTCCGTTTTTCATTAATATCTCGACAACCCCAGGTCTTAGAAACTCGAAACTTGGACAAAATTTATGGGGGGATATTTCAAGGCTATTCACCAAATTTCATTAAATTCGGTTCAGCCGTTTTTCCGGGACGATGAGACAAACGAAAATTTCGTTTTTTACTAATATCTCGAGAACCACTGGTCGTAGAAACTCCAAACACGGATATAATTTTAAGTGGGGCTATTTCTGGGCAACCCACAAAATTTCATCAAATTCGGTTCAGCCGTTCTCCCGTGATGGTGTGACAAACAGACAGACAGACAGACAGACAGACAGACAGACAGACAGACAGACAGACAGACAGACAGATTTTCATTTTTATTTATATAGATATGATGCTTATATGCTAATTATATATATATATATATATATATATATATATATGTATATATATATATATATATACTCATGCCCAAATGTTAAGCATAGTTTCTGTTTATAAGAAAATTTCGGGAAATCTACATCGAAATGGAAAGAAACTCCGTATGCGGATGTAATAGGGTTATAGAAGAAGAAAACAATGCAAAACAAGGATAAACACGACTTTTATTACCAAAGAATAGGTTGAAAGAAAAAGGGTCACAATACGAGTGTCAACCTCAGTGAAACAGAATGTTTAAAACTGTGATGCTGCAGTTTAATACGGTGTGTGGGAACCTCGGGTAACCATGCAAGATGAACAACGATTTGCCATACTTTCGATGAGAGTTTAGATGAGTTGTGAGCTCAAAGATTTCCAAGCCTCACAGAGAGCAGTTTTCAATCCCGGAATGGAGCTTGGTGGGTAGAGAAGGGCTGCAAGAAGTTTTCCGAGCATATCCAACACATGCTCTGTTGGATGCAGATCAGGTGAGTTGACAGGCCACTGCATGTGCTGGATATCTTCAGTTTGAAGGATGTAGTCGGCCAAGGCCTCATGGTGAGAAGGTTGTTATCATCCATGAATATGAAATCAGGAAAAGCAGCACCTCGAAACAATCGAACGATAGGCTCAAGAACTTCGTCTCTGTATCTGTTACATGTACCGACCTCATGTCAAAGATGTGGAGGTCTGTGCGGCCGTCCATCATGATAACTTCCCAGACTATGACTCCCCCAAACAAGAAACGATGTCTCTCCGTGATGTTTCCCTGGTGAAAACGCGTTTCACGTTCTCTCCAGATCATGCTACGACGAGAATCAGTTTGCAGGCTAAACCTGGACTCGTCACTGAACATGACATTCCCCACTGTTGTTCACTTCACTTCTGATGTTTCAAAGTCCACTGTAAACGCGCGTGTTTCCGTGAAGACGTCGGGGGGATACAAACTGCTGATCGTCTGACATAGAGACCAATGTGTCTGGGTCCCTTGTAAACAGTTTGCCTCGAAACAGTGACTCCTGTGACGACTGCCAGGGCTGAACTCAGTTGTCTGGCAGAACGGTTCCTCTGATATATCGCAGTTATCGCCAAATATTAGTCTTGCCGAACTCGAGATGCTTCAGAACTCGAGATGCTTCGGTTTGGGATAGACCGGATTCCAGCATTCCAATATTTCGTGCCTTCAAAAACATGTCCAGTTGGCATCTTTGTGGTATCTTTCGTCCTTTTTATTATTAACAACTCTCACAGCATTTGCGAAATTCTACCTCAACTGTCCATGCCGCTGGAAGCCGTTTTATACTCGTTCTGACGTGCGCCGATACTTTGCACATGTCAACGTCGACTGGACTGTGTTGTATATGCACAATGATTTATGTTCGTCCCACGATTCTCCAGAACTTATTGTGAACCATTGTATTCATATTAACTCCCAATTTATCGCATTTTACGAATTAGGCATAACTTTTGGACATGAGTGTATATATATATATATATATATATATATATATATATATAGGGGTTGTCCAAAATAATGGAAACACTTAGGAAAAGGAGGTCTCATGCACCTAATAAGGTGTTGGGGCACCTTTGGCAGTTAAAACTGTTTGAATCATACTTAGGATTGATGCATACAAGGCCTTGACGATTACAAGTGGTATTTGATACCACTCCTCCAACTGCTCCAATTCAGTGAGTGATGCTGGAGGAGGACAACGGGATCTGATACTATTTCTCAACACAGATCATAATGGATAGACGATGTTTAAATTTGGTGATTGGGCAGTCTAGGGAAGGTCCACAAACTATGATTGAACAGTTTCCGCTCTGCTAATGGGGACTTTAAGTACCTGAAATGTGCAATCCTCTACAGGAAACGATGTCTGCGCCATAGAATGGGCATGGTTCCCCAAAATTGTTACATAGTCGCTGCCAGTTATCCTTCCTCGTACGCTGATAATAGGACCTGCGAAAAACAAGATATCACTGCCTAAAGCATTATCTAACCGCCATGATTTACAGTAAAAACGAGACAATCGGGGTTGTAAGCTTCTATGGGTGTTACCCTCACATACATACGTGCAGAGATGGGGAAAAGTGTGAAGGTTGATTCATGAGAAAGTAACGGGTTTTATGTTCCTGGAACCATTGTAGTCTCCATCTTGTAATTCTCTGTGACACAAGAGTTTTCACAATGGCAGCTCTGCCATGAATTCCTTGCTGATGCAATTCCCCTCGTATCGTATGGATGGAAACTGAGTTCTGTAGATATATATTAAGTTCATTGGTCACCTTTTTCGCAGTGGTCTTCCTGTTTGCGGTGACAATCCTCGTTAATGTTCTCCTCAGTCAGTGAGTTCCATTTTCTGTTCACAATTCTGTCTAACAGACGATGTTTTGCCAAGAACTTTGTATGCTATCATGACCCTGGACAGAGTACCTCTCGATATCTCCACTAACTTTGTAACTGCAGTGACCGATGCCCCGACTGGACGGCCGCCTAAAATCTGGTCTATTTAGAGCAGTGTGAGGTTGTTCTTTTTGTCTTCAACGTCAACGCAATTGTGGGAAAAAACATATCCAATGCAATCGAACGCAACTTTTCGGTATATCAGCACACCTGAAAATCGGGGAAGTGAATCCAGTTCCTTTTATGCTTAAAAATATAGATAATTTATACCGAAACAATTTAGCGTATGGTGTAAAGCTCAAGTCTTTTTTATATTCATTTAGAAAATGAAGGATGGCATCATGCATATGACAGGACCGCAGCACGATCATAAGATGCTGTATACATTTCACCGAGGTCAGCAATACAGATCGCTTGTACGGTAGTGAATTTACTCTCGTCCTCTGTTCATTCCTTTTTGAAGGTCTTGTGACAATTTTTATTGCCACTCCGGAGGTGGGCTTGAGCCAAAGCTGGCGACCAGGAGTGCAGTGCCGCGGCATTTATGACGAGCTCGTTGAAAACTGGGGAGTGAGGTCACAACCCCTTACCGCCATCAAGTAAGCTTTTTGCTAAGCCTTCCTTCCTTTTTTCACTTTTTATCCATTAATTTTTTATGCATTATATATATATATATATATATATATATATATATATATATATATATATATATATATATATATATATATATATATATATATATATATATATATATATATATATATATATATATATATATATATATATATATATATATATATATACATATATATATATATATATATATATATATACATATATATATATATATATATATATATACATATATATATATATATATATATATATATACATATATATATATACATATATATATATATATATATATATATATATACATATATATATATATATATATATATATATATATATATATATACATATATATACATATATATATACACTTTATATATATATACACACATATATATATATATATTTGTTATATATATATATATATATATATATATATATGTTTGACAAATTTCTAGTTTCTCGAGATTGTTTGCTTCGTACTGCAAAAACTATTGCATATAAAAATATAATATTTGGTACACTTATAGAAAAAGCTTTGGGAAATGCGCTGAAATAAACCGTTTTTTGATATATATTGTACTAGTTTAAGAAATATTTAAGGTCAAATTCAAAGACAAAATATTTGAGCTGCGAGTTCGCGTCTTGGATAGACTAACGAATTTGTGTCATGAATTTTTGCAGGCAGGTTCCTGCATGAGTGAATTTTTGTAAGACGGAGTCCCGTTTTTTAATTTCGATGTAGTTATTGCGATATTTTACTTTTTAAGCACTTCTGAAGTGAATTTTTTTCGTATCAGCAAGTCTAGCGATTTCTCTGTCTCGTACCGTAAAAAGTTTAGCATACAAAAATATGTCATTTGGTACATTTATAGAGAGATAATAGGGTGATACGATGAAATAAACCTTTTATCGATTTAAATTTTAGTTTGGCATGAAATCGCCCCCGAAGCGAGCTCATGATCAAGGAATTCGGCTTTGGGATACCTTGGACTAAGTAAAATCCCTGCTTTTCCCTCCTGCGGAAAATAGGCAGGGATAGAAAAGAGATTTTTGAAAGTAGAATTTTTAGGAAAGATAGGTATTACGCGAGCTCTGCGAGCACAGCGAGTAGGAGGTGAAGCCTCCCCGAAGGGGCTTACGTGAGCGGAGCGATCATGTCCATATATAGTATATACTCCTTCTACAAACAGTCCATTATTTCATTATCTCGTATAATGTAGGTAAAGTCGGCAGATGGGCTCTATTGACTATTCGAGGACATTGTCGTAAACCCCATGCTTATTCTAGATCATTTTGCTTTTCAGAAAGAAGTTAATGAACACCATTAACGTAGACTACTTCGAAACTTTGCCATACATTCCACAAATGGCTCATTATCACGTTTTACAAGTACAGGGAAAGACGATTGATGACCTCCAGTGAGTCATAATTTGGACAGATGCTATCCGTTCTTATAATCTGAAGACAGCTACTCATTTTAAGAGTATATATGATCTGGAGTATATGATTCTGGAAGTTGAACTAAATTGAGTAAGAATGAAGTCAAAATTATGGGTTGAGCGAAAGTGCTCGATCATATTGAAAATTGGTTTTGTATTTTTAAATCATTTCTTTACATCGTCATTCCTAATTCCATTTTTTAAAATATTTGATTAATTTTGTTTACCTTGATAAAATAGGGCCTAAACCAAGACTCAAGTGGAAATTCTAGATATATTCGCGATATTTTGCCTCAGATTGACAAAAGTATTGTTAAAATTGCAAAAATGACACTAAGTTAAGGTAAATGACCCTAAGTTGATAAATGAATTATTAAAGAATGTTAATATATAGACTATATTGCCTAATGCGGATGCTATCAATATTTGTTATTATCAATTTAGAGTCGTGATATATAAATTGGGTATTTCGAAATAGTTTTGCATGTTGTCATCCGAAAATGCTCTAAATATACAATTCAATGTTAAATCACTGTGTCAGGGATATTATACATCATTTTTTCACTGTAAAAGGAGTAAATTCATAGCAATATATAGGAAAAGTTATGTAATCCCAACATCAGATATTTTAATTTTTCTTTTGCACCATTATCCCTAATTAAAATTTTGGAACATTTGGATTTTTTCCTAGGTCTCGAAGCTTAGATGGATTGACTGGCACCATCATCAAAACGCTAGTTATAGTGGAAGTGCTCGTTAATTTTGATACACCACCTTACTCTCTCAAGGATCTCAAGGAAATCACTAATGAGTGCTCCGGTCAGCAGGGTGCCGTTTTTAAACTCCATCTTATCAGTCATTTCAATGCATACTATAATATATATATTATATATATCATGATAGAAATCAACGTATAATGACATAGAAAACACCATGCTTGCCAATCGCAGAGATGGAATTAGGAGGATATACGTCACATGACGTTCAATTCTATGTATATGTAATTTTAAAACATAGAAACTTATCTACACGTTCATTTTATGAAGAAGCCTTCAATTAGTCACAAGCGGTGTGTACATTCTCCATTTTCGACGCTATTAAGAAGTTTTACAGAATTTTGCATCCTCTTCTGTAAAGATAAACAACTTCGGAAAAGCAAAAGTCTCATCTCCACAGAAATCCTTAGAAATTCTAGAAATCCTTAGTAACTAACACTATCATCTCAAAAATTTGATGCTGAATCCATGTCATTCACAATTTAATCTCTATCTATTGACGATCCTAAGAAATTCATTGTTTAAAGAAAATTTTGAAGCGTAATTGGAAATTCTTAGCGAAATTTTCGACCATGTTCTGAATTTGATACTGAATTCATATGTCTTCATGTAAGCAGTACTATGCATTACCAATCCTGAGAAATTGCTGTTTCAAAGGAAATTTTGTATAAAACACATGACATATTTGCTCGTCACCATTAATTAAAATGCATTCAAATTAGAGGATTGTGGAAGAGAGAACTTTCTTGGCCCGAATTTTATGAACAAATTAATTAAGTGATTATATATATTACAATTTAAATATTACTCAGTATTTATAACATGTATCTTATTTCATGTTTTACTAATTATAAAAGCATAGTTTATGAGTAATTTTAATTAAATGATTATTTCAAAATTTTAGATTTTAAACTTATTATTAACGAAACATTAAATAAATATATTTTTACTATTTCTCCGCATAATTTATATGTGGACACACTTTTTGTTTACTCAAATGAACAATGAACACACTTCTTTTATTCAATGCAAAAGAACTTCATGTTTCATAGAAGAATAATATACCATATATGTTTATTAATAGTTAAACGTAGTAAGTTTAAGTCTGATATTAGTGGCTCATGGAAAGGTTTTTTTATCAGTACAAATTTATTATATTATTTTTCGTCATTTTTATCCTTTGCCTTATCGAATGAAATGATACACAAAATTAATAATGACTTTAATTTGTTTCAAATAAATATTTTGTAGTTTAAAATGATTTTTATTTAACGATTTAAAAGGACGCGAATTCTTTAATATTAAATAAGGTAAAATAGCCGACGTGGTTGTCGAGTGGTCAAGGCGAGCGTTTCCACAGCAATTGCTCGACCGCCGCGTTGTGGGTTCGAGTCCCACGTAAGGCATGGATGTTTGTGTTGTGGGCGCTGTGTGTTCCGCCCCCCTCTGGTGCGCCTGGGGCAACGTTCTAGGACGGCTAAATGGTTCACGTTCTAGCCGCTATCCTTTACATTCGCAAATTTAAATTTTTGTATTTTAATCGCCACTTATTCAAGCGCCAGCTCTTTGCCATTCCAAGCTCCGAATATTTCTGACTCATAAATATGAATATAGAAGTATGTCTTTTGCGATGTAAAAAAAATATGTATAAGAATATTATCGAATTTTCAAAATTTCGGCTTCTACAAGTATTTTGAAATTCATTCCGTTCAAACCAAAATCCGAGATTCTAACTTTATTTTTAACTGGGGAAATAGCTTTTCCTAATCCTTGTTTTTATCCTGGAAAAATGGGTATTTTACGAACATATAAAACTCTATTAGATTTTTCGAAATTTCATGGCTACTCTTTTGATCAATAGCTACATTTTCAAAAAATTGTCAGCTTCCGGACCAAGAAGTCCTTCGGAATAGGGTGCGTATATAAACATACGCGATCAGCTTTTAATAGTACAGACTGAAGTTTTTTGATCACCATATGATTTATGGCAGCAGTCTTCTATCACAGATAGGTGTGACATCTTGTATACAAAAGTGGAAGAATGAAGAATACGTACATATAAGTTACATTTTTATCAGAAATCTGAAGGTAGAGAACGTAGGGTCTACTGTGTATCTAATGTATTCCTATCACTAGTTTAGTAAGCAGAGCATGGTGTGACCAACCGACTACCGAGGATTTGATTCTCACTAAAACATGAGTTCTTTGCTATATTTTCAGCAGTAGTTCAAAAGTAGTAAAGTTTTAAAAGTAGTTGGTTCGAATTGTGATCTACGTGAAAAGCATAAATCTATCATTACACAAATTCAATTTTTTTACACTAATAAAGTACTTTCCCTATACATTGAAAAATGTTTCCCTATATATTGATTTCCCTATATATTGAAAGGACAATTATGTGACATTGCGAAATAAAATTATTTTTACTTACTGTCAGCGCAGTCGGGTCCTATGTATCCAGGGAAGCAATGACACTTTCCTAAGTGGCAGTTTCCATGATCATGACACTCGTTGGGGCAGGTCAAAGGAATTTCCCCTGAAACCGATAAAAATCATTTCAACACATTGAAAATTGTTCTATTAACGATGGAATGAAGGACACTTTCAAAGCTACCTTTGCATTTTTAATTTTTGATAATGCATTTCAATGTTACTTAGGTGTATTTTCAAAAATTCTGCAGTTAAGTAGGTTTAAGATAAACGTGTAACCTAAATTTGTACCACTTTCGCATAATCATATATCTTTGAGATTGCTGAGTGATTCGACGTACGATCTAGTCAGACGGAAAGGCGTGCAGTTGCTATTTATGCTAATCATGGATAATTCATTCCTGTCACAGCTGGGACTGAAAATGTGTTATAAAAGTCTCGAGGCAGCATGCTGTGGAGAGAAGTATCGGGGGAAGAGTACTGGCCAAGGGACCAAGTGTTGAGGTGGTTGAACTAAGGTATTATCGCTCCACGTCCTTTTTGTGTTTCAGCAACCGCCATTATTTTCCCACTCATGTCCTCATCGTTTCACGTACCACTGCTAGATACTATTTTACACCTGGTTGGGTGTTGCTGTTGTTGAAACCCAGACCGTCCGACCTACCAGAAAGGTGTAAGGTAACTGTTTGGGCGGTCGGGAAGTGCCACCCAATTTAGACCGGAACCCAGTGGGGGAGGCATCCACAGGGACCGTACCCTCCTTCCCCTACCACCAACCTCTCGGAAGGACGAGGGTTGGGTGTTGCGTATAAACTCAAGTTCTTTGGGAGAAATGTCCCACCGATTCTTCCCCTTCCAGTGAACAATGCAATGAGTGAGCCTTCATGAACACTTTCCCTCTTGCTGCTGCAAATTTTACTGTACATGTACTGAACATGTTGCATTATAATTAAATTATGTTCTTCTTTTACAGTATATACTTTCTTTCTGTCTATGGCTCTTCTTTAGGCGGCGTAAAGAAGGCAATTTAAATTCCGGGATATTGCAAATTCTTTGTGGGTTTTGGCGATAGCCTAACACTTTATAAAATTCATAAATAGCCACAAAACAAATTTTGGTTTAAAGCTGTGCGTAATATTCAAATAAACGTCTGTTAAATTATGAGTCTCGGATTGCCAGGCAACTATTCTATATCGGAATTTTAAAATCAATTACGTCTTTAAAACACGAAAATTATATATATACATATGTGATTTTAAACTTTCACGAAAATTCGTTTATCAAAAGAACGGATTCCGTTCAAAACTTTTTGAAATATAATTTCATGATCTTTCTGTGGTGTTACGTTGGAAACTCTGCGATAATAGTTTTGATCGCGAAGGAGCCGATCTGTGTATAAATCACTCAAAATGGCTCTTCAACCTTAAATAAATAAAAACTAATTCAAATAAAAAAAAATCGGTGACGGTGTCTTTGGGTCTAACCTGAAGTTTTACAGCACCAATTTTCGCAGTTGTGGGTTGCTTAGATTTTCCGCTACATGAACAAAGGGTAAACAGATAATATTAAGACATCTTATTTAGATATTAGAGATGCTGTACATATTTATTCAGTTTGAAAATTAGAAAAAAGTCTTCCCCCATGTATTTTTTCCAAATTTATTTTGTTTCTATTTTGGGAAAGTTAGAAAACAGTTATAAATGCCAATTCGACTTTTAAAGGTATGAGATTATTTTTATTGTAATTTAGAAATGTTTATAAATTTGGGATATGCAACAGCCTATTATTGCTTTAGGCCTAAAGTAGTAATGAGCAAAGTACTTCCCGCGGGCCAGATTGGCCCCCACCGAGAATTTAATAAACACTGTGTTTTTTATTATTTTCATTCTTTTTTGTGTTTTACTTCACTTCAATTTGCTGTATTATTTATTAATATTTCATTTGTTGCATTATTTTAACGTAGTTACATCTTTGAATCACTTCAATGTCAAAATGTTTGAAAAAGCATCACTTTGGAACGGCGTATCCGATCTTGATGAAATTCGCTTTCGAATCAGTGATCAAAGTCTAGTAGTATTTTTAAAGACAAAATTCTAAATCGAATAATTTATTCTGGATCTAGTGCCATTCGGCAGATTTCAAAGATCTTCATGCGGAATTTGAGAGGAAAAAGAGGGATAAAGCATAAATCGAATCTCCTCTTTCTTTACATAGTTTTATTGTGGGGAAGAAGTGGTCCAATTTTATGTGTAGTGGAGGAAGGAAAACATGACTTGACTCGAAGAAAAATTTTATGCTAAACAGTTAGAAAGGAATGAATTGTCTGAAATTAATCAGTAAAGCGGTTGATGACAAACTTGTGAGTTCTGAGTTCATCGTCTGAAGAAAATTGATGGTCAATTTTAACTGATATTTCAGGATTTAAAAAGCATTGAACAAATATCTGTATATATTCAATATGCGGTTTAATATGGATTGTGAAACAGGACATTCAGCTTGAATTAATTTAGTTGCTATGTAACTCATTTGAAGCAATTAATTTTCAATGTCCCGAAACTAGGGTTCTATAAGTCCTTATCGAAATCAAGTGTCCTAAATGTGATTGATCATGCTCAGAAGACTTCAGCTATATTTACATCAACATATACAAATGAACTGGTGTTTTCTACCATGAAACTACAAAAACTTCGTGTTAGAAATAGACTGCTGAGCTTCATTTCTGAGAGTGAGCTCGTCCCAGTTAAACTCAGATTATGAAACACTTCTAGATGCACAGTCACAGTTCCAGTCATCACACACTCTTTTTTATCTATCATTATTAACATAAGCGTATAGGACGGTGTCCCTTTCCATTCTCCAGAAATGATTTCTCTCCATCTTTTTGTTGGCTGTTGTGTACCTCTTTTACTTGTTTGAATGCACAAGTGCGGAGTGGAATGCGGGAATTACTCATTCGCGTCAGATTTTCTTACCATTTGTTGCGATATTTCTATATCGGCTTATCAATTAATGTTTAATATATTAATATATGTAATATACTAATATATATATATATATATATATGTGTGTGTGTGTGTGTTTAATTTATTAATAGTTCTGTATAATGTACTATTATAAATTTTTTATAAACAAGGTAGATTTGTGTGATGTGCTTCCTTTTTTTATTTTGACCCACTGCAATAAACGTTTACCCTACTACTGGCCTAGAGGGTGTAAAATACAAGAAATCTGTGAATTAACATTGCTATTTTCGCAGGAACACTCTATGATACAAATATTTATAGAGGTTTTCAATAAACTCCCAAAACCCTACAAGTAATATCCATTGGTTAAAGCTCATGTGCTACGCTGTAATTAAATGATGAAATAACCGCAATACTAGCAAAACTTTTGCTTTGTTCTTTATTTTATAATTCAAAAGTTCTTAACTGCAGAATTATTTATACAAAATTTATTCTAATTTACAAGTAATGACGATCTTAAAATGTGGAAATTACTAAGTTTCCTGGAAATATGACGTATGTTAAAAGAAAAATTCTTACTTGTAATATTTGGAGTGAAGACAACAAAGATGGGTCTATTGTCATCGTTGATAATTGTTAAATACCATGTTCCTGCCTCCAAATAATGTAGAAAGTTAATTTCTTCTTGTTGCTAAAAGTAAGAAAAAAATATTTATCATTAAACTACAGTAATAATTGCTTAATATTTCTCTTTTAAACAAACGCACTTTAGTATTTATAAGCAAAACTCATGAAAATTGTACTCCCCTAGTTAAGAGGATTTTGTGTATTTTTTAATCGACTATAATCGATAAATTTAGCAACTGAAGTAGGAGTTAAAACCCTACAAATAAATACACTGAGGATAAAATCTGCGCTGTAAAAAATTAGATAAACATCATTCAAGAAAGCTCTGCTCATGCGATGCGTGATACTTCTGGGTAATGAAAGCTAAATTTTATCCAAAGACGTTTATTTTCTTTTCTGGAATAAGTGTTGTGTTTCTCTCATGCTGAAAGGGAGATTCGTTTTGCTTACAAAACTGGTTGATGTCCTTACGATTTACAGATGTTTTAATATAGACTACTTTTTATCCGCAGGTAATTAATTGTATTAGAATTTTGAACTAATCATTGTAAAATATTTAGTAATTTAACGCAAAAATATTTAAATATATGTAAATATTTAAAATGTGTCTTATGTCCAATAAAATGTGTTTTATGTCCAATGAAATGTGTTTTATGTCCAATGTGTTCAATGAAATGTTTTAAAAATAAAATTATTATAAATGACGAAATTGTTAAAATTATTCAGTAATATTTAAATTATTAAAAATTTTCAAAGTAATGATTAATCTGACGTAATTAACACATAACTCTTCTTACAGTCAATAATTCTTTGAATTTGTGGAAAAAAATAGAGAAAACATAAAAAATGTTAAGATTTAACCTTTTTCAAAATCAACACTCATCATATAATTCCACATTTGGGCGAAACAAATTACCTCGATAATAAACAAATATTTCAGAAAAACTGTGAAATTTAAAAACTACACATACACAATACAGAAAATAAATATTGAAATATTTTGAAGGAAATCTGTGATAACTACAAAATATTAATGTCAATAAATTTCTGGCAAAAGTATTTATTTAACGTCCATTTAAATGACAATATTAAAATTATGTTTATTGATGCTGATGTTTTAGATTCAAATACGTGCAATATCTAAAGAGCGGTGCAGTGTGTGTTTCTAACAAAAAACTTCATTCGCTTTTAAGTATCAATTTTTAGATAAAACGAGTTCTCTCATAATCTAAATTTTACAGTGCTGTTTCGTTACACCTTTTATTTTACAAAAGAAAAATATTCAAAAAGTGACAGCGTTTTTGTAGTTGTCGTATGTATCACTGAAAATGAATCAGTTTGGATGTTGACCGATTGAAATAATGGCATAAAAATGTCATTTACATCGAGTAATTCTACGAAATCAATGTACTTATCTGTGACAATATATCTACATGCACACAATGTAATCTAGATATCACGATGTAACTGTACTACCACTCAAAAAATAGTTTCACATGTTATAGAAACAATTACAACAATTACAGAAACAATTCCGTATTTAGCAATTGTTACAAAAACAATTCAGTATTTAACAATTGTTGCAGACACAATTCCGTATTTAACAATTGTTACAGAAACAATTCAAGTCTACTTGACTTGATCTCCGTCATATATTTCCGTATAAGACTAGGAAGGGCGACTCGCCAAGCAAAAAATTCACCCACCACCATTAAACATCTGTCCAGAACAGTTGGTTCCCGTCCCAAGTAAATAACTTTTATCGATGAACTGGCGTCAACAGAGGATTTTGCTAACTCTTGTTTGAGACATAGCGCATGTCGTCATGTATACTGTTGCTTACAGTTAGCCGAAATACTGACAGATATTTTCATTTGCTTCACAATTATGTATCTTCACCTAAAGTACTAGGTCAGCTCACTAGGGCAACTCAAAATGCAATCGTCTCTGTCAATAGTTATTGGCGGTCTACAATTTTTGCATTCAAGCGCGATGGGAGTAGATTCTTCTTAGCGTTTGAGGCATGTGCCGACAGTAGGCTCGTTAAAACACAATTGCCGAGTAATCTTCGGCATAGCTGAACCATTTAGTCCTTTCTGTGAGAAATTCCAACAGTCCTAACCCCAATCTTGCCGTTTTTTGAAATTTTGAACAACACAGAAGATGCACCATATTTTACAGTGCCTTTCGTTTGCATAATATCGACTGCACAAGACACGGACATTTGAGTTTCGAAGGTATAATGTTTCTATTCATATATCGAGATGCTTCTTACGGTCTTTTTACGGAATTTTGTTGTAAACCACAGTTCGAGTGAGCACTTTTTTCACTAAACAGGTCATCTTACAAAGATAAACGAGTCAGCTTTTCTTGCCGCATATTTAACAGGGGACTAAGGGAGAGGGAGTGCTCTGTCAGTTATTTGTCGAATAGTTCCAGAGTATATCCGTAAGGTTCAAATCGTATAGTATACCCACGACTTCACTGAGTGATATCGCAACTATTTAATTTAAAGCCTTATTTCTGCAGCATTCTCTCAAGTTACCAATCAATACCTATACGTGGTGTCACCCGGAAAAGTTCTTTGGAACGGCAAGCGCAAGTAAAAGAAAGTTAAAGCAATGGCTGAAAGTAAAATTAGAATGGAAACAGAGTTTATCTCGTTCACTGATTCAATAGAAAATGAAGTTGACCCAGAAGCTTGGAGCAGCTTCAAAACCGTAATAGACATGTTAGAGTCCAAATAGTAAGTTGAATAAACATGATATTATCACTAATGAAGTAACTGGTTTATTTATACAGTTGGTTAACGTAAAAAGGCTATTAAGCAAAGAGAAAGTGACTATTAAGCAAAGAGAAGATATCGTCAAACTAGTAGCAAAAATTATTCAACTAACTTATGCGCAAGTTGGGCAAAAATCATATAGGAAGTGAAGTAAAATTCCTAAAAGAACGATGGACTACGTTCCATTGGTTTATCCAAAGGATAAACTAATGAAATCTGAATAGACTCGAAAAAATGTTACAATGAACGCAAATCCAAGAAACTTGAATTGTACACGGAAGAAGCTACTATTCGATATACTTTACTTATACATTTCTTACATACATTTCGGTTTATATACTTAAGATACTTATACTTTTTTACTAGTTGGAATCAGATTTACAGATGGAGTCTTGCCATCTGTAAATCTGATCAGATCAAAAATGGTACAGGCGATCGGTAGAGCTTTCATCGAAAGATTAAAGAAGATACTTTTACAAATGTTCTCGAAACTGTCACGGCAAGATTTGAGAGTCATGATATAGATATTCAGATTTAGGCAATGGGAAATTCAACAAAGTATGACTTTGAGAACTTTGATTCTTCGCCATTGTGTGTACAAAAGTTTAAGAGAAAATATGGAATCACTTGTTGCAATATAACTGCATTTGTGTCAAGAAAAAATAAGCAGTTGTTTGAAGACCAGGCAGAAGAGTTTTAACAAAAACTCAGAGTTTTATTCAGAAAGTAAACTATAATTCAGGAAATACTTTTAGCGCAGATCACACTGGATTCCATTACGAAATGACTGGGAATCACAAGTTGACTTTGAAAAACGTAAAATACATTCATAAATTCTTCAGTAAAAAGAAACAGCAACTCGTTTTTATATCGCAATGCCGTTAATAAATATGGATAGGACATTTTATGTGAAGTCTCTGGTTATATTTCAAACAGGTGGGATCAGGTGGGTCTTCGTATGTAATCGGACATATTAAAATTGTTAATCCTCGTTTTTGATGCAAATGCAAATGGTTCATGAACAAACCCGGAGTAGGGAAAAATCGTTACCAAAGATTTTTTAAAATGCAGTGTCACCCATAAATCCAATCCTGCTTCTTATCGATAACTGGGATCCATCTTATACACCATACAGGTTTGAAAGAAGTATAACAAAATATGTATTTATACTTTGAAATTGAAAATATTCCAAAGAATTGTATAGATAAAGCGCATCTACTTGATAAATACGGATTATGATAATTGAGAGCCTTGTTGTCAGAACTACAACAGTGGCAATATCCATTTGTTTCAGTGAAAATTCGACAAGAAGATCACATTCCTTTTAATATGCCAACTTTTCTCTGTTACTAGTAATGCAAAATTGGTAATTGCATTCACGGTAATGCCTTGTCTAGATTTCGATGTGCTTGGTGCAAATATAGTTTTGTTTATAAATTTGTTAAATGGCAATCATGAAAATTTTAAACTTGACTTCGCGCTACACGCAACTCTTGTCCAAATACCCCACTGACATGTTTGGGAAACATAAACCGGGGTGGACATCAACTCCCATTGACCCGCACATCCCCTCCTAATATTCACAGACACTTGCAAGCCATGCATCCCTCCCATTCAATATTACTATTTCTTATTCGACTCCCTATCAAAGCATATTTACTATGCTATATCCGCTAAAATAACGCAATTTATTTACTTTTCCTTAAACCCTCTAACGAACGAAATTATCGAGTGTAATATCCCACATATTTTATTTCAAGTCATACGAGTACCATGGGCTAACTCCCTCTGACTCCATGGGTCATGCAATTCAGTCCCAACTGATATATCTATAAACATTAATTGCATTCTTTAAAACGTGAATTGGAAGATAAAGGAGGAAGAAAGTTTCTATAACTCCATGGTTCTGAATTTTTTAAATGGGATGTCCTCTCAATATTAACTTTGCTATTCAGCTGAGTCAAGGAGGTGGTCTCATTTCTAACTTCCTGAGCCGAATACAGTTTACCTTTTAGTCTCATGATCATACACATTCATCATGTTGTCGCAACGCCTTCAGCTTGAGATATAAGCACAAACATATAAAAAATAGCTCAAATTTGAGAGGCTTTTCCTCCAAATCCAGGACTTAATTTGTAAAACGGATTTCAGATTTGTATTTAACATGATCGAATTAGTATGATTTTTTTTAGCCACCAGGGTTGCATTCGGTGCTCTGACATACTGATAATGCGCTTTTAGGGATGTAATTATGTTGAATAATGTTGAAACATAGTTTTTTAATAGAACAGAAGCAAGGATGTTTCAATTTGATTAATTCACTTTACAACAACACTTTACAGTTGAAAAGTGTTTATGACTTTGTTCATTCTGTCTGTCTGTCTGTCTGTCTGTCCGTTAGCACGATAACTGCCGTAAAAATGACTTAATCAAAATGAAATTTTAGTATGTTGTTCAGACGGTATATAGGACCTATGGGAATATAAATGAATAATATCACCCAATTAGTTTTGGATTGAACCCGGGTTGAAAAAATGGAATACATTGAGCCCTATGGGACCTAATTTTTCAAGCATTTTTTAAGCGGATTTAAAATTCACAAATTGCTTCGAAAATTTTAGGCAATATTCAAATTGTTCCATAAAATATATAAAAAAAAATTCAGCGAAATATATTCAGTAGTTTTTTAAATAAAAATTAAAATAATAATAACATCTCTTATATGAAGCGATCACGTGTCCATGATATGAAGCGATCACATGACCCACTTCAAAATGATATATGGCATCCATCTTGTCTCAAAATCGTGATTTTTAAAGTTCTTTTTAATTCATATTGAGTGTTGTATCCATCCTAAAACTACTTTATTTTTGCCTAAATTCTGTGCATCTACATACTTTAACAACGCAATGACAATATATTTCAGTTTAAATGCTCATACAAATTTGATTATTTCTACTATTAAGCCTATTTTTCACCTATGTAAAATGTAAACAGCAAAATATGTAGAATGAGTTGTATTAGAATCGCTGTAATTCTTTAACACAAAATCATTTAGTCCATGGAGTCTGCATGGCTGATATGAATGAAATATTCATTGATTTTAGAAAGAGAAGGACGATAATTTTCGATGAAGTTTTACGCATGGAGCTTTCTTGTAGCTCCATGGTCTTAATTTTTAAATAATATAAATTATTATAGTATTGTGATGAATGACATGAATGGGGGAATTATTTATGAATGGAATGTTGCTTTTATAGAGAGAGCCAGGCGTGTTATTTTTTTATGACGTCTTTTGAATGAATTTCAGTTGTTTTCGATAAAGCTTTCAAATATAATAAATTATCGTAGTATTATGATAATTCTAAAATTATTACCGAGGAATGTATCGCATTTTAGAGATGTTTAAACCAGGCAATTTATATTTTAATGCCGTCATTTGAATGTAGTTCATTTTTTTTCGATGAAGGTTTAAGTTTTCAAATATAATAAATTAATGTAGTATTGTGATAAGTTTTAAAATGTTACCGAGGAATGTATTGCATTTTAGACATGTTTAAATAAAATTGCATTGAAGTTGGAAAGTGTTTCATAATCAATGCTTTAAGCATGATTGATCTTTCTTGTTTATAATTTTGTCCTTAGGTAAGTCTGCTGGAGATATACTATGTCGCCCATATAGACAGATTAGGTTGTTCAGGTAAAAAACAACCTTTGGGAAGTTTAGAAATTTGCCCACAACTCGCAACATAGATCAATTTGTTTTAAACACTTTAGAACAAAGTTGAAAAGTGTTTATGACTTTGTTCATTCATTCATTCATTCTGTCTGTCTGTCCGTTAGCAAGATAACTGCCGTAAAAATGACTTAATCAAAATTAAATTTTAGCATGTTGTTCAGACGGTTTGTAGAACCTATGGGAATATAAATCTATAATATCACCCAATTAACTTTGGATTGAATCCGGGTTGGAAAAATGAAATACATTGAACCCTATGGGACCTAATGTTTCAAACATTTTTTAAGCGGATTTAAAATTCACAAATTGCTTCGAAAATTTTAGGTAATATTCAAATTGTTCCATAAAATATATAAGAAAATTTTCAGCAAAATATATTCAGAAGTTTTTTAAATAAAAATTAAAATATTAATTACACCTCTTATATGAAGCGATCACGTGACCATGATATGAAAAAAACACGTGATCCATTTCAAAATGAAATATGGCATTCATCTTGTTTCAAAATCGTGATTTATAAAGTTCTTTTTAATTCATATTGAGTGTTGTATCCGTCTTAAAACCGCTTTATTTTTGCTTAAATTCTGTGCATCTACATACTGAAATAATGCGAATACAATATATTTGAGTTTGAATGATCATCCAAATTTGATTATTTCTACAACGAAGCCTATTTTTCACTTATGTAAAATTTAACCAGCAATATATGTAGAATGGGTTGTATAAGAATTGCTGAATTTCTTTAACGCAAAATTATTTAGCTGATGGAGTCTGCATAGCTGATAGGAATGAAATATTCATTGATTTTACAGAGAGGAGAATTTTTTTCGATGAAGTTTTAAGCATGGACTTTAATTACTCATACCTCTATGGTCTTAAGTTTTTAAATAAAATACATTATTATAGTATTGTGATGAATGAAATGAGTGGGAAAATGTTAATGAAGGAAATGCTGCTTTTATAGAGAGAGCCAGGCGTGTTATATTTCGATGGCGTCATTTGAATAAATTTCAGTTGTTTTTGATGAAGTTTTCAAATATAATAAATTCTGGTAGTATTATGATAATGTTAAAAACATTACCGAGGAGCCTGGCGATTTACATTTAATTGACGTCATTTGAATGAAGTTCATTGTTTTCGATGAACTTTTAAGTTTTCAAATATAATAAATTAATGTAGTATTGTGATAGTTTTTAGAATATTACCGAGGAATGTATCGCATTTTAGAGATGTTTAAATGAAATTGCATTGAAGTTGGAAAGTGTTTCATAATCAATGCTTAGTGCATGATTGATCTTTCTTGTTTTTTGTATGAAGTGCGTTCAAAGGTAAATCTTTTGGCGTTGATCTTTGTGAAATAGTTCTAATGAAACTTATATGGTTCCCTCGTTATCAATATATTACTCAAAATGGTAAATGCATTGTTCGAATATTATAATATAGTACTCGATATAGGAGTGTGCATTAAACATTGAAATTGTTCCAATGGAGAAGTTAGTTTGGGAGGTTATGAGTGAAACACGCGTCCATCTTTTTAATAAAATTTATTAGTTTATGCTTAAAATGTACAAATTATTAAATAAACACAATTAACGCTGACATAAATCATAAATGTGCAATAATACGGACGTTTATATACATATATACACTCTCATAAATTATCCAACATTCTACCTTTTTCCCGTTGGCTACAACACTCACACACATTCCATCGTGCTTGTAAATTCGAATGAAAAATATGGTTGCCAACTGCATATAATAAAAATATGATTCGCAATCTGCGAGACTCTTTCCCCGGGGACTCTGCTTAAAAAGAAGCACAGAATTTGAAATTCCTTACACGTTAACTGTTAATATTAAAAAAGTGTATTGGAAGCCGTTTCTTTTGGTGAATATTAAAATTTAGTCTAAAGCAAATATTACTTTAAATAGGTACTTCATCGCCGGATTTTCAATTAAATATTCTAAATTTCGGGTACTACACTTTTCACGAAATACCATCTTTATAATTACGGAATAGTGAGATATCACTAGCATATTTATATCTTTTGTTCTTACATATTATTATTTAGAGATAATTGGAGATAAACAATCTTTTTTTTTCCAAAGCATTCATTGAGATTAATTTTTAATTTACGCAACAAGTCTTAACAATTTTTATTCGTTTGAGCAATGTTTATTTGGAATTGTATTTTATAAAAAGCATAATACATAAATCGCTGAATAAAATGTAAACTAGTTTATGGAATTTCTTGCATGGTTGAAGGCGGTAACCTTTAGTATGCATAGGCAAAATCTAAGAGGTAGGATGGTTCTATACCCGATTTGGGTTATTTTGTTATTTTCAGATGAAATATGAATATTAAATCTAAAATATATTTTCAAGAAAAGACGCTTTCCTGGATAATTTGATTGCTGTAAACGGTTATATTTTTAAAAAAATTAAGAAATCGTATTGTATACTCCAATCAAAAATCCCTAATCCCTTATATAATACTGAATGTGTTAAATATATATCCACAATATATCGACAACATCATTTCTAATTTTATTTTGATGACCAAATAAAGTATTCTTGAAATCATTTCTTAAATATCCATATACATCATAAATTCCAAAAGCTGAATTTGACATATTGCATTGAATGTGCGAGACAACAAAGAAATGATCTCTCCAACATAGTAAATATCGTAGAAAACATCTGACAGTGGCATTCATTTTCTTGAACAGACACCTGCCGTGCTCGGAAGCGTCATTAGTTTCGAAAAGTCTCCAATTTGCAGAAGATGGAGTTAATGTTTGTTGCCATTTTTTATCACAACTCTAGATTAAATTTCCGAAAGTGAAAACGAAGTATATAAGAGAAAACATAAAATGGAAAAAGGAGAACTGGAATATAGAAAATGAAATTGAAAACCAAGAAACTGGAACTTCGGGAAAGATTTGAAGACCTACCAGATTTTCAATTTTCTATTTAGTTGCTACATTATGTGCTTCAAAACTAACTTTTTTGTTTCATGCTCAAAATATTTGTAGAGTGGCCTCCATTTTCATAGATTATGAAAGTATTTTTGTTGTATTTGAATGTATTTTGTTGTGTTTGAATTTGAAAATATTTTGCAGTATTTGAATTTGAAATTATTTTTGCTAAGAATTTGTGATTCTGAATTTAAATAGTTATATTCTTTTAATAAAAAACGCACATTATTCTCTTACATTTTAAGTTCATGACAAATTTATTAGCATTCTATTTTGAAACAGGTAGGTGATAATTTAAGACATATGCATTTTAATTTCAAATGCTTTCCTTCAAAATTCAATAAAAGTCCAAGGTATGGTATTAATTATTCCCATGTGTTTCTGAAAATAATATAGAATGAGAAATGTAATCTTCCATTATTTCATTTTGAAATATAATGTATGGTGAATCGGTTATTTTCTACATAAATTATCCAGTCTTTTATTAAAGAGCAACAATAGTGAATGTATTAGATAATTAACATTGTTGATTAATAGATAAATTAGCTTTTAATTAACAATGGTTTGTATTAAAGAGATGATTTCAGACGTTACCGTGTCTTTCCATAGTTGCCCAAACTTCCTTTGTCGTAGTGTTCAAACATATAGATAGGAGAAAGATTTTTGCTAGAGAAATAAATCGAACTTGAGGTATTTTTGACAGGATATGGGGTGATAGATATTTAAATTTTTATAGTATATCGCGTGGCATTGTTTCGCTCAATCTCTTCATCAACGTGCCTCCCTTGACAGTATGGTATATTTGTATATAAGTATAGTGTAGTCGCCCAGAATCTATTTTCTTATAAAAAAATATAATAGCTGTAGTAATTTTCTGGGAATTGGTGTAAAGAATAGTTTCGATTTTAAATAATGTCTAAGCTATTGCTTGATATAGTCGTGAGGGTGTGGGACTTAATATACACACACTTTAATAAATATATTAAGCCTGGATTATGGCTTAACAGTTGATTAGGATTGTGACTTTTAATTGAAATTAAACTTAATGTTCTACTATTGCCGCTCTAGAGAAAAATCTTCGGGGTGCTCTTCGGTGATTGTGGTGTCTTCTTCGGCTTTGTCTTCAAGATGGAGGATGCAGGGTTTAACCGTCATCTGACCAGAATGATATAGAGATTCCATACGTAAGTAATAAATAAAAATTCCGATTCCTTCACCTTGTGATTTTATGAATAAAATCTAATTGCAGTTGAACCTGTCTATCTGAAACCTAATTACAGCGAAAACCTTTATATCACAAAAATTATATATTTTCCTGCATTTTAGTATAAATTCTATATATTTTCTCATGCTTAATCTCGAATAATTTTCCCCCCAAACTCCTATATTTCCAATTACTCATTGAATTGTCAATTAAAAATTCAAACTCTCTCTCTCCAATGACTATATTCTGGCAGCATAAGATACAGGTAAGAAACACCCTTCTGTTTCTACGACACAGACTGCCCGACCTACCCGAAGATGTAAGGTATCTTTTGGATGGCCGGGAAGTATCATCCAATTTAGACCGGAACCCAGTGGGGGCGGAATCCACAGAGTCCATACCATTCTTCCTCTACCACCAACCTCTCGTAAAAACTTACGGACCCACATATTTGACATGCCTGTACTTTACATGAACACAGGGACAGTTTGAGAAACACTCTGAAACAGCCTTGCATGGCAACACCATATGTGCGTGCTAGAACATCTACGCGTCGCGAATGTTTCGGAAATCCACAGAGACAGCGACTCCTATTGGGAATAGCGGAATTCGGGCAATGGAGGTCAGAGGACGAGGCGGATGTATGATAAATAATCAGCTTTACGCTTCTTTTCGTGGAAATTGTTTCACTTATAGCTTGCAAAATTTGTGGGAGCCAAGATCACGAAAAGTCATTTCGTTGTGTTCTGTGCACTATTTAAATCTGTGATTGGGACTTTAAGAGACGAAAATGCGGGTTGAAAGTTCTCTAGATTAAAAAAATTTAACATCTTAAAAATTTTGGACAGAAATCCACTAATGAACAAAGAATGAAATTGCAACCAAGTTTGGTAATCCGTCGATTACTCCTTTGACCATGATAAAGGGCAGATATTCCGTGGAGAAATGCTTTGAAAACAACATTTTCAAATAAATTCGAAATTGTTCTTTTTTGGATGAAGACGATTGTATAAGAAAATTTTTTGTGCAATATCATGGCCCAGGACTTCTTGTCAGCGGAATGATATTATAAACGAAAGCTGAGAATTTTGCAAAATAACTTGACTATAACAGCCAGCAATAGGTATCGCGAAAGTTTCAAAAGTTGACACGACATAGTCTTCAGGAAACCTTGAGGCTAAAGTGTGTCTGTACCTCAAAGTATTTACGAAGATTGAATCAAAAAGTTTGTAGAGAGTGGATGTCGTGCAAGGCTATGAGCTGGTGGATATATCTGAAATGCCGATGAAACAGTTTTTTTTTTAGCATTATTCCAACAGAACAGCGACATTCAAGGGAGTACATTGCCGAGGTGGTAAAGAGAGTATGTGTAACTGTACTATTAGCAGCCAATCAAACTGGGAATGAAACTCTCCCATCGCTGATAATCGGTCGTCCTGCAAAGGATAATTCTTCTTTTTATCAATAACTACAACGCTCATTTCAACTTGTCCATTTTAAAAATCGGCATTATAAGATGTTTCCTTCTAAACACTGCATCCAATCTGCGACCTCTCGATCAAGGAATCATTCCAAGTTTCAAAGTGAGATACAGACGAGATTGGTTCGAAAACTCCTAAACGTCATCGACAATAACAATATATTTCAAACCGTGAATGTTTTGGATGCAATAGGGTGACGGATACTTGGAGGAATACTACGGAGAAGGCGATCAAGAACAGTCTCTTAAAGCAGGATTTAAGTAAAGGTGCAACAAAGAACATGAAGAATAACAAAATACCGTTGACACGATGTACGAAGTAGAAGAGAATGAAACAAATGCGGAAAAGTGGATGGTTGTCAAGAATAGACATAATCTAGATATTTCATTCGAAAACGTTTTAGACGTAGACGATTCCCTGATAACATACAGAATGCTGACAGACGCGGGTACAGCAAAAGAAGCAGACAAGGCCATTCAAATGTCGAAAACTCTACGGGGTTTTTCTGTGCTCTGCTTTTGATTGTGTGGGCTAAACCTAGCATGCGGAATGAATGCCCGGCACAATCCCCCGACATTTGTTGTTGTTGTTCTCTAGGAAGAACGTTAACGTTGTATAAAATAACATTTATTTACAGTAAATTTTACAGCTATATACATCATCATAGTACTTTGCAGAAATATTCTGCGGCAGGCTGATAAGTCCTGATTTTTGTGAACATTAAGTTCGAGGCAGTCGAACGGAGGTTCGATCGTTCAAGTCGAGACTTCAGGAACGAATCTTGTTCGAATGGATGAAAGTTTTTCTCTCGATTGAATTTTGTATAAGCCCCAGAAGGAGTGACCGACCATCTATCTCATTGGTCGTCGTTGGTCTGGGGCTCATTTATGGAGGTGTCCCCCATGTACTCCACGTGTTTTCAATGTGCACCATCGTATTGTTTTTCACACATGCCGGTGACGAAAATTATGGCTTTCAAATGCCAACATACTGTCACCGGCGTTAAAGTTGTGTGCAAATCCCTGAATCTTCAGAAGTCAGGCGTCCAAAATAGGAAACGGTATGCGGTTTCCTCAGTTATCAGATACGCAGAAAAAAGCCGCTTCTAGTTCGTTTTGGTGCAGGTGGCATAAATGGCGATAGTTAACCGCCACAACTGTAATAGAATCTCACGAATATATTAGTCAGGATTCAAGGATATTGCTAATTCTCAGACAATTGCCCAGTGAAAGAAAGTTGAGTGTCAGAAGCTATTGATATACTTTTTTGTTAAGGTATATCAAAATGTCTTATTTACACCTAATGCTTATTATTGTATTAAAAAATTACCTCTAATCAATCCTGTTATATAGACACCTCTATATTATGAAACCTCTATATCTCTAATTCTTTTCTCGTTCCCGCGAGATTCGAGATAGATGGACTTTGTTGCATTTAACAAGTTCTATCTTTTTCAAAAGCCTTATATTAATCTCCTGATCTCTTAAGGCTAATTCTTTAACTACATGATTAACATATAGGCCTATAACAGTAATTCTAATCTTACTGCAAACAATTGACAGAATATTGAACAACAGTGCACTTATTCTACCGTCAGTGTATTTATTCAACAGTATACTTATTTTCTCTATATATATTTAAAATATGATGTGGACAGCACATGACTCGTATATCACATCATATATCATGAATTATATATTATGTGACTTTATAATGCAATTAATTTACTTTTTTCATTGCGAAAGTATGATGTATAATATTCACGGCACAATGTTTTAACATTGAATTGTATATTTGGTGCTTTTCCCGATGACAATATATAACATTATTTTGAATTTGCCAATGAACTTATACTTCGCTCAACTCAAAGTTGTCAATTATCAATATTGACAGCATCCGACGTTAGCAATATTTCTCTAAATTAGTCGTCAAGTTTGCAAATTTTACTGCCAAGCATTACACGCAGACGGAGAGAAAAGCTTTTCATGATTATTGGCGAATTATTGGTCGTAAAAATACAAAACGAGTACACAAATCGTTTCTATTATAAATGGAACGAATTAGATTTGCGAGAATTATGTTAATAAATATGTCGCATCATGAAAAGGAAACATATTTTATGATAGTTAATACTTTTGATAAATTTATTAGAAAAACATACAATACCTTGAGAACGGTGCATATCAGCGTCCTAAAGTGTGTGCCATTCGTTTTCTAATAAACAATTACGTAATAAATGATCATTTACGTTATATTATTACGAGATCTGATTGTTTAATTATTTTTTCAAATTTTCATTCAAAAATTTAAGAATCTTCCGAACATTCAATTGTGTGTAAATGCAATATACTTCCATTATTTATATTATTCATAGATTGTAATATTTGAACCAAATTTCATTCGAAACGCTCCATTTGTAAGTGAGATATAGCTTCCACAGGCACATGGACATGCACACACACTAACACACATACATATTTATACACACACAGACAACATCTGAAAAAAGAAAACGTTTGTTTTGAGTTCAGGGAACGTGTTCTTGAATGTGTTCGTGAAAACTTGAATTCGAATTTTCAGCCCTGTAACAATACTTTCTCTATACATTATACTATGTATAATTTAAAGAGAATTGTTAATAATTGTAGGTAAAGTAAAAAGTAGTTTATGTCCGTCCGACGTTGTTTCACAAATTTGGCGTACCTCAAGTTTATCTGTCTAAATGATAGCATACAAAAATATGAATTTTGATAAATTTGTAGAGTATTATTAGAGGAGAACACGCTGAAATAAACTCTTTTTGGACTTTTACTTTAAAGATTATGAATGTCAAAAATTAAAAGAAGAGCATTTGAGTTGCAAGTTCACGTCTTGAACATACTAGCAACAGAATGACAATGACAAATTTTCAGAATGTACCTACATGATTGAATTCTTACAAGATGGAGCTCTTTTTAATACTTTAGATTTAATTTATGAATTATTATATTTTTCATGCACTTACGAAGTTGAAAAATGTCTTTAGTATGGGTAAAGATTTAATTTGTTGACCCGATTGGGAGCACTAGGCTAAGTGGACAGGGCTGGTTGACAGGGCTCGAGAAGCCATCTCCGGGTGTTAAGTTGTGCAAGAAAAGAAGGACGAACCCTAAATGGCCTTATTACACCTGTTTAGCAGGCGGCACAAAATAGTAAGCCAAGGATATCATTAAGCACTAGCGAGTAGGGGCGAATACTCACTAACTTAGTACGAAAGTAGGTGAGCAGGAGGAGGGTGTAGAAAAATGTGTACGTTTTTGTCTGATACTTAACCATATTTACTTTATACTGGCGATGTTGGACCAATAGAAAGGAGATTTTTCTAAGGAAATATACACATAAAACATCAAAATGACCTCTGCAAATACATAGACTTTCAATATTCTAGAGGATCGGAGTCATACCCAGTCTCTTGATTCCTCATCAATCCGTTGATAGCGTCATTATACAACTAATTCACCTAAATATATGAAATCCGAAATGGAAAGATTGGACGTCAAGACAAGTGCATATACCGTCAATACATCTTAAATGAAGTTAAAAATATCAGAGATTGAAGTCATTATACAATAGACAGGAAATTGCAAACACTGAAAAATCCATTTCGAAAAATTTGTATGACTGACAGACTAAAGAAATATAACGCATCCATTACTTTTAAATCAGAAAATACTCAATAATGTAAAAAGCGTGGAATCATATTTGAACAGCTTTGAGGTATGTTTCTTTATAGCTTGTTCCTTCAATAAAACCTTGCATTTTAGGTTACGGTTATATATCACACATGAGAGAACTCTTCGATCTCCAAAACAAACTGCCCTGTAATCTCGGAGGATATGAATATATAAAACAATCTTCTATAAAACGTTATAAAAGTCAGCCAATTTCCTTTCACTGAAGGTATGTTTGTTCGATACTTGGTGTCAATATTTGCTGATTTGGAAACTTAGAAATGTAGTATTAGATGGACTATTTTAGAAAGCTTTTCAAGTAGATTATTAGTGAAAATGTCGTACAGGTAAAAATATAATTATTCTAGAAGTAAAAATAATTTTATCAATAGACAGAAGCAACAAAAACATTTATTGAGATTCTAGTAGTCTTATTTATGAAAAGGAGGGGAATCAAAACTGAATTTAATACGATTGTAAGGTTTGTTGTCATCTATTTTCTTTAAGGAAATATATTTTTCGTTTTTCATCCAACAATGTATGAACATTCACTACGACTCATGCACATCTCTCACTCTCTCTCTTTCTCTGTCTCTCTCTCTCTCTCTCTATATATATATATATATATATATATAAAAAATTTGTAATATATATATATATATATATATATATATATATATAAGTAAATAATATGTATATGTGTATATACATATGTATATATAATATATATATATATATGTATATATATATATATGTATATATATATATATATATATATATATATATATATATATATATATATATATATATATATATATATATATATATATATATATATATATATATATATATATATATATATATATATATATATTCCTTTTCCCTGGTGCTGGCTGGGCTCGCTTCGCGAACGGCTTCAAGTCAAACTAAAGTTTAAAATAAACAAGAAAGATCAATCATGCTTAAAGCATTGATTATGAAACACTTTCCAACTTCAATGCAATTTTATTTAAACATCTCTAAAATGCAATACATTCCTCGGTAATATTTTAAAACTTATCACAATACTACATTAATTTATTATATTTGAAAACTTAAACGTTCATCGAAAAAAATGATTTTCATTAAAATAACGGCATTGAAATATAAATTGTTTGGTTTAAACATCTCTAAAATGCGATACATTCCTCGGTAATATCAATACAATAATAATTTATTTTATTTAAAAATTAAGACCATGGAGCTACAAATAATTAAACTCCATGCTTAAAACTTCATCGAAAAAAAATCGTCCTTCTTTCTGTAAAATAAACAAATATTTCATTCATATCAGCTATGAGACTCCATGAGTTAGATAATTTTGCGTTGAAGAAATACAGCAATTTTTATACAACTCATTCTACATATTTTGCTGTTTACATTTTACATAAGTGAAAAATAGGCTTCGTTGTAGAAATAATTAAATTTGGATGATCATTTAAACTCAAATATATTGTATTTGCGTTGTTTCAATATGTAGATGCACGGAATTTAAGCAAAAATAAAGCGGTTTTAAGACGGATACAGCACTCAATATGAATTAAAAAGAACTTTAAAAATCACGATTTTGAGACAAGATGGATATCATATATCATTTTGAAGTGGATCACATGATCTTTTCATATCATGGTCACGTGATCGCTTCATATAAAAGGTGTAATTATTATTTTAATTTTTATTTAAAAAACTACAGAATATATTTTAAATATATTTTGCTGAATTTTTTTTATATATTTTATGGAACAATTTGAATATTATCTAAAATTTTCGAAGCAATTTGTGATTTTTAAATCCGCTTAAAAATGTTTGAAAAATTAGATCCCATAGGGTTCAATGTGTATCATTTTTACAACCTGGTTCAATCCAAAACTAATTAGGTGATATTATTCATTTATATTCCCATAGATCCTATAGACCGTCTGAACAACATACTAAAATTTTATTTTGATTAAGTCATTTTTACGGTAGTTATCGTGCTAACGGCAGACAGAGAGACAGACAGAATGAACAAAGTCATAAACACTTTTCAACTTTGTTGTAAAGTGTTAACAAAGTCATAAACACTTTTCAACTTTGATGTAAAGTGTTAAAAACGGTTTATTTTAGTGCATGTGTTTTACTATGTCTCTACAAATGAAACAAATTTAATATTTTTGTATGCTACAGATTTTGCGGAAGAAGACAGATAAACTCGAGTGACAAACCCATACAGAAGATAATGTTTCACTTCATAAATGCATAAACGTAGAATAACTCATAAACTACATCGAAATTTAAAGAAAGGGCTCCGTCTTGCAAAAATTCAAAGGTACATGACTGCAAAAATTCTTGGTCTTTCTATTGTTAGTCTGAGCAGAAAGAGAACTCGTAGCTTAAATATTCATTCTTTAACTTTGACATTAAATATTTATTAAATTAAAGTTTAATAAAAATTGATTTATTGGAGAGTGCTTCCCTAACATTTCTCTACAAATGTACTAAATTTTATACTTTTGTATGCTAAAGATTTTGGGGTACGAGGTAGATAACTTCGAGGAACACGAAATTTGTCGAACATGCAGTAACATTTATAGGCAGCTAATTATATATATATGTATATAATATAAAGAAATTAAAACTTCAAGTATGTGCATATTCCAATAATACTTTAAATGACATTGTTATTCTAAACATTTTATTAAAATATTTAATTTTATTCTCCTAAACAGAGGCATAAGAATCTTTGATCTCGCTATACAAAATTATCTTCACAGGCAGATTTGAAGAACAAAAACCCATCCTTGCCCCGTTTGTAAACACATTTATAAAAAAAACTATTTAATTCTCACAAAGCGACTGGGATTAACAAGGAAATTGAACTTAATTTTGCAAAATATTGAATTTTCATAAATTAGGAGTCATTTTTATTAATTTAGTATCATTTTAACAATTCAGTGGCATTTTCATTAATTTGTCGGAATTTTAAGAAGTCGCCGAATTTGTCAGAAAGTGGGGTAGTTGGACTAAGAGACAAACGCTACCGAAACCCCATTACAATACTATCATCTTTCAAAAAGCAATTAATTTCATTGATTTGATGTGATTTGTATGAAGTTGCCAACATTTTTATCGATTTGGTGATATTTTCGTGAATTTGGCGATATTTGAGCAATTTGGCCACATTTTAAAAAGTCGCTAAATTTGTGGTCAAGTCCAATAGACTGAGTCAAAAATTTCCGAAACATCATTACAATACTATCCCCTTTCAAAACAAAATTAATTTCATTAATTTGAATTAATTACTTTAATTTAATTATTAATTAATTGTCATTAATCAATTAGCTTTTAAGCATTTTGGTTCAGTTTGTAAACAAATTTAGAAAAATTATTTTTTTAATTCTCGCAAAACGACAGAGATTATTTAGAAAATCGTACTTAATTATACAGAATATTGTATTTTGATCGATTCGGTGTTATTTTGATAAATTTAGCGTTATTTTATCAATTTGACGACATTTTCGTCAATTTAGTGAAATCGTAAAAATCGCCAAATTTATCGTCAAATGGGACTGTAGAACTAACAGTTTCACTTGGCGGCAAATTAACGAAACATCATCCCAATGCTATCCCGTAACAAAACACAATTTATTTCATTTATTTAGAGCAATTTTATCAATTTCAAGATATTTTTATGGATTTATAAACATTTTTATCAATTTGGCGACATTTTAAATATTCGGTAAATGTGTTACTATGTAGGACGGTTGGACTGACAGACAAATGCTACACCGAAACATCATTTCAGTACTCTCTTCTAACAAAACAAATTTAATTTCATTGATTTAGCGTCGTTTTTATCAATTTGGCGACATTTCCGTCAATTTCGCAACGTTTAATAAAAGTTACTAAGTTAGCCATATTCCGCCAAATTCGTAGATCTGAATTTGCAGATCTGAAGAATAAAACATCGTGATCTCGTTTGTATGTGCAATATGAAAACACTAAAATTGTATTAGAAGATATTCCTGTTCTACTCTTATTCTGTTTCAACAATCGGCTAAATGAGTTTAATGGCTAAACATAATATATGAATTTATTGACTAAACTCAATATATAAGTTTCAAAACTATTTACCAAAATAAGTGAAAGTTATGTAGGCAATCCGCAATTAATACAATTAAAAGAGAAATCTAACCTTTCATTTATAAGATATATTTCTATATCCATTTATTAACACTTTACAACAAAGTTGAAAAGTGTTTATGACTTTGTTCATTCTGTCTGTCTGTCTGTCTGTCTGTCTGTCCGTTAGCACGATAACTGCCGTAAAAATGAGTTTATCAAAATGAAATTTTAGTATGTTGTTCAGACGGTCTGTAGGACCTATGGGAATATAAATAAATAATATCACCCAATTAGTTTTTTATTGAACCCGGGTTGAAAAAATGAAATACATTGAACCCTATGGGACCTAATTTTTCAAACATTTTTTAAGTAAATTTAAAATTCTCGAATTGCTTCGAAATTTTTAGGAAATATTCACATTATCCCATAGAATATATAAAAAAAAATTCAGTAAAATATGTTAAGTAGTTTTTTAATTAAAAAAATTATTTAATATAGGGAAAAAACAAATTCAATTAAATTCTGACTTTGGGATATCTTCCAGAAAGAAAAGAGAGAGATATTATATAATAAATATCTCTCCATTTGTTTAAACGTTTTGCATATGGGAGTGGCTTCATATTTTAAAATAAATTTGGTAGATAACAATTTTTCATTTTTTTTAAATTTTATATAACTCTTCATGATAAATTTAATTGATGGCATTTTAAATGCACTTTCCTACGTCCTAGAGAGTTAAAATTTGGTACACAGCTTAAATTTGTTGAACATTTTATTCGACAAAAATTTGATGGATCTTTAAATATAGATCATACATTTTTTTCGAAATGGCCTGAAAATAATCCCCGTTCACTTCTATAAATCATTGGTGTAATATTGTTAAAAATTCTGATGTGGACAGCACATGTCTTTCCCTGCAGACTCATATTCGTTCTCTTTATTTATTCAATGATAATTTGAGTTTATCTGCACAACATAAGTATTTTAAATGACATTGAATTTACACGTTAAACTTAAATTAGGTTCTCATTTGATAGCTGGACTTATTGTCAAAGGTGGTGTAGCGAAAACGCGAAAAAACTAGAATATCTCAAGAACGGCTAGTCCTAGAGTAATGGGGTTAGTCTTATTCTTTTTGTTGTCAAAAATCACATATAAAATAGGAATTTAATTGATATAATTGAGCACACGTATTCTTTTATTTTTATATATAACGATTTTTGCTGGCCATTTCGCAAAAATAGCCCGTTCCTTTTTCCCGAATCGTAGTAGAATAACCTACAAATGATTTATATACAAAATTTTGTTAAATTTGGTATATAAATCACTTGTAGGTTATTGAAATATTATACTCCAAATTTTGTTAAATTTGGTTCATTAGTTTTTAGCTAGAGTGGATAAAGGCAATTTCTGCGGCCATTTCGCAAAGAAGGCAGATTCTTTTATTACGAATCGTACTATAATCTAATGAACATCAGGATTTCCCACAAAAAACATACCTACCAAATTGTATGAAATTCGGTCCATTAGTTTTTCAATTAGAGTGGATGTAATATCCACACAGACACACAGAATCATACACAGATACACCCTTACACACACAGACGTCTTCCTAAAAGTAGTTTTTTCGTGTTCTAGAAGTCCCAAAACGTGTAGATACTTTGAAAATTCGAGTTCCGATCTTCGGCACGATTCCAATACTTTGAGTACATACACATACACATATATATTATCTGTGTATTATCTGTGTATCTAAATTCCGTGCCTATGCAATTACAATAGTTGTGATTTTAAATGATCCCTAAACTTTTATTATTTCTTCAAGGAAGCCTAATTTTAACATATGCAGAATGCAAATATCTCAAGCGATTGTAAGATGAATTACATAAGAATTGCTGAATTTTTTTCACACAAAATTATTTAGCTCTGGAGTCTGGAATACAAGTTATATGAATGAAATATTCATTGATTTTGCATAAAGAATCAGATGATTTATATTTCGATACAGTTTTAAATATTTAAGTATAATAAATTACTGTAGTACTTTGATAATGTAAAAGATATCACCACTGAATGTATCACATTTTAGAAATTTTTAAATGAAATTGCATTTCAGTTGGAAAGTGTTTCATAATCAATGCTTATGCATGATTGATCTTTCTTGTTTATTATTCAAATCGAAAAAATAACAATGAAAATTAACAAACACATTTGATTTATTTGCGTTGCTCAGCAACATGATATAAGAAAGAATCTTAACCAAAAAATGCTGATAATTAAAAACCATTTTGATTTCTTAATACTTTTCATTGTTGAGTAAGAAAGAGCCTTTGAAAAACAAACCATGGTGACAGTTTTTCCATTTAAATTCATGTTTCAAACCTACTATTTTCAAAGGTGACTCTTAAGCGCATTAAACTCCCACCAAACTCAAAGATGGAATTTTATTTCACTTTACATTGTAAACCAGTGATTTCCAACCTTTTTCGTTTGGAGGAACCAGGGAGGTAAAGGATAGAACTCGTAGGAAAAAGTTTGGTTTTTATTAATGTCTCGATAACCACTGATCTCAGAAACTCAAATATGGACTAAATCTTAAGTAGGGCTATTTCAAGGCTACCTACAAAATTTTAACAAATTTAGTTCAGCCGTTCTCCCGTGATGATGGGGACAATGAAACAGACATATTTTTAATTATATATATATATACCGCATATAAATTCAAATAGTGAAGTTCATGAATGAATCTATCACTCATACAAATCTCCATGGAACCATTGCATATATTGCATGAAACCAGGCGTATATATCTATATATATATATATATATATAAAGAAATACAATCCCAAAAAGTATGAAATCCAAGAAAGAGAAAGGCGCAAATTGCCGCACTATCAGAGTCTTGAAAAATAAGATTTAAAATGAAAAAAGAAAAAAGAAAATATATAGATGGAATGATTGTTTTTACAGGGTTGCAGAAAGGTCAAGGGGGATTGCGACCCCTATTTCCTGGTTAGAAGCTAGCTTTGACTTCATGAAAATGCTCCCAGAGACTCTGCACATTAATTTACCGACTAATTTATCCGACATCATACAATACAACTCAACTCTTACCTAGGATTATCTGATTGTTTCACATCCAGATGGCTCTATAAGTTAGACGCGACTTTTTTATGTATGCTTTCCTATTCGAAGTATATACGCTTTATGCAACTCTTCCAAGATTCTCGTCTTGCTGGTTAGTAAAATTTCCAATTTTTGTTATTTTGATCATTTTTATGTTGTCTGGGATTCGGCCATTTTTTCCCCACGGGCATGATCGATTGTTGTTTCGGGCGTGCAGAGACTCTGGGAGCGTTTTCATGAAGTCAAAGCTAGCTTCTAACCAGGAAATAGGGGTCGCAATCCCCCTTGACCTTTCTGCAACCCTGTAAAAACAATCATTCCATCTATATATTTTCTTTTTTCTTTTTTCATTTTAAATCTTATATATATATATATATATATATATATATATATATATATATATATGGTATCTAGTGCTATTGGTGCCCAATGATTTCCTTAACCGTTACTCGCAGAGATATGTTTACAATTGCAAAAATGTTTTAAATTTTAAAATCTATTATCTTAGAAACAAAAATTTTAAAATCTATTATCTTAAATCAATAAATACATTTCTGAAAGAAATACGAAATATAAACTCTTATACGGTCCCCCGGTCCAGGGCGCGGTAGCCCAGTGGTCAGCGCGCTGGAGTTGCACTCGGTAGGCCCGGGTTCGATTCCAGCCACTGCCAAAACTGCCGCCGTGTTCACGCGGAGTACGATCACGTTAAACATATGGGTCCGTAAGTCCTTCCGAGAGGTTGGTGGTAGGGGAAGGAGGGTACGGTCCCTGTGGATGCCTCCCCCACTGGGTTCCGGTCTAAATTGGGTGGCACTTCCCGGCCGTCCAAACAGTTACCTTACACCATTCTGGTAGGTCGGACGGTCTGGGTATCAACAACAACAACGGTCCCCCGGTCCTACCAATTATATTTAGGAAATTTATCCTCATACAATTTCATGCAAAATAAAAAATAAATCTTCCTTTTATGACCAAAATTCACCGAGTTATGAAGCATTAAACTTTATGACTTAAGTCGCTTTTCCACGAATAAAAATGTCCCGTTTCAGACAACCAACCAATCAGGGACCGTAATGACCATTTCACAGCACAAAAAATGCTCCATCTTTAAACAGCTATAAATCGGTCAATTTTGGTCGTAAAAGGATGATTTATTTTTTTATTTTGTATAAAATTGTATGATGATTTTCTTAAATATCATTGGTAGGACTGGAGTACCGTATAAAAATTTAACGCTCCCGGTAGCGGCAAACGCTCCCGGTAGCCGATACTTCCTACACTATTTTCTTCAGGACTCTTATAAAACCATAAAAATTACATACATACATATACACTTTCAAAAACATGTAAATCTTTAAAAGTTTACTATTATACGCTAAAACAAACTAAAAAGTACACTATAAAAATAAAACAATTAATTTAAAATACTAATGTATGAAATTACTTCACTTGTGGTGGTTATTTAATACTTTAAAATCAATATATTCAAAACTAATGTTTGAAATCCAAGTCAGAGTGGTTATATTTGAAAATTTGGATACAAGACTTATCGGCAACACTATATCCATATAAATACTAATGTATGAAGTTATTTCGCTCGTGGTTATTTAATATTTTAGAATTATATATATATATATATATATATATATATATATATATATATATATATATATATATATATATATATATTATATATATATTTATATGTATATATATATATATATATATATATATATATATATATTATATATATATTTATATGTATATATATATATATATATATACATATAAATATATATGTATATATATATATATATATATAAATATATATATATATATATATATATATATATATATATATATTTATATACATATATATATATATATATATATATATATATATAAATATATATATATATATATATATATATATATATATATTTATATACATATATTTATATACATATATATATATATATATATATATATATATATATATATATATATATATATATATATATATATATATATATATATACTACATAAGAAATAGAAAAATGAAGAATGACAATGTATCAAAATTTCGCCGTGGGGGATTGTGACCCCCACTTCCCGGTTTAGCCAGCTTCATGTCATGACTACACTCCCGGAAGCGGATACAATGTCGCAAACCAAGTACATATACTAAAGCCAAAAATGTAAAATTTGAAAGACCAATACTGACTTTACACCTAAACATGAACATCCAGATAATGCCGCAAGCTGGCTAAACCGGGAAGTGGGGGTCACAATACCTCCCGGCGAAATTTTGATACATTGTCATTCTTCATTTTTCTATTTCTTATGTAGTATACAAATGTACTTGTTTGAGCAGCTTAGCGCCTTTGGGTATATTTTCAGTAGATTGTTTTAGATGAGGTTAATAGTTATATTTATATATATATATATATATATATATATATATATATATATATATATATATATATATATATATATATATATATATTATATATATATTTATATGTATATATATATATGTATATATATGTATATATATATATATATTATATATATATTTATACATATATATATATATATATATATATATATATATATATATATATATATATATATATATATAATTTAGTTTAAAAGTAGTATTTAAGAGTCAGTCAAAAATATTGACCAGAAAAGAGCATAAAATATTTTAGATCACTTACCACTGCAGTAGTTCTCCTATATAATCTGTGGTGATCTGCTATGACTTCCATGATGTCATATGCTGTGATGGAAGGTGGTTCATTTCTTCTTGCAAGAAAAGCCATTCGTGCGCTATGAGGTACAGAAAAGTTGAATCGAACAAAAGCTGCGTCAGAATGAAGGAACCAAAGATTCCAAGACTCGTGTGAGGATAAATGCTTGTTGAAAAGTTTGCCGAGATCAATCTTCTTGTAATAGGAAACTTCACTTGGGCTTAGGATACATACGCGCTGGCTTGATGAAGGTGGACCTATGCCACCAGAGGCTATGGATACTGAAAACACAAGAAATATTCATACGCGCATTAAACTTTAATTGATGTCGAAAATTTACATTAAAATGATCATAATATCTCAGGTAATTAAATATAAATTCATATTGGTTGTAATAATTCATAAAGAAATCAAGATTTCCTTTTTCTGCTACCAATAAGAAAATTTATATATAGTTTTATCATAAATAAGAAGAAATACTAACCTTTGTCGGTGATAATTTAAAAAAATAGCTAAAAGAGATACTAAATCAAAAAAAAAAAAATTAGTAACAAACATTCTCCTTATTAGGTTTTGACATTAATGAAAAATTACGGAAATTCAGTTAGCCATTATTGAGTAATGACTGACAGGCAGAAACAGTATTTTAATTTTCGCTATTTCTCGCTTTGATATAGGGTAATGAGACTTACATCAGAAATATATTTACCGGACTTATTATCTAAAGAAATCATCAAATTCTTTTCATGTGGTTCAGGAGATATTCATGCATGGGGCATGTATTGAAATCTTCACTTTTATACTATACATATATATTTCAAATTTCATAGTTTGATAGTTATCGAAATTTTTTTTTTAAATTTTGCTATTCAATTTATATTTACTTTAATATAAAAGGATACATATTTTATATAACATTTATATTGTATATAAACGGATACATTTTATATGAAAAAAATTTTCAGGAAAAATACTTTCCGAGAGCAATAACAGTTTATGCCAAATATTATTTCTTTATCTTTTCTAATGCAGCTGATATATAGATGGTGCCTTCATAACAATTCCAGAAGGAATTATTATATTTAAGAAAACAATAAAGGAGTTGCAAATGAGATATTGAAATTACAACTAAATAACAATTAGATTGAAAAGAAACAAATTATGGAATTAATAATCAAATTGCGATAATTTTAATATTTTTTTACTGTTAAAATGTATAATATTTTGTATTGGAATAATGATGCATTTTAATCAATATCAAATTGAGAATTAACAAATGTACATTGAATCAATTGAAAAATATTTTTTAGAAATAATGATCTATTAGCAAAGAAACAAAATGAAATATGAACTGAGAAAGATAATAATAATCGTCTGAACTATTTGCAATTGATAAGATATATACGATAACTTAATACACACAGCACAACACTGCATATTAGTAGTGGAAGTACTATAAGTACTGCCACTATAAGTACGCTAATTGAATTAAAATGAAGTATGTGTCATTCGTCACGGCAATAAACAATGGTCAAAAAGTGGTAATATCAGGCTCGGCATTAGATTTCTATCCACGTAATTTATTTATTCTTTCATTCCTGATTATGACAACAATTCAACAATAACCACATTGTACCACATCAATAACTTTGTTAACAGTTTTATTGTCAATTCCTACTAATTAGACAATGCTCTACAACTTCCCGAGGTCATAATCCTATATATTTTGAAATCTTTAGTACAGGCGGTGTAACTGCTTTTATTTGATCGGGCATATTCACTTTACTATAGATCCTTCACGCCTGCACTCAGTGACCGTCGCCTGCACTCAGTGACCTCCCGTTGCAAAGTATCGGGGTACCTACACACACAGACAGATATATATATATATATATATATATAATATAAAAATATATATATATATATATAGATAATATATATATATATATATATATATAGATAATATATATATATATATAGTATATATATATATATAGATAATATATATATATATAGTATATATATATATATATATATATATATATATATATATATATATATATATATATATATATATATATATATATATATATATATATATATATATATATATATATATATATATATATATATATATATATATATATATATATGCGTGTGTGCGCGCACGTGGTCTGACCCAAACTGGAGTAAGTTGAAACCGCTCGTATTTTCAATTCTACCTGTCCACAGCAAATGAGACTCACGTTTTATTAACTTTCTGCTCGCCTTTGACCTTCCCTTTGCGCAGTACTACGCGTGAATTATCTATAATTACACTATACCCAATATAAAAAACGCGTTCTGTTACAGTAGCTGTTGTAGGTATCGGGTTGATACATCTGGTATAGTTCGTAGATAATTTGAGAATTGCCTGTGCGTTGTAATAATGCACTACTACCAAAACATCGTCTAGTGACTGCAGAAGAATGAATGTTTGATTAATACACTGGCGGAAAATAAAATCCAAACACCAAGAACAAATTAGTTTAGAGGAATGAAATTTAGGCAAAGCAATTATGTAGGCAACATATTTATTTGCTTAAAGTTTCAAGGTCACAGGTTAAAGTATGCGCGAAGAGCCATTTCAAATGTGAAATGGTGGTATATTAATAACCGGTGTAGTCGAAACGATTTGGAATGCAAGCATGCAAATGTGAATGTATTGTGTCGTACAGGTGCCGTATGTCATTTTATGGGATGGAGTTCCATGCCTGTTGCACTTGGTCAGTCACATCAGCAACGGTTAATGCTGGTTGTGGATGACGCTGGGTTTGTCTTCCAATAATGTCCCATACGTGCTCGGTGGGAGAACGATATGGTGATCTCGCAGGCCAAGGCAACATATCAACACTCTGTAGAGCACGTTGGGTGACAGCAGCGGTATGAGGACGCGCGTTATCCTATTGTAAAACACCCTCTTGAATACTGCTCATGATTGGAAACACAACCGGCTCAATCACCAATCTGATGTACAAATTTGCTGTCAAGGTGCATGGAATAACGACGAGAGTGCTGCTGCTGTCACACGAAATGGCCCCAGAGATGATGTAGGTCCTGGTGTAGGTCCTGGTGTAGGTCCAATGTGTCTATGCCGCCGACAGCTTGGTTCCAAGCGCTTACCTAGCCTTCTTCTTACCAACATACGCCATACCTGGCACCAAGACAGAAACGGCTCTCATCTGAGAATACAACAGATTTCCACTTCGCCCTCCAATGAGCTCTAGCTTGACACCATTAACGTCGCAGATGGCAGTGATGCAAAGGACGTCGCAGATGGCAGTGATGATGGCAGTGATTTCATATGTGCAAAAATGCGCCTCCCAAATTTCGTTCATCTAGCGCAATTCCTTCTTGGTGTTGGGATTTTATTTTCCGCCAGTGTACTTTTATGTATTCTGTACATAAATTCAATTTATTTTTAAATTTAAACCTATTGCCATGGTTTACATACTTTAATATGTACTTACTTCTACTTGGACTAGGCATAGTTGTTCCCGTATAACTGTCTGCCGTCTCTCGTTCTTCAACTACGATGCAGGGCTTATTGGATTCTGCACTACTAATGCTGCTGGTAGCTAAAGAAGAAATAGAAGCGATTAAAATGTAGAAGATTTTAATTTAAAACACATAATTTTAAAATGTATAGAATTACGTGTTTTTCAATACCACCGAATTTCTCCGGTTAATACTAAATTTAGTTTGATAAACTAGTTTAAATTAACAAAAAAATGAACTAGATTTATAATATACACAGTGTCTGCGTTATGCTGAGGCTGAATGTGAACACTGTTAAAATTATAATTTGGATTACGATTAGAATTTATTTTTGTGTATTTCATTAATTTGAAAAATTTATAACTAAAAATATTTGGGAAATTGATAAATAAAATTCTATATTGTGTAATGTAACTACCTTTTACGTAATTCTGTGGACATAGTTGACAAAATCTATCGATTTTTAGTGCATGGAAAATGTCTCTTGCTATGTGTCTTTATAAAAAATTATGACGTGAGCAGCACATGACTTTCCTTATATAATGCAATGAAATGGTGAAAAGATCCACGTCACAGTGCTATGCTTGTAACGTTGAAATGTACATTTAGAGCTTTTTCGAATGACAACATGTAAAGGTATTTCGCACCCAATTAACTTATATTTCAGGTAAATCTAAATTAACAATTATCAATATTAATAGCATCCACAATAAGTAATATAGTCCATATATTAAAATATTTAAAAAATAAAATTCATTAATTAGGCATCATTTACATTAATTTGGCAGTATTTTTGCAAGTTTGACAATATTTTCGTCAATCTGGGACAACATATAGTTAACTTGGCGATATTTGATATATTATTTTCCAATTTCGCCATATGTATTGTTAAGTGCTTCTAACAAATGGAGAAACGCACAATTTAAAAAGTCGCCAAGTTTGCGACATCTCGCTAAATTTTTCGTCAAGCTCTACGGACGGACGGAGAAATAGGTTATTCTTATAGTCGTTTTGTTATGTTCTTTCCAAGATATTGAATTTTCATTATTCGTTAGTTTTATTGATTTATCTTCATTTTTTTTTTAATTTAGCGACATTTTTATCAACTTGGTAACGTTTAAAATAACTCGCCAAAGTGACGATATGTCGCCAAAATTCATCGCCAGAGTGTCGCCGAACGCTACAAAGAAATACGTTATTCCAGTAATAGATTCTTATATTATTTCTAAGATATTTTTTTTAACAAGGAAATGCTAAACATTTACATATATTCGTGTAGTGTATTCTTAATATATGTGATGCCGTATTTAAATGTTATCAATTTATAATCATTATTAATTACTTTTAAATTTAAAATATAAAAGGAACTTTAACTATTTCCTACTTTAACTATGCTCTCCTTTAACTATTCTCTAGTTATATCCACTGTAATCAAATACGTTTAACTTATAAATGTTTCGAAACTATTTCAGTGCTAATAGTTTCGAAACTATTTTATTGAAGTCATTACTTTTTTTTATAATGCGTAACATACTATTATTTATTTGCTAATGGCCAGGCACTTGATACATTTAATCCGTCGGCTATACATCATCCAGAATCGTGAATAATTCAGCCATCAGAAGGCGTGGCCCCTTCGCACCACTGTGGGCGGAACACACTACGCACAACAACTCAACATCCATGCCCGTAGGTGGTAACTGAACATACAACACGGCAGCTGAGCAAGCCTTGACAGCTCAGCCACTTCAACGGCATGTGTAACATCCGATTTTTTTCTTTTTAAACAGTTTGATTAAGAACCACGTTTCTTTTCTTTCAACCATTATAAATCTGCTAAATTTAGCGTAGCAATTAAATTGTTGAATCTTCTAAAATACATAAGGTTCTATTCTTTCGATTGGTTGGAAAAAAATTATCACTCTACAGAATTATATTGCAATCGAAATGTGCGAGTGCGACTATTAAGCATGGCAAAGCATTTTCCATGGCAAAGCATTTGTTTTAATACAAATGTAGCCAATAAGGCATTTCCAACTTTTGTTCCAAATATACTTACCCTACAAAAATGTGAGTTATGTACTACATTAACAACATTTCTTTATTTTATCATTCTTTATAATGAAAACAAAACAACCAAAGAGTAAAATTACATATCATATCCTAATAAAACGAAATCCTTGATAAAAATATATCCACTTATACTAGCAGTTTATTTGTTTGAATAATTATTAATCACTTTATTTTACTCAATTCGACTTATCTTTAGCTGCAGAAAATGTCAGTTACTTTACAATGAACACTATTAAAAGTCTTAAAATATTTAAAAGCCACTGCAAAGAAGAAAATATATCGAGCGACAAGCGTGTCAAAAATTTACACATGAATCCGTAATTAAAGCCTTAAGAGCAGGAGTGTAGTCTCTTTACTTAGTGGATGTATTTTCCCTGTAAATGTTCAGTGTTAATGGCATACAGCACGAAGCCAATTCGAACAGTAGAGCCAACAGCACTTAATACGAAAATTTTCAACTGGGATTTGAAGTTAAAATTGTCTTTTAATGCAAGGCAAATGAGCACATACGTATTAATTGCTTTAAGCAAGTCGTGCATCCGAATGAAATGGATAAATTTTCTCTTCAATATTTCGAAATTGTTAAAATTTAGAATAACTGTCATATCTCTAGAATTGGAAGTATCAATAATGATTTGTTTGTATACTGTAGATTTATTATAGTGTTTGGAATTTGAAAGGGAATGAGTTTTGAGCAAAGCAAATATATGTATTTCTAAATAAAAAATATTTATTTAAAGTTTTAAATATAATAATATATTTTTTCTACATTTCTCAAGTAAATTTCAAATTTTTAACACAGGTGTAAAGAAATTTCAGCAATTTATTGCAGGGACAGTGTGGTGTAGAAGCTTGATGTCTGGGTTAACCAGAGAGATCGGTTTGATCCACGATTGCAGTTTGCGTTTTCAGCGTTAAAATTAAGTCTAGTACATTACGCTTTTATTGTCCCAGAGCTACCAATATCTGAAATTTTAAGTATGTCATAAAAAGATAAAAAAGCTCTATTAGTGTCCGTAGAATACTGAGCACTATACCATTATGCAATAAAAATAAGTACTTTCTAAAATTGTAGAATTTACTTGAAAATGCAACGTTTTCCATTATTTGCATATAAAGAGTGTTATGCAAACTATTTTTCTTCCCAGCACAAAACGTTTGTATAGAAAAAATATGTTGCAAAAATAACTATTAGAGGGATTTGGAACATGCTTTCAGCAGATAATCTTAGTCTAATTTTCGCTTCCACATATTGTTTACAGATATTTGAATATCAAACAAACATAAATGGAATATATTTATAAAACTTTTCAAACAAAACGTTCAAAAGCTTTGAATGTTTCATCCTCCAAAGTAATGAATGCCAAAAGTTAATAAAAACTATATTCATATTAAACAAAATAAAGACACTCTTAGATTGCTAGCTTATAATCATTTCTATAATTAGATAAAAATCATTTGAGGGAAATAATATGATTAGAGAGTTTAAAACTGAACATAAACTTTGGTTATCATGGTGCGTTTTTATTTTTTTTTAATAATAAAATGATAATGTAAGAAAAAAGTAAGTATGAACTACAAAGATTAAGATTGAGATTATTCAGGCATTAGTATCAACACATCATTTGATCACAGGAGCATTATTATTATTTTGTTTTGCAATTCAGGCAAATATAATTTCCTATTTGAATGTTATCAACTCAAATTTGATTCAAGAAATTCTGCAAAGAACAACAGACAGAATCAAAATATCTGAGGCAAACAAATCTGTCCTTATAATTTAGAATAAATCAATGGCGGGAAATATCACATTGCAGATAAATCAATAATTTATATTTTAAAATCTTATATGTAATTGTGACTAATCTGCATTTTTATAGTATGTTCTCAATAGGAGACAGTGTTACAATAGATAGGGTACTAGTATTTTCATAACGATCCGTGCAATCGAATCCTATAGGTCATTCATATTAATTAACACATATGTAACAAACATAGCGCTGTCCTAACTAGTGTATTTTTATTAAAAAACTTCTACAGATGTATTTGCGGAAAGTCATTTTAGGATTATCTACTAAAACATGTGAAAGCGATTTAATAAAAATAAAATTTTTTAAATCCTAACTAGGAGTATATATGACACTGAAAGTCGCCCAACGCCTCAAAAATGCATGAACCCAAAGTTTGTAATTTCCAGGTGAATGAACAAGAAATTTAAATCCTGAAATATATTCAATAAATTTTAATGCTTTCTGAGTACAAAAGCGTTATTGACTTTGTTTTACTTCATAACATTTTTAACAGTTGCATAAGGAATGTACTTTTATTGATAAACGTTATAGTGCTTTACGTGTAAATAAGAATAATATAAGACGCTTCTAGAGGGTATATTAATTCATATATTGCTCATTTGAAATCGGTTTGTATGTACATTTTACACATTTTCACTACTCACAGAGTAAAATTGATCCCTGCAGACAATTTTCCTAGTAAATTGCTTCCGCATATTTTAGAAATTATTTTAAAATGTAGCTACCTCGGTAACTAGGTAAGTCTGAAAGCTCTGAATGAGGATACATTAACGTGGATCACCCTCTACATGTATGATAGTAGTGTAATTGAATCGCAAGACATAATGGAATATCTACAAAGGCAGAAGAGAACTATTAACTTTGTATGTCTATACGCGCAATATAGGCAGACTTGCTAAGTATTAAAATATATGGATAAGATTTGAAAATGGGATTTTTCTAATGTATATAGTGGTTGTATCAATATGGATTGTATTTGCAATCTAATATCTAATTCAGACTTCACTCCTCAAAGCCAAGACTGTGCTTATAGAGAAAGCACAGTCTTAGCCTTGAGCGTGCTGTGAAAGAGTAATCAAGTTAATGTCCTTTAATCATACCTAAGTTTTACCCAGTCGGTAAAGAACTCGCGGCTAAAAATCTGCTGAAGGTATTTAATTATCATAACGTCTGTTATCATAGCCATAAATGTCAACTTTCACAAAGTTATCGGAAGTTGTTATGTGAAAGAAGCAATTCAAGCTCCTCACAGCCCATTTTTCTGAGATGATTAGAATTTGAATATTTAATCGACATAAGCGCGGTTTGCATTAGCTTGAAATAATGGTTTGGATCAATTATGCAAGTACACCGTTAAAGCTAATATATGTGCAACGCGAGTTTCATGAACTTTGATTGCAGTTATGCAGTTTTATATGGGAGAAGTACTTTACACTCGATTGCATTGTCCCCTGCGTCTGAAGCGTTTTTCAGAATAACATGTTAAAGAAAGATATCAAGCACTCAATTATATAATATAGGATGCTTGTTTATTTTCCATAAAAAAGTGGAATTGTGGCTATGATGTAAAATAAAATTGTGTGTAATTCCTTGATATGAGTGATTCTGGGGCTAAATTTTTAATAATTGACATAAACTTGGCTCTCGTAGATAGGTAATAATATGAAGTCAATTATTATACGTATATTTGTAATAGTAGAAATAATAGAAATTGCATATGTATAAACATTGATTTTCTGCTGTAAAGTTCTTTTCATAAAATGTATAGATTTAACAATTTATTTAAAATTATTGTATTGTAGCCGCTTGCTCCAGATTTTAATGAAGTAATGATTTTCAATTTCTCGGCCAAACCGCGAAAGCAGGGATCGATTTTTCACCCACATGCGTGCTCAGACGCACGGTGTTTCTATGGTGGAGGGGAGGTGGGCGAGGTTCTGACGTCACGATTTTGACGAGGTTACGAAATCGAATGGAACATTCGACATTTGTGTCTGCCAAATAATAAATGTAAGTCATTAAACTAAAACAAACCATTCATTTTATTTGAATAAATTATTCATTCATTTTATTGGAACAAATTATTATGTTCAAAATGAATTACTTTTCTTTTAAATTTTACTTTCCTTGAAATGCATTTATTAATTTTTTAAAAACGTCATTTTTTCTTACAACTTAACCCAAACCTTTCATCGTTGTGTTAGCAGTTTCTTTCGAGCAGTTTATCCGTATCAAGATAAGCATTTATTTTACTTCATTATTGTTCTTTTAAGAACATAAACTTCTCTTTCTCTTTTATAACATTACGTATTAAGTGTATTTACACGTTTATAGTGTATTTTATTTATATTGTTTTACAACTGTTCTGATTTAAACAGGGGCTATATATTGTTCTGATTTAACAGGTTTTCGACTTCTATTCTAGAATTGTATTTAGATGTTTGTTTAATTTGTAAACTATTGTTTAATTTACTGTTATGGCGCCAGCGAGTTTGCCACTGTCAGAATTTTCAAGGGTAGCAAACAGGCTGGTAGCCGAAGGCGGCAAGTATAAAATAAACTGTCAAGTTTCCTGGTACACCACTTTTTGTGGCATTTCAATACGTTTGAAATCACCGCAATTCATGAATTCGTTCACAAATTGATTGGATTCACAGAGATAATTTAGTAGAATTTTATAAAAATCTCCTCCTTCAGCAGTTTGACTTTGAAACTATTAAGGACAGACAGGCGATTCTGGTAAAAAGTTATTTATAATCTTAAATAAGGTAAAAACTGATAATTGTGATTTTGTTGGTCTCTCAGATGTTTTTATAACAAATTTATGGAAAAATAAGCAAGCCCTTTAATTTTTTGAATCAAAATGTATCTGTCAGAATTCGGCATTTCATAAGAGGGCTATAATTTAAAATCTAGTTTTCTAGCAGAGCTAGTTGGATACTGAAAAATAATCTGAGAATAGACGTAATGGTGGCGTAACAGCTTTATTGAAATATTTTCAATATGGACATTTTCAATTGAAACATTCACAATATCCAAATCCACACTTCGGGCATATAGTTACAGGAGACTTAGCCATTGTTAAAGACGACACGTTAAGAACTATTACGTCATTGGGCACTAAATTCAGGATACCATCTTGTAATAATTCTTTTAAAGTTTTAAAGTCAATAAATCTTGACCTTGACAAATATATTTATAAATTAGCTTCGAAATATGCTCTGCCTTTAGATACATTTAATATGTGGAAATTTACTTTATTAAAATTTATTAAAAATATTATTTGTAGTATTAAATTGTCTAGATCTATTTATAATATTGACAATATAAAACACTCCATTAATTATTTACAAAGATTTTTTTTATTACTTATGTTGATAAAGCCTCTAATAATTATGCTATTATCAGTAAAAAAATTTATATACAATTTCTGTTAGATTATTTAAAGAATAATATTAGATTATTTAAAGAATAGTCTATTTAAACTGGATTCACATTCTATTAATAGTATCAAATTGAAAGTTATCATTACATATATAGTGCTTATTTCATAAAAATCCTATTAAATTTAAAATAGTTACGAGTGGTCATAATACTTACTCTACTACAGCGAGTAAATTACTATTAAATTACTTAAATCTAATAAATTATAGTTTACGTTATTCTAGCAATAATTACCTTATTCTAAATAATAGTAAAGAATTAAAAACTAAATTAACATCAATAGGTAAACTAATTGGATTTCAAACTTTTGACTTTAAAGATCTTTTCAATAATATTAAGATCTATGATTTATATGTTGTAATTTTAGCTTTATATAATGCTTATATTACTAATAAATCTACTCAAACAATTTTTATCAATTTCCCTAAACTTCTTCACTTTGTTCCTTTTAATAATATTTAAAATTTTCAGGAAAATAAATTATATTTACAAGACTCAGGGGTTCCACAAGGTGGTTGCAGTAGCAGTATGTTAGCTAATTTATATCTTTATCATTATGAACTGTCTTTTATTTCAATAGATTATAAAATTTACAGATATGTTGAAGATCTGATTTGTTTAGTATATACTGAAAATTATGTCATAGATATAGATTTCTATCCTGACAATTTGGAATTACTTCTTCTAATGAAGCTACTATTAGTAATAATGTTAATTTTTTTGATTTAAATGTAATTATTGAGCGTACTCATGAAATTGTTACTAATTTATATGATAAAAAATTATTTTAATTTCAACATTAATAAATATTACCATTCAATTCCTGCAACTCGATTCAAATGTTTAGAAATAATATCCTTAATAAAATTTTTAAATTTATAGATTATCAGATAAAAAATTTCATGCTAAGCATATAAATAATCTCAAAATCACCAGCAAATTATATAAATATCCAGCGTATTTAGTAAATGGTATTGTTAAAAAGTTTAGATTAGCTGAATATTCATGAATTCTCTGTTTTGTACTTCACTCTCTCTCATCCTCTTATTTGTACTTACTTTTATTGACCAGACATAGGGGCGGCAAATTTTTCTTCGTCGTCTATCGGCTTCTACCTTTTTTATCGTTTCTCCACTGGTCAGTTTTCTCACGCTATGGCACTTCAAAAGAGCCAACCCTCACAGTGAAGTTCCCACTTCCGGCTGGAAAGAATCCTTTTCAACTTGAAAAGATTGGGGTGATGTTATCCTTTTCATTTTAAAATTTCAAGTGTCCAATTACATGTATGTGTAGTTAGTGCATGCTCATTCATTCCTTCTGCTAGAAATGCATTTCAGCAGCTCAATGCATTATATTTTTTCATAGAAATATCATATAAAAAAAGACATGCTATTTTCGAAAAGATTCGCTCATCAACAAATACTTTTTCTGGAGGCTCTTCAACTCTATAATCACTAAGTGACACGAGGACACTTCCAGAGTTAAAGCCAAAAAAGCACCACTTGATAACTTTGAAGTGGTGATTTTAACACTGGATGTATTATCTGAAAACGATTCTCTCAATGGTGGAAGAGCCGAAGCCCTTTTAACATTGATGACATCGTTCGAATGTTTGTTCACTTTGATTGTATTGAACAGTGTTTTTGATCAACACAATACTCTCTCAAAGCATCTTCAGTCATCTGATTTTAATTTTCAGACTGTGCAAGTTTTGGCTAAAGCTACTATTGAAACTGTTAGTTCTTTTCGCACTGATGCATATTTCAATCAAGTGTGGAGTTTTGTGACAGAACTTTGCAAAAAAAATTCTTATTTTGGACCAAAACTGAAAAGGCGTAAGAAAAAATTCCAAGCGAATTCGGAGGCAGTGAAAAAAAATCCCCATGATGATGTTAAATCATATCACAGAATCAATATTCAATATGAAATTATAGATTCAGTATCTAATGAAATTGAGACAATATTTAATGTGAACAATATATCTGTTTTGTTTGCCCTTAGTTCAGTATTATCCGGATGAAATACCGAAAAAGAAAAATAAATGTTTCAACCGTATGCAAAGTATATGACTTCTAGAAAGAGGAATTGCTGTGTGAATTCGACTGTTTTATTCAATGGTGAAAAATGAAAACATAGACCATCTCAATTTTAAAAGTCGCCTGGATTATTTTAAAGAGTGGAATTTAAAAAATGTGTTTCCTGTCATAACATTATTAGCTAAATTGTTTTTGACTGTGTCAATCAGCTGAGCCAGTTGTGAAAGGTCTTTTTAGTGTCTTAAGAGGCTGAAACATTATTTTTGCAGTACAGTGGGACAAGAAAGACTTTCATTTTTAGCTGTTTTAGCTATAGAGCAATATATACCACTGGATTATGATGTTATTGTAACAACATTTTCTCTTCTTCCAGACTCTAAGAACCGGCGTTTAAAACTTCAATATAAGGTAAATAAATATAGATATTTGTATTTAGAAAAATTATGTTCACAACAATTATGTTAACACAATTATGTACAAAAATTATGTTAACAACAATTATTTTTCTCAACGTCAATTCAATTTTGTGACCCCCCCCCCACATGTTAACAAACATTCTATTTATTCCATATTGTGAATTTTCATACATACAAATCTTGCAGCCCTAAAGAGAATGCTAAAATGTGCTCCTGGCCAGACATCAACACTCTCTTGATGTAACATTACTCCGTATTTGCATTCCCTTAAATATTAGACTCACTGTTTTCGATTATACACCTTTAGTATAGTATTGCCTTTTCGCATATCTATTATTTGTTTCACACGATTGAAAATAGAGGATCTTTACTTTTGTTGTTGTTGTTGTTACAAATCCCCTAACAGCAGCAGAACTAGATCAGGTCCATGGCATTATACACCCTAAAGAAATCCATCACCAACAACGGACGTGCAGCAAGATCCCGCGTGAAAAGCCCCAGGTACGCAAGAATATGAAGAGGGGAGGCTTGCTCAGAAGAACACTTGGTGCAGATCTCAAAACACTTAGAGCCCTCAGTATATTTCATAGATCTGAGATGCCCACTGAGGAAGCGAGTAAGAGTAGTTTAATCCTGCCTATTACAACTAAGTGCCAGAGAATCACCCGGTCGGTTCCCCTGATACCAGTGGTGCACTAGTGGAACGAGCCAGGTGTTTTTATTTTTGCATTTTGTTTTGGAGAAAAGTTCCATATATGTGAGAGGCGAAGAAGGCACCGAGGCGACACAAGCACCCGCCTTGGCCAAGGTGTCCGCGATCTCATTTCCCTCAAGGTCAACGTGAGAAGGAATCCACTGTAGGTGGATCCGATGAGACGAGGAAAGTCGTTTCAACTTTTTATGAATAGTCACTCCCATATTATCCCTCACACCATGCCAATTGGCCAAGTTTTGGACAGAACTCCTACTATCAGACAGGATCCAGATTTCATTTGGCTGAGTGAGTGACACAAGCGAACCAAGACCTTCATCTATGGCTATTAGTTCACTACGAAAAATAGAACAGAAGTCAGGATTCCTCCTTTCAATCTTTATGTGTGTCTTTATGTGCTGTCTTTATGTCTTATGTGCTGTCTTTATGTTTTATGTGCTGTCTTTATGTGTGCAGTTCAAGTTATTAGTATTTATAAATACTATCTATCTCTAATATCACAAACACACATTTTGTGTTCATTTTGATTAAATACCTGGACCTGACGAAGAGTTTTTTCAAAATGAACAATCATTTATTTAGGCCTAGCGCTTATCCACGTGAATAGCTTTAATGCTTGGATTTATTTGTTTTTCAATTATCAAATCCATTCCATTGATATTTGTTGATTATCTTTTGCTTGATGACTAGCAATTTGCATTTTTTCCATTTAATTGGTAATTCTACATTTAATACTTATTATTATTATGTAGGTATATATATATATATATATATAGGGTGTCCCAAAAAGATTGAAACGCGCTTTAATTTTTTACCTGTTGGAGATAAGTGGGCAGTGTAAATTGCAAAATTGTTGAAAGTAAAGTAGGAAATAAGACTACGCTAATGAAATATTCCTCCCATTAATTTTTAAAAAGTTACATTTTTTAAGATTTTATACGACCCCCTTAGACAAATTTTGTCAATCAGAATATTTTTATTTTTAGTGCAACAAGATCATTAAAAAAACCGCATATCTGTATCCTTAAAATCAACTGAATTAGGATAAAGGAAAAAATGTGACTTATTCCATTTTTCCGTACCATACAGAAGACTTTTTCATCAGTGAAAATAGGGATCATAAACAAATTGACGATGGAAATTATTTAGATCAAAAATACGTTAATATGTGTCAAATTTTTTTATCACAAATGCATCTAAATAAAGCATTACACAGACAGAGATCATATAAAGCAGTGGTACTCACTACGCGGTTGGTTATCCTTTGTATTATCATCCACTTTTATCTCCTTTGTAATATGTCACAAATTTACATTTCTCATTTGATATATGCTCCCCATTCACAATGTTCAATTTTAAATTAAATATAACTCACTCAAATTTAAAGGTACAGTATGCAGTTTATATATATATATTTGTAAGGTAAGGCAAATATATTCCTGGCATGGATGGAATAGAATAGAATGTTCATATCTGGTCTCAACGTATGAGAATTGTTTCCTAATGTCTTAATTATAATGTAAAAGTAAAAATTATTAATTTCTAATTTGAAAATGAAAATGTATTTACAATTTCTATCGTAAATATTTTTAAGTCACACTTTTTTAATTTTTAAACTGAAAACAATTATTTTTAAATTTAAACACATATATTTCACATAAAAAATAGCTAGGGTTTGAATAACCAAACAATTAACCGTCCTATGTATATAGTTTCTTTATATTTCTAATTTAGATATTTAAAATTTCTTATTATTTTATTTAAATATTTTTTTTATTTTAACATGATCATAAATATAAATGTATTTAAAATATGTATTATTCAGAAGTCCTTTTGCAATAATTTAATGAACCGAAAACAAATAAAACATCATGAATATTATATGCAATCACTCCGCATAAACACTTCTAACAATTGTTTTTAATACTTCAGATATAAAACATTCGTTAAAATAATCATGAAATTTTAAGCTACTCATTTCATTTAGAAAAACTCTGCTTTAGTATAAAAATCCCCCAAAATTTTTTATTAAATTAAAAATGCATTTCATCTTCTAATCAAACGCAATACTAATTAAAAAAGATGATTAATTTTGAATTTTTTATCAGTATTCATGCTTTATTTTTAACATCGTTTAAAAACTTTCGTGCTTTTAGTGTTTAGACTTTTGAAAACCATGCAGTATTTTTTTTAAACAATCAACAAAACTGAAATTTGGCGCAGAGACTGATGTTCTTCAGAGCCAATGTTTGCTGACAATTTTTATTTTTATTTTAAATTTAACCTGTAAAAGTAAATCACTCGAAAGAAAAAAATAAAATAAAGTTAAACATCTAAAAAGGCACCAAGAATGCAATTTTTCTTTTCCTGTCTGCAGCATTTTACGCCACATTAAGTGAAACGTTATTACATTTCTAAATATATCTAAGTCTTTTTCACCAGCTTCAAGAAGAAACAAGAAAAAATTTATTTTGCACCCCCTTATCGAAAGTATGTCTATTTAATTACTTTTCGCTCGTTTCATTATTTTTCGATAACGGAGATATCAAACATGTAAGACGGTTCATGAAGTTTAATTTAAAAAAAAAATATTTTATTTGGAAGGTTAGGCTCTTTTTATCTCTAGCGAGAATATTACTAAAGAAAAGCATTTGCAATGCGTGCTAGTTGCGGAAATAATTTCTTACGAAATTTCAATCAACTCAATATATTAATAGAAAAATATTTGTCCTTAAGAATGAATTTCTGTTATTTAATATTATTTGTAAACAACACTGTCGTGATAGAGATTAATAGTAAATAATATGTTGCCCAAATTACATTATTATACACTGATTAAATAACTTGAATGTGACGAGAAAAATATTCAAGGGCTTAAACATATTTATTTTACTGATGATTTATTGACTTTTAGTGAAAGATTTGAGTTATTAATGAGAAACTTGAACTTGTCATATTTTACACAAAAGTTCAATTCGTGGTGGAATTGACGACAAACACACTTTTCCTGTTTCATTGAGAGGAATCCCTCGCGTTACTTGTTTCTGTGTTCCTTAGTGCCGAAAATTCCAGCTGTCATGAAGTAAGTGTAACAGTATATTAACTACTTCCACTGTTATTTCTCTAGGAACTCTTTCTTCATTAATCACCAAAACTTAAGATGTGGTAGTTCACTACATTTCAGCCGAAGTGCTCGGTCTGACTGAAGTTCTGTTCGATGAAGTTCTGATCGTCTTTCTGAAGAGGGGGTTTGATGGTGGATTCTGGAAACACAGAATAAGGATTGGCCATCCAAGACGACAATGCTGGATATAAAATATTGTGGTATTCTGTCCTCAAGAGCTAGGAGGTGATTTAAAATCAGTTCGGATGTCACGTCCCACATAGATCTACCTCGAAAATTGCATGAAGTCAGCACATATTCTTGTTTCAATACATACTCTCGTTTAGGTTAATTAAATGACTGAAAATATCAGCCAAGTAGACTATCTTTGCATACTACTCCTCGTCGTTAAACTGAACAGAAAAGTCCGAGTTTTCGATTTTAAACATACTGACTTGTTAATTTTTCAGCTCAAAAATATCTAAAAGGACTTTACCTTTTGACAACTAGCAGATATCAGCATCAAGAACCACAGTATCATGACGAGATACATCATAGCACATTTGCTTGAAGAGTCTTGTTTTAAGAGCCATTGATGCAACGAAATGGACGATCTAAACGTCTAACTCTAAAACGCTTTTAACCCATGAAAGTCAGAACCATGATTCAGTATTTGGAATCACCAAACAGATGTTTCATGCTTATTAAAGCATAAATTCGACAAGAAGTGTTTGCATAAAATTAAATTTATTTTCATATGAGTTATAAAATGATGAGTTTCCGCAATTTCATACAAAGTGACATAAAGCATTTTATCATGTAATACGGTAAAAGTCTTTATAACATTTGACATGTAGAGGTACGTTACACTTACTACATAACATAGACGACATGATATAACATTGATGTTTGACTCCTGCAATGCTTATATATATTTCTTTTATTTTCACTGTATTAACAAAGATGTGGTCCATACGGTCCTTCTGGGCTTCTTTGAGAATTACATGTTTACTTTCAGACGGTCTTCCAAGATGTGAAAAAGCAGAAAAACTATAACATATCTGAATTTTTTTAAGCTATTTCATTAAGGATACAGCAATGTGTCTCTGAAACTCTAATAATCTTATTTGGGGATCAATGATGTCCTTGTAGCGTCTCCATGCATTTGACTTTGCAACGTCAATAAATTTTGTAAAATTGAAAAACTACTATTTATTTCTTTGTATATTTATCTTATATGTTGCAATAAAATTATCTACTCCAACTTACTATATTATGCGACTAATTTAGATTGGTTGATTGTCACATCTTTCTTCTATCCCTTTGAGTACCGTTTGGCATTGAGGATATCCAAAAAGCCTTTGATAAGGTCTGGAAATCCGGGCTCCTCTTTAAACGAATCGCTCTACATTTTCCTGCTCATCTCATTAAAATTCTTCACTGTTACCTAACTGGGCTAGTTTCGCGGTAAGAGTTTCCTCCTCTCTCTCCTCCCCCAGGAATATACTCAGTGGGGTCCCTCAAGGTTCCCTTGTCGGCCCCAAATTGTTCAACCTGTACATTAATGAACTTTCACGTTTCCTCGGTGTCACCATAGGCCTTTACGCCGACGACACAGCCCTGATTGCACAACACAAGCATACACATGTCGTGCACGAAACTCTTCAATCTTACCTCGACAGTTTGATGCAATGGTTGACTAACTGGAGAATCAAAGTAAATGTCAGAAAGTGTGCCGCCGTCAGTTACCCGTCCCCTCGCCGAACCCCCTCCACTAACTTAACTCTGAACGATGAACCGATTCCCTGGCAAACTAACTACAAGTACCTTGGTGTGTATTTGGATTCCAATCTCACGTGGAAACTTCACATTTCTAACATCTGTCAGAAAGTGAAGTCTGCACTGGCCCAGCTTCGCCCCCTTTTGGCTGGAAACAGCCGCCTGTCAACGAGAAATAAGTTATTGCTGTACAAGTCCTGTATACGTCCAATTATGACGTACAGATCCCCGGTCTGGGGAACCGCAGCTGAGATTCACCTACGGAAGCTTCAAGTTATGCAAAATAAAGCACTTCGTATGTTTATCAGGTTTCCAACCTACGTCCGGCTTGAAGTTCTGCACAGAGATCTCAATATTAGGCCTTTTTTAGACTACATTCAAAAACTTTCTCAAAAATTTTTCAGAGATCTCAGTAGAGTAAATAATTCCACGCTAGGCAGTATCCCGCGGTATAACCCGACACACCCTAAGGAGCGAAAGCGCCCCTGGGCTTTGGTGGGGCGCCGCACAATGGATGTTTTTCTTCGGCCTCCTAAGCGAAGACGGCTCATCAAGCATTGTTTTATATCTGCTCTCCCCCTTTTATTATGAACTCTTGCTAACTCCGTGGCCCTCCCTAGCATTTGGGAGTTCGCGATTTATCGACGAACCGTTTTACTTTTTTGTTATGTACGTTTCCACCCCACCCCCCGTCTCAAGCTCAAGGCCATGCGTTCCTCGGGACGCGCTTATCCCCCTCCTTCCTTTTTACTCTCGCTAGGTGCCTGCTTGGGCTCTAGCATACCTTTCCCCTTCTGTAAAACTTGGCGTGGGGCTCGACTTCGGTCGTCGCCCTCCCCCCAAGCAAAGCTCTGATGTCTCTCTTAACTTATGTTTCTCTTTCTTAGTACTTCTTTTTTCTCTTCGCCCGGAGTTTAAAGGGGGGATCCTTTCCCCTCCTGGGCACTCCGTATACCCCGTCCCCGAGACCTTGAGACGTTTGGCATTGGCTGAACTTCTTTCCAGTTTGAACCGATGATAATTCATTCTCGGCGGCGTCACCTAACATCAATTTCACAATTTCCTTGCATGTGAGTAAAATTATATCCTTAGTGATAATGTGGGGTTGTGTTTTTCTGGAAAACAATTTCGCCAACTTTATAACTGATCACTTGTGATTTTTCAGAAATAGTTGCTCTCCGTACCATAGCTTTTGCTTGCTTCCATTCCTATGACAACAATCAGTTAAACTAATTCTTATCTTTTCCAGATAAGTGGCTATATTTGGTATTTGAATGTATGTTCAATTTTCTGAGGCCCATACATTCGTTGCTTTGTTTTTTTTCTACAGACAACACATTGTGGTACAGAGAGCTTTTCAGCTCCACTGAACGTAAGTACAAAGTTTGGATAACTATCTTGGTACTCACGGACTACTCAAGTAGATTCCACGTATCTCTGTGTATTGCTTTAACGATACTCAAGATATAATCGGTTCATTCTCACTTTTGTTACTGTCACATTCCGTCACTGACTCATTTTCTACTTTTCTCCTTTTAATCAGAAATTTATCCATACTGAATTTAAATTAAAATAAATCAAAAGTAACACAATTCTGCATGTAACACGTGTTAGTTAAACTAACGACCAACCTCAAAACATCTACCAGGCCACAAAACGCCCAAACGTACGCTACGATTGCAAGCCTACATACAATTAATTGCAGAAGGCAAACTGTGTGCGCGCAAGACTGGGGCTCCCACAGTGTTGCCAACTCGTAAGCTAATCTGCTGAGGGGACTCACTGCCGAAAGGATAGTGTGCTGTGAAAAAAGATAGGTTGAGAACCACTGGCCTAATTGCAAAAATCAGAGCTTCTAGTTATTTCAATAAAAGATAATGGAACTCATTGCCATGAAAATTTGCGTACCAAGAAGTAATTGTGAGATAGTAAAGAAACTTGGCATAGAGGTACATGTCAGACAGAAATGCAAATGATTAGAAATACAGCATGATTTCTCATTGCGTAATGTCATCAGAGGGAGTTGAATTTCGTTCTCCCTGGCGCATAAGAAAGAAACGCAGAGTCTTAATGTACTTAATCTGTTGCAGAGGGACGTTTTTTCATTAGGCTTGTCGTTACGTCGCCATCGAAGACAATATGATCAGCTGTTAGAATTCGAGAAGAGAAGAATCGTTGGGATGATGGAAGCCGGGTGGTCAGCTCGGCCAGTAGCCAGCCGCCTAGGGCGTTCTGACTTTACTGTGAGGAGGCGTTGAGACCAGTGGACGAGAGAGAGAGGTCGCATACACAGCGGTTAGGCTCAGGACGCCCCGGCAGACCAATAGCCGAGGTGATCGTCACATCAGCCGATACGCACGCACAGCGCCAATCACATCATTATCCGCCATCCAAACACAGGCACCACCTTCACAACGAGCCCCTGCGTCTGTCCAAACCATTGTGAGGCACCTGGCTGAAGGACATATGGTATCGTGGTGTCCATTACGTGTGCTGCCAATGACATCCATCCACCGTCGCCTCTGTTTTCGCATTCGTTTGGTGTCGTGCTCGACGGGATTGGACCGCAACCGAATGGAACCAGGTCGTCTTCAGCGACGAATCGAGATTCAATTTGGGCAGTAATGACAACCGTGTACGTGTGTTGAAGACCCAGACCGTCCGACTCGTCCAGAGGACTTAGAGTAACTAGTTGGACGGCCGGACCGTGTACGTGTGTGGAGGCCCCGTGGTGAACGTTTGAATCCTGCCTTCGTTTTAAGCAGCAAACTGCTCCCACAGCTGGTGTGATGGTACGGGGTGCCGTCGCATACGGCACCCGGTCACCTCTAATATTGATCCACGAAACCATGACATCACATTGGTACGTTCGTGACATCTTTTAGCCGCACGTGTTGCCACTCATGGTAGGGCTCCAAGGAGGCATTTTTCAACAGGACAATGCCAGGCTACACACAGCAAATGTGTCACAGGAATGCCTACGCCACATTACCACCCTTCCCTGGCCTGTCCGAGCCCCAGATTTGTCACCGATCGAGCATGTCTGGGATCACTTGCGACAGCCTACGAGTTTGGTTGAACCAGAGGCGCGCTTATAACAACTATGGAATGAGAAGACGCAGGACACCATACGGGACCTGTATGCCTCAATGCCCGCCAGTATCGCATCGTGTATTCACGCTAGAGGTGGCCCAACAGGTTACTAGAACTTCCATTCATATGTAGTTTTTCCTGTAATAAATGATCCTATTGCTTTGATTTTGTATCACTTGCAATATCAACGTTGCATTTACATATATAATATTTCGCTTGATTCTGACAACTCTTTCTTGGTGCTCAAATTTTTATGGCAATGAGTACATTACCCACAAAATACTGTACGCTATTCTTTAGAAATCACTGATAAATAAACACTTTTTTTTCATGCCTTAATGCATTATATATGTCTCATTCTAAGTATTATTCCGATTAAATTAAATCTTATATTAAAATGCTCCAACAAAATTTTGTCACAATATATGATGCTAAAGCTTAGTAATGCTATAATTTGCACAAAAAAATTATGTGGAGCAACAAATAAATTGTTACAACAAAATGCTTCCCATAAATTTATAATACAAAATATTTATACTGTTTCTAAGAAATTAATAGCTATGTATTAACGCCTAAACTTAAGTTATACAATTTAAATTACTTCTATATTGTTCTCATTCTAAAATTTGCTTCACCTATATCTCAAATTTGTACACTAACCTATATATTAGCGGCCTGTGGACGTAATACTAATATGCAAATAAGGCAGAAATTCTCTTCATATCAGCGAAATATTGCCAAGTTGATGATAGTTCGCTAAATGAGTCACCAATTTCACTAAATTTATCGCCAAGCGTTACAGCCACACTGACAGAAGAGCCTTTCTTATATATCGACTGTTGGCGAATTGCTAGGCTAAACAAAACTATTACACAAAGCATGGTCTCTCGTGAATGGAACGAACTAGATGTACTAGAATGATGTTAACAAATTTATCGTATAATATTACATAAGAAACTGGACCATATACCACAATAGTAAATCCTTTTTTTAACATTTAGGTAATTATTTTGATAAATTGATTTTTAAAAAGTGCAATATTTCAAGAACAGTTCAGCCTAGTGTTCCAAAATTTATGTCAATGGTTTTCTAATAAAAAAATGATTTAAGAAATCATTGTTTACGTAACATTATTAAATGTTTTGAATTTTGATTTTTTTTTCGAAATTTCATTCGATAATTTGGGGATCTTCCGAACATTCGCTTGAGTTTAAAATCAATAGGCTTTCAATATTCACCGATTTTAATTTTTGTATTAAATTTCATTCAAAACGCTCCTTTCGTTCGTATAACATCGTCTCCACAGTCTCCAGAACACACATACACACACAGGCATTACTTTAAAAGCAATCGGTTCAAGTTCAGAAATGCTTGAAACGTGCTCTTCCGTTGAAAACTCTGAATCGATTTTTCGACTTCGTCCCAATACTTTTCCTATAAATTATACTATGTATATAGGGAAAGTAGAAAGGAATACTTTTCAGTATCTATCAATAACTTTTAAAATGGACAGAAAAGACTTCAATGAAAAAGAGCAAAGGACGTCAACTCAAGAAGATAAGATAGTAAATTTGCCAACATGGAAGAAAAAAAGAAAAACGGCAAAAAAGGCCTGCATGAACATTTCTTAAATAATGTGGCCGCAAGGAAAAAAAAGCGAATTAGTGAAGTGTATAACGTTAAAACCTGTATCAGATATGTACATAATCAAACCTAGTTAAAGCTATTTAATTAAAATGTAAAAATTAGCTATGAGGAAGATGACAATTTAGAATTCATACCTAAAACTTCCTAGAAGAAGCTCTAAAATTTTACTGAAGCACAAACTAGCTGAATTCCTCGAACTAATTTAAATTTTCAAACTTTGAATACTGTTTAAGAATAGACTCAATTCAAATTAACTCTCATTTCAAATTAAATATTTCAAATTAACCGCAACTAATACTTGTTTCTGAATATGAAGACCGTTAGTTACTGTGAACTTCATATGCTGAATCTATTGTCAGAAACAAATGAATACCATTTAAATATAATAAAGAAATCAATTACTAGAACTATGTGTAAGCTGTTCGGAAAGCATGTGATTGCACTGAAGAAGACATTTAGTGGGTGAGAGTTCAGATATAGCCGAGAGGAAAGGAGGAAAGATACAGATTAGACCATAGATAGACGGGAGACTAAGTGTTCTAGGGACTTCCAATGAAACTTAATCTATGGAGTCAGTGAAGGTGATAGACAGCCGTAATTAAGATAGGGTAAAAAGAAGGTACAGGAATCAAAGACTAAAAAACTTTTACAATAATAAAGTGAACGCACAGGAAAATTGAATAAAATAGCATGTCGCGAAAACCATAATAACGGCTGCTAATCACTGCTATAAACTGGCCCAAGTTACATATTTTTTGATAAAATAATATTCAAAATATTAAATACTTATGAACCGAGTTTTTATTTTCTGTTTTACATTTTAAGTGTTATTTTTCATTTTTATAAATACACATAACTATTAATGACTCTTTTAAAAGTAATTTTTTGACACTGTAATTTGGAATTTTTTCATGGATTATATCGAGTGGTAATTGATACACTGAGTCAATAATATTAATAACTAGCAGCATACCCGTTCTTCGTACGGAGTATATAATATAAAGAAACTTATAATTCGCAATGATGTGCAGTTCTGTTAAAATATTAAATTTATTGCTCATAAAGAGAAGTTTGAGAATATCTGTTCTCACTATGCAAAATTATCTTCACGGGCAGATCTGAAGAGTAAAACATCCTGGCCCCTTTTGTAAACAAATTTACAAAAAAAAAGGAATTGAATCAATATATGCAACCCTGTACTACTTATATTGTCGCAGATTAGAAAATATGCCAGTATGTTAGCAGAAGATTACCTGTATTACAATATGAGTCTCAAAAATATTTGACAAAATAAAAGAGATGACGTAATAAATTGAAAATATCAATAATCCTCGTAATCTTTATACCAGAAGGTCGTAATTGATTCCTATATATGCAAATATATATCAAAATATATGCCAATATACCTGTACTACTTATATTCTCCTAGATTAGAAGATAACTCCCTTGTATTTCTAAAAGATTACTCGTGCAACGCACTATATATGAGTTTCAACAATTTTCGTCATAATAAAACAATGGCATAATAACTTGAAAATATCAGTAATCCCTGAATCAACAGTCCCCGAAAATATCAATTATAATAATGTTTAAACCTGAAGACCGTAATTGATATTATCCAGTCCAAAATGCAATGTAAATGACATTTATTTTATATACATATCTTTATTATTCAAATCGGAAAAGATTTAATATAAAATCGTATGCCTCATAACACATTCGATCCGTTGCTAAGCGACATAATATCATTTGCTTCAAATAAATTGATGGAAATCATATCGTCTGCATAAAGCGATCTCCATGGAAGGTTTGGCGACATTTTAGTCAATTTAGCGATAACTTAAAAAATCGCCAAATTTATCGCCAAGTGGGACTGTAGAACTGATAGTCCCATTTTGTGACAAATTGACGAAACATCATCACAATACTATCCCCTAACAAAACACAATTAATTTCATTTATTAATCGCGATTTTATCAATTCCATGATATTTTTATGGATTGACAAATATTATTATCAATTTGGAGATATTAAAAAAATTCGTTAAATGTGTTACTAAGTAGGATGGATGGACTGACTGACAAATGTTACCGAAACATCATTTCAGTTGTCTATTCTAAAAAAACAAATCATTGATTTACGTCATTTTTATAAATTTGGGGACATTTCGGCTAATCTGGTAAAGTTTAAAAAAGTTACCATGTTATTTAGAGATATCCCGCTAAATTCGTAGCTCTGAATTTGCAGATTTGAAGAATAAAATATCCCGATCCCGTTTGTATATACTAAAAGAAACATTAATACTAAATGAAAACACTAAAATTGTATTATAAGATACACCCGTTCTACTCTTTTTCTGCTTCAACAATCGGCTAAATGAGTTTATTGGGTAAATACAATATATCCGTTTATTAGCTAAACACAATATATGAGCTTGAAACCTCTTTGCTAAAATAAATGAAAGTGATGTACCCAGTCCGCAATTTATATAATTAAAAGAACAATCAAACCGTTCATTTAAAAAATATATATTTACATCCATTTATTCATTATTCAAATAGAAAAAATAATAATAAATATTAACAACACATTTAATTTCATTCCATTGGCAAGCAACATGATATAAGATAAAATCTTCCTCATAAAATGCAAAATTAAATAGCCGTGTTGATTTCTTTATACTTTTTATCGTTGAGTAAAAATTGTGAATGTTGGAGGTAGATTTTTCCATTTAAATGATGGATTTTTCATGGAGGTAGATTTTTCCATTTAAATTCATGTTTCAAACAATTCATGTTTTCCGATAGTGAGTAATTAATGCAAAAATCCTGCACCAAACTCGGAAATAAAGTTTTATTTCATTTCGACGTTTTGAACAAATGATTTTCATCCTTTCCGTTTGGATAAATCACGGAGTTGGAGAGTAGAACTCTCCAACAACGGAAAAAGTTCCGTTTTTCATTAATATCTCGACAACCCCCAGTCTTAGAAACTCGAAACTTTTACTAAATTTATGGAGGGCTATTTCAAGGCTATCTACAATATTTCATTAAATTCAGTTCAGCCGTTTTTCCATGATGATGAGACAAACGAAAATTTCGTTTATTACTAATATCTCGAGAACCACTGGTCGTAGAAACTCAAATCACAGACAAAATATTAAGTGGGTTTATTTCTAGGTTACCCACCAAGTTTCATCAAATTCGGTTCAGCCGTCCTCCCGTGATGATGGGACAAACAGACAGACAGACAGACAGATTTTCAATTTTATTTATATAGACTAGATTGGGAAGGTATGCATTATTAGTTGCAGTATTTAATAATTGTATAAAACGTACTAATTTATAATTATCATCACAAATTTTATTCATTCTAAGAGTCTGGTATACTATAATATTTTTAAGCACAGATATATGCAAACAAGATTTAAAATGCTGAATTTTAGAAGTATTAAATTAAAATATATTCTTTTGTCATATACGTTTAAAGCCATATTATTGTTTTGTATTATCTAAATTTAGATAAAAAATGATAGCATTATTAGAATCATTATTGCTAAAAGTTAATTGTATATTAGGATAAAATTTAATTGGAATTAGATTATTAATATGAGATACATATATAGTATAATTTAAATATCTATACATAACCATGTCTTGCAAACTGTGATTATAGATTTTTCACAAAAATATGAATATTGATTAGACACCATTGTGCGATACCAAACTGCTGCTTAACAAAAAAATTACCGTGCTGAATATCATTTTTCTAGAGTGTGAAAGTAAGTAATTTTTAATGAGGTGTGATGAATATTTAAGAGCAATATTATACTGTTCAAATATCATTAAGAATGCTAAAGAATCTCTTTTAAAGAATATTCAAAAATAATTTTAAAGACATCATCAATATTATACATCTATATTATCATCTATATTATTATACAACTATTATTATACAACATCTATATTATTATACAACTTTTTAAAATCATAGGTACATTAACCAATACAAATTCCTTAACTTTATATATATATATATATGTGTGTATATATATATATATATATATATATATGTGTGTGTATATATATATATAGTATATATATATATATATATATATATATATATATATATATATATACATATGTATACATATATATATATATATATATATATATATATATATATATATATATATATATATATATATATATATATATATATATATATATATATATATATATATATATATATATATATATATATATATACTGTCATGATGAGAATGCAATTTCGAACTAACCGCCATTTTTTGTGGGGTTTCAATTGATTGTTATCTATTTTTAATCTCTTATCTTAAGCTGATTGTTATTGCCTATTTTCATTTTTGCCGAGTTTTATTTTTATTTTTATATACTTTTAATTGTGATTTTTGAATCCTAATATTCTTCTCATCCCCCTTTCCATTGTAGTGATATGTTACCTTCTCTCTTTATCCTTAGTCTTGGCCTATAGTTACTCATTTGTAACAGATATGCTAGAGATGGGTTTTTTTGTACATACATATGTTTATGCATTATTTTCGATTAAAATCCTTTAATTTTTATTTATATATATATATATATATATATATATATATATATATATATATATATATATATATATATATATATATATATATATATATATATATATATATATATATATATATACATATATATATATATATATAATATATATATATATATATATATATATATATATATATATATATATATATATATATATATATATGTATATATATGAAACAAGGCATGAGGAAACTCATATTACATTCTACAACCGAATGTCAATAGCACCACAATACTCGACGAGGTATTTAATGTGGATAACAGTAGTGTTAATTGATATTACACCCATTGTGTTATATATTGTAACTAGGGAAGGATTTCTATCGGGAAATTTTATATGACGGTGCCATACCAAATCCTATGGCAGCATAATTCATTTTATTTGTAATCACACACAAATCCTGAATGTTTAAATACATTCTTCATAGTTTATGTGAGACTGAATTCCAACTCCTGTGAATGTATTTGATAGCGCTCAAAACGGGCACTTCAAAAATTTATGTATGTGCCACAATTTTCATAAAGAACTTTTATTCAATCATTAACTAGCAATGTTTTGTTTTCACGTATAAATTTATGGATAACGCCTTGGTCAAGAAAAATACATTTGGTGGCAGAAAGAATATCATTTTATGGCTTTTAAATACTTTGGATGACTGTGGAGTACTATAAAAGCAACATTTAATTCCTTGCCTATGTGGTGGCAGAGCGGTTAAGGAGGCAGGCGTTTCCTCGTGATGGCTCGGTTGCCAGATTGCGGGTTCGAGTTCCGCCTGCGGGCATGGATGTTGTAATGTCTTATTTGGGGCAGAAGTCAGACTTCTATCTTCGGGTGCCCCGGGTCATTAGACTAAACAGAAGCAGTGCACACATTCTTCCTTAAATGTAATGTTAGGGACACGACAACAACATTTAATTCCTTGCGTAAAAATACCATATCTAGTTTACGAATGTTCTTTTCCCAAATTAATGTCGACATTCATTCTTTTGAATTAACTCCATAATCAATCGAGAGATAATTTACGTTTTTGAAGCATACCGGAATTTTGCTTTTCTAGATCTCGCGATGTTCAGAACAAAATAGCTTCTACTCATAATACCTCCAAGTAAAATTGCTTGCGTTATTTACTAAGTTTATCAGCAGTGCACTTTTCGTCTGTAAATGTAAAAATTATCTCATGTAAAAATAATAAAACAGTCTAGTTTGATCTAGATTAAACACATCCATCTTCGATTACTACGTTAAAATATCATTCGGTGTACGACTTTTCCAATTTTCCACTAGATTGACATCAACATTTCCTGCTTACCTGCTTACTTTCTTAAAGGAAATACTATGTCTTTCCTTAAAGCGTTCTATGCAGATGTTACTGCTATTAAAGTTTTTAACATTGACTTCGGGATTTCCAAGGCTCTAAGAATTACAGTAGAAATTTTAAGATCTGATAAATTCCACCAACTGCAGTGAGGGTTTCGGCTGTTATCGATGTTTATTTACATTGTTGTCCATCAACTCCAGACAGGACTGAAGAAAAATTACGACTCATTCGGAGACTAGAGTTTTCCGGGCGACGACTTATCGAGGTTTAAATGTAACACACACACACACACACACACACACACACACATATATATATATATATATATATATATATATATATATATATTTAATGTAAGGGTGTAGAATTAAGGGATTTCAATCGCCAATCCTTACCACATGTAATTCTTTTTCAATTCCTTAACTTATAGTACATAGAACAGGGAAAAAGGGTTATTTTATACCAATTCAGTACCTGTTTCATTTATAATGTTTTTTTATAATGTCCTCTTTAACATTTTCACAGGCTTGTCATATAGTCATTATTGATATCAAATATGCACTTCAGACCATCTTATTTTCATTCTTGCTATAGAGAATTATTTCAATATATAATCAATCTCTGGTATAGATGATAAAAGTAAATTAAAATTCTTCGATTATATATATTTATATATATATATATATATATATATATATATATATATATATATATATATATATATATATATATATATATATATGTATATATATATATATATGTATATATATATATATATATATATATATATATATATATATTATATATATATATATTTACTCCAAGACAAAAAAATCGACGCACCATGCAAAATAATCCGATAGTAATGAAACTTTACATGCAAACACCTTTCGATCTAATATGCAAATGATCAAAAATTCTCAGTCAATGAATGAATAGTTGGAATTACAGCGCGTTGAAACTGAGCACCATGTATATAAGGAACGAAACTCGCTTTCAGGCACAAAACGTGCAGTGGATTTCCATTGTGGTCACGTACATTGATTGTAACAATGCCTCGTCCGAGAATTCGCGGCCCATTCGAGCATATGAAAGAGTTTAAAAGAGGGCGTGCGGTCAGACTGCATGAGGCTGGATGGGAACACCAACGAATCGCTCGGCATTTGGGTAGGAGCTATGCAGCAATTAGATGATTTTGGCAGAAATGGGTCCGGAATGGTAGATATCAGCGGTAAGCGGGCAGCAGACGACCTAGAGTGACGATAGAACGGGAAGATAGGGCGATTTTCAGAGCAGCTGTGAAACACAAGATTCGTCGTTATCAACTATCCAACGTATGACAAACACGGAAGTGACCACCCGAACCATTAATAAAAGACTTCGGGAGCAGAATCTGTACTCGCGGTGCCCATTGCGCCGCCTACCGCTGACCATTATGCACCGTCAACAGCGATTGCTATGGTGCCGGGGCCGATCTACGTGGAATTGTTCAGATTGGGAACGAATTGTCTTTAGTGATGAGTCGCGTTTCGAACTGAGTCCCGAAGACCAGCGCAGGCATGTCTGAAGACAGCCCGAGCATCGTAAGGATCCTGCTCTTACTGTCTTACGCCACATGGCCCGAGAACAGGGAGTGATGGTCTGAGGTGCCATTCCGTTTGGTAAACGGACCCCTTTGATAGTCATCCGTGGCACCGTCACAGCACAGCGGTACGTTGCCGATATTCTACGACCCGTTGAATTGTCATTCCTTTCGTGACACCCCGGGTTAACTTTTCAACAAGATAATGCTACACACGGCACGCCTCTCTATTGATTGTATGCGTGCTTACGACATACTTCCTTGGCTAGCCAGATCCACAGATCGCTCGCCTATTGAGCATATTTGGGCTGAGATAGGGCGTCGCCTGTGACCATCCCTGGATGTAGACGAATTAACCCGTCAATTGGAGGCATTTGGAACGACATCCCTTAGAACACCATCTGGCAGCTATATGTATCAATGCCAAGTCGAGAAACAGCTTGTAACAAGGTCAGAGGTGGACCAACGCCATATTGACGTGTTCACTTTGTGTTGATCTTTCAGTGCAATAAATCATCCAATTGTTCTGAAATTCTAATCATTTCTTTTTCTGTACATCTGCGTTACATGTACTAAATTTGGTCTCATTTGGATAATTCATTCTTGGTGCGTCGATTTTGTTTCTTAGAGTGTATATATATATATATATATATATAAATAAAAATTGAAAGATTTTAATCGAAAATTATGCATAAACTACTGTATGTACAAAAAACCCCATCTCTAGCATATCTGTTAAAAATGAGTAACTATAGACCAAGACTAAGGATAAAGATAGAAGGTAATATATCACTACAATGGAAAGGGGGATGAGAAGAATATTAGGATACAAAATTTACAATTAAAAGTATATAAATATAAATAGAAATAAATAGAAAACACGGCAAAAATGAGAAAAGGCAATAATAATTAGCTCAAGATAAAAGATTAAGACATAGAGAACAATCAATTGAAACTACACAAAAAATGGCGGTTAGTTCGAAATTGCATTCTCATCAGGACAGCCATACAATTCGAATTAAAACCGATAGAATAGCCAGTTTCTGACAATGGCGATAGTATTTAACTATAGACACCATTGGAACTGTCTACTGGCTAGTGGAAGGAGAAAAATAAATCAATTGAATTTCAAATCAGAAAAATATTACCTCCTCGAACAGAAATATGAACTCACAAGCAATGTTACCACGTGTAAGTTGAACAAGCGACTGAGCATTTCACCTCACTTCGTCAATGCAAGTGGGCACCGGAATGAATACATGTGAACGATACATAATATGTATGGAGACTTTCAAAAGTAGTAATCAGTATAGGACTCAGGACAAGTGGAAAATAGTCATTCGAAAATAGTAAACAATAATAGACTCAGGCCAAGTGGTAAGTTAGGTGATAAGAATGGGTGAATTCTTAAATATGAGTTATCCAATCAAAGATAAATAATGCACGTATAAAATTATTACGTGGTATATTTGAAATTATTAATAATATTATTTACAAATACTTCCGGATATTGGTAATTTTGACAAATGCGTTTAAGATTATTGATGTGGAGAAAGTGAAATCGAGGATCAGAAAGTCGATCTATTCGAAATAGCTGGTTTAAAATGATGTTTCTAAACAATTGAATAGAATTACAAGATTGATATGATAGCAGCTTTAAGATAATGAAGTTGTAAGAATATTTTTTATCATATAGATTGGTGATTACATGATTATTGAGAGTATCTAAATTTAGGTCTAAAAAGTTTACAGTTTGACTAACGCTAGGCTCATTAGGAATTAATTATATATATATATATATATATATATATATGTGTATATATATATATGTGTATATATATATATATATATATATATATATATATATAATATATATATATATATATGTATAATATATATATATATATATATATATATATATATATATATATATATATATATATATATATATATATTTATATATATATATATATATATATATATATATATATATATATATATTATATATATATATATATATATATATATATATATATATATATATATATATATATATATATATATATATATATATATTATATATATATATATATATATATATATATATATATATATATATTGTATATAACTCGGCATATATGTATCATTTGAAGAGATATGCAAATGCTTAGAATTTGGGAGGAAGAGGAAATATTTATTAAAAATGGTGGCAACAAGTTTTCACATTTTAGTAAGTGGTAAATTCTCCCCCTGGGAGATATGCAAGCAATATTTTGGGCGGCAAGCAATATATTACAGTCAATTAATTTGCTTATATCTCTTTGCGGAAGATTGTGCTACAATTGTTGCAACTGTTCAGCTAATTCAGTGGTACTCTGAGAAGGATATAATTGCCGTCCCAGCACGTCCCAAGCATGTTCTATTGGTGTTAGGTTTGGAGACTTTGATGACCATGGAAGGGTATTAAATCTTCGAAGACATTGTTGAGAAAGCCGTGCAGCATGTTGTCCAGTCTTGTCTTGTTGGTAAATGGAAGCTGGATCGCTTGACAGCATAGGCAGGGCAGTCGCGGCAGAATATCGTTGACGTACAAGCGAGTCGTCAGATTGCTTGCAGTACAGCAATCGTCTGTCTTACGACATGGCTCCTCTGAATATCATACCAAGTAAGATAGCCGTAATGCGCTCGACAACAAATATGGAATTGGAACGCTGGGTTGTCCTTCACTACACACGTATGCGCCGGTCATCAGCACTGAGAGAAAAAAGAAGGGATTCGTCGCTAAATACAACATGACGTCACTTGAACACTGTTCAGGCTTATCGAGATTGTCACCAATCCAGACGGCTTTGCATATGAGTGTTCTATTGAGGGTTCAGTGATAGGCGCCTTAATGGAGTCAACACCTAATCTCATCTTCTGCCACTCGTCTTGGCATAGATACAGGTTGCATGGAGGATGGCAAATGTCTTCGAATGTCTGATAGCGATGCCATTGATGTGGACGTGGCCCTTCTCCTTACTTCACGATCTCTCAAATATTTGTCTGTCTGGAACGTCTTGAGTCTTTGCGACGGTTACATCATGTGCCTTCTTTTATCCACTGTCGCCAACACCAAGCAACTATCATATCGTTCCGTATTAGATAGCTTTGATAGGTATCCTATCAAGGCTCTCTACTTGGATAAGATGGCGACTTATACGTCTGTCGGATTAACCAGCTTCCCTTAGGCCTGTGATATGACCTCTCTCCAAATCTGGCAACTGTTCGTAGCGCCGTCGAGTGCATGTCAAAAGCATCTATGTACACAACTTGCAGAATCAAAGTAAAAAATCCAGTTTCAGTTGATCGTGACTGAGAACACCAGTCGCTTTCGATTCTGCTCAATGCGTCGTTCTCATGCGCGTTGCATGATTCCTATAACATCATTGGCGCTGACAGTTTTATCATTTGCTTAACTCTTACAACGACATTTTTATACCAATTTTCGCGGCTGTAGCTGAATGTTTCATGTGTGCATATATATATTTTGCCTCATACTGTATATGCTTTTTAAGTATTTATTAAAATTTTAGGATGCATAATTAGGATTATTAAGTTCATTTAACTCTTCATGTCTGATATTTTAAAATTTTTATATCTCATTTTATATTTTGACAAAAAAGCATTTAGTGTGTTGACTAAAATATTTGTTATTTATAGTCCGATATAGTATTGTTTCAGTTTTGTATACGATTACATGTCACTCCCAATTCCTATTATTTTATTCGTGATAACTAAAACGTTTGTCTTTTTCTTTTAAAAAATTTGTCCATGTTACCTTTCTGGATATATTTTGATCTTTATTCCCCTGGTATTTAGTAAGCTGTAACCTCCCTTTTAAACAGGGTGCATGAAAATTTTACGCAGTTATAAAATAATTGCTGCAGAAATTACGATTCCATTCCAATTGCCTGTAGAAAATTATGCCCCGAGATTCCTGAGCAAACCACATGCTTGCCAGGCACTACAAAAGTTTCTGCGTATTCACATTAGTCATGGTTCAATTCAGATATCCACCCGTTATTTCCCCCTTTATAGCTATTACAAAATCCCCAGGGACATGTTCGTTACTTAAAAGTGATTCCGTTAAAAATGAGTGTTATTTAGTTCCGGGCCGTTTGCAACGAATTCTAGGATTCGATTCGACTGACCAATCAGTGTTGGATTTTTTTAGCCACGCCCGTTGTGCCTCGTCGTTGCAGTTTTCCACTGGGAGAAAATAGAATGATGAGTCGTTACAACATATCCTCTTTTACGATTTATTAAATATGCGGTAACTTTTCTGTTCTCTCTTTTCTGAAATATGTCTGTCATTAATAGGGACAGTTAATTTGCTTTTTTAAAGTGTTTTGGTTCGATTCGAAAATGGCGTACAATTCATTTGAATGCAGCGGCAGAAATATTGTATTCGAAATCATTATAAAGCACTAACTTAGTTCGACAGTAATGACATTTTTATTTTTTTGCGAAACCAAGTATGATCCAGTAATGATCCAAATATGATTCACTCTTTCTGCTGAAGGAGTGTCCTCCGAGAATATTTGTCAGTGTGTTTTCTCTTTTGGTTGAATCTTAAAGTCAAAATACAATGGGTTGAAAGAAACTTCAGATGGAACACATTCATTCAAAGACAGCCGGCTTGCATAATTAGGAAGAAAGGTATTCGTTGGAATATAAATGCATCAATTTTGAGATACTTTCACTTTGAGAATTTTGATTGCTGGTGTGCTTTAGTGCTTAAAGTAAGAATTGGATATGAGTGTTTCGTTTGTTCTTGAAAAATGTCGAGTAAGAATTCAATATTTATTCAGTTCTAAATCGAATTGACTGGTTGAAAGGGAATGCCTATGTACGCATGTTTGTATATTTGACATATTTACTCCGATTTTAGCCCTTTCAGTACATTATTTCATTGTAATTTGTTGCGTTATCTCAAAATGGACAGATCATGAGCGTATGAAGACAAAACTGAGTAAGTAGCTGATCATACATGGCATCCACACTTAGCTTCGGCAGAAGAATAGCAATTTTATGAATAATATAAAAAAATATGAATATATATATATATATTCTATTTCGACTGGATAGATAGACATGGCGTGTGGCGCGTTTTGCTTTCATTCCAATATTGCTCTCGTGCTTTTCAACTTATTCGATGTCGGTTGCAAACCGTTTCTTGGTTGGTTCCACATTGTCCGCGTATCTTCGAGCGGAGTGCGTTTTTTGTTCCGATGCTTCCTGGAAATATGGCCACAGGCATATACCGGCTCCGGGAGCGTTTCCATTGGAGTAAAAGTCGACTTTTAACCGGGAACTAGGGGTCACAATCCCCCTAGGCCTATTCGTATATCCCTGTTGGCTTCTTTCCACGTATTGTACTTTTTGAAACTTTTATGTATATTTGACACTTATGAGCTGCATCGCGCCTGATTGTCATTTTATTACCTGCTTTATTAGTCACTCTTGTCATCGTGGTTACTGCCTTTTGGCTTACTTATATATATATATAGCTCGCATCTGTTGTCGAGTGATACACAGTCATTACACGTCCTGTGACAATCTGGGGAGCCATATCGTGGCACAACCGATTTTCGCCGCTTGTGCTGCAAGCCAACCTGGCGGCTCGCTTGTACGTTGACGATATTCTGCAGCTTATTGTACTACCTATGCTGTCAAGCAGCCCAGGTCCTATTTAACTACAAGACAAGGCTCGACCTCATACTGGACAACTTTTTTAACAATATCATTGATGATTAAATACCCTCTCACGGCCATCCAAGTTCCCAGACCTGTCACCAGCAGAACACGTTTGGGGCATGCTGGGACGGCAAATGCAGCCTTCTCAGAATATCACTGATTTAGCTGACGAGTTGCAGTAAATGTGGCACAATTTTGCGTAGATCCACAAAAGTAACTTAATTGGCTCTGTATATATACTATGTGTGTGTGTGTGTGTTATTTTATTTGTATAAACATGTATATATTTTAATTTTCATAACTTTAGAAATTTTAAATGCGTGTGAGGTATAAACACTTTTAGTTAGCTGCTGAAATTATTTCTGTATTTGAAATGATGGCCCTGCGGTTAAGCGCGCTTTAGTGGACAATGTTCATATTGCTCGAATCGCTTCCAGCGATTTTTCTCGTTATGCTTTACATGTTCGAAGTAGTACTACAAAAATTCTTGTATTAAAACAACTTGCATAATGGTCAACAAAATAGTTTCAATCAGATTATTTCTGGAACAGATTAGGTGCATAAACGCGACCCAACGCAATCGAAAACAAAATACTGGACAATAAGAAAAAGTACATAGTAATTTTGTTCAAAATACCATATTTTGCAAGGAAAAGCACACTCCCAAAATACTTTCTCTGACAAAAAATCGCCCTACTTTTCTGGATAACACCAGGATGTTAATTATCTGTCATAGTAAAAATAAAAAAATTCCAATTCCATTTATATATCAATGATTCTGTTCTATATATCTGATCTTGCAAGAAAAACATCCGAACAAAATATTTGTGAATGTGTGTTTCTAGCCATACTTGGAAAAAAATAGTCTTAGTTTAAATATAATAGTAAAAAATTACAAATTTTTGGTGTAACTAACAAATTATAAATACGGTTTCGCATTGTTATTTTTATGCCAGTCCCTATACTCATACTTCGCGTTAGACCCATAGAGGTGAGATAAAGGTCGAAGGTTGGAGCAATAGACTTCATCTCCTGTCCGGTATTGTTTCTCCGATATTACCGAGGGAATCGGAAGAGCAAAAAAAAAAACCCGTTACCGGTCCGGTACATCATGTGTGTCAGCGTACTTTGCCGTCGCTGTCAGCACAAGTTCCTCAAGATGCCGGCACTTTGTGTTTGGTTGGAATGTGATATATTCAGATATCCTCCCCAGTCTTGTGTAAGTACTGGATTATTCTGCATTGAAAGGACTCACTTACAAAACAATAACTATTTGTAAAATTTTAACCCAATTATTTACAAACTAATTTAAGATTAACATTAAGTTAATGTGAGAGCGGAAAATAAATGTAACTAATATGATTATGTATGGTATTATTTAGATTCTTTTTTCATAAATATCCATCTCTACTTGACTGTTTCAGCATCAAGTTCCTTATATACATGTCTAATGATTATTGCACTTTTTGAAAGATACACGTAGTTTAGTATTAATGTTTCCCTTCACCTGGCGCATTACCTAGAAAACTTTATCTTCAATGTATTAATCAAAGATATCTCACAGTGTTTCAATGTAAAGTTTTTTATTTCCTTTTCCAAATACGTATCTTTAATATTTCTCTCTCTCTCGTTGTATACCGAGTAAAAGCTTTTCCAAACTCTAGGGAATATGATGGATGACTGTATGTTTTTCATCTCTCTTAAGAGAGTTGTATGGTAAAACTAAAACTGATGTATTTATTTACCGCTTCCATAGAAAGTAAATCGATTTTTTCGCAATCGAATTGCTTTTACCTTATCGGGGATTAGTTTTCAAAAATTGTTCTTAGATGTGTTTCAAAATATATCTTGACTTCATAATGAAATCTAAAGTAAACGTTAAACTATTCAGTGACTTAGTGTGTTGTATTGCTTTTCCTTTAATTAATAAAATAGTTCTTATGATTTACATTAAGGAGGCACACAAAAGTCCGGTGTTGAATTGCTATTTTTACTGAAAGTTGCTAATGGTACAAAAGGTACTAAAATAGGACACGAGACATACATAATCGGCATATTTGAATAAAATTGGTTAGAACCCTATAGGAAAAAATTTAAAACTCAGAAAAACTATTTAGGAAGCAAAGCACCATAAAGAAAGGAAGAATTAAAAAATTACAAAGCACCCTAGATATATCTGATAATATTTCTTTTAGTTTTTATATAAAAAAAGATAAAATGTTGAAAATACACATGTGTTGAAACAAATGAGTACTGTTATAAAAAAAGATAAAATGTTGAAAATACACATGTGTTGAAACAAATGAGTACTGTTAATTTAGTTAAAATAGTGTACGATGTGTTCAACTTCTGTAAATATGGAACATGGTTAATAATGAAGCATAAATTAAGAGGCGTATATTTAATTCATGTAGATTTATATAGCGTATATTTAATTCATCTGCAATACATTAAAATACATGTATTGCAGATCTTAAAATTGTCGCATACTTACGGAACTAACACAGCCTTTGTTCAAATTATTCACCACCATCAATTAGGTGCATTGATTTGTAAATTTATATTTACCACTTTTGGGCAAAACAACTATTTCCAATTATGACGAGAAATTGAAATTTTGTAAAGTTGTAGCCGATATAGTTTTCTAACTTTATTAATTTGCTGCTAGGTACATTGTAAGCACTATCAGACAAGAAAATATGTAGGGATTATTATGCTTAAAACTAACCTTTATTTTTAAATTCGTAATGAATTTTTATTTATAAACTAGCAGCATACCCGTTCTTCGTACGGAGTATATACTATAAAGAAACTTATAATTCGCAATCATGTGCAAATTCTGTTAAAATATTAAATTTATTGCTCCTAAAGAAAAGTTTAAGAATATCTGTTCTCATTATGCAAAATTATCTTCACAGGCAGATCTGAAGAATAAAACATCTTGGCCCCTTTTGTAAGCAAATTTACAAAAAGGAAAAGGAATTGAATCAATATATGCAACCTCGTACTACTTTTATTGTCGCATATTAGAAAATATGCCAGTGTGTTAGTAGAAGATTACCTGTATTACAACATGAGTCTCAACAATCTTTGCCAAAATAAAAGAGATGACGTAATAAATTGAAATTATCAATAATCCCCGTAATCTTTATACCAGAAGGTCGTAATTGATTCCAATATATGCCAATATATATCAAAACATATGGCAATATATCTGTATTACTTATATTCTCGTAGAAGATATACCCGTGTTTTTGTAGAAGATTACTCGTACAATGTACAATATATGAGTTTAAACAATTTTTGTGTCATAATAACACAATTGCATAATAACTTGAAAATATCAATAATTCCTGAATCAATAATCCCGGAAAATATCAATAACGTTTAAACCTGAAGACCGTAATTGATATTATCCAGTCAAAAATGCTATGAGAAAAATCAAATCGTTCTTTTATAAAATATATTTTTATATCCATTTATTTATTATTCAAATCGAAAAAATAATAATTAAAATTAACAGACAGATTTAATTTAATTGCGTCTGTGAGCAACATGATATAAGATAGAATCTTCCTCATGAACTGCGAAATTAAATAACCATTTTGATTTCTTTATACTTTTCATTGTTCAGTATGAGCTTGTGAAAATAAACCATGGAGATAGATTTCCCATTTAAATCATGTTTCAAATAATTTATGTTTTCAGAAAGTGACTAATTAGCGCAAAAAATCTCCCATCAAACTCAGAGATAAAGTTTTAATTCACTTTCAAACGATTTTCAAGCTTTTTGTTTGGATAATCCACGGAGTTAGAGAGTAGAACTCCTAGGAAAAAGTTTCGTTTTTTACTAATATCTCAAGAACCACTGAACATAGAAACTCCAAACATGGACTAAATTTTAAGTGAGACTGTTTCCAGGCTACCCACAAAATTTCATCTAATTCGGTTCAGCCGTTCTCCCGTAATAACGGGATAAACAGACAGACAGACAGACATATGTTCAATTTTATTTATATAGACTATATAAAATTTCAAAAACTCCCACAACTTGTCTATTATATATAAAGATAATAAGAACGCTCACATTTTTTTCTCTGATAATTCACCATCTCTATTTCAAAACGTTCCAGATTCGTATGGCTGTATGAAATAAGTATGCACAAAAGAGTAAAAATACTTAATAGTTGCATCAAATATAAAGTGTATACATCATTTGTCCCCTTATGAAGGCTTTTTAATAAATTTCTTGTTGATATTGGGTTTGTTGGTCCGTTTGTAATTGAAGAAGAGTATCCAAGGTATCATAGAAACACCGGTATTCTGTATTGAACGTTAATTTGTCCTTAAGTGTTTTTCCTTACTGAAAATTTTTATTTTAACATGTAACATAATACTCACAATCACAACAAGCACTCTTTTCTCATAGGAGTAAGATATTTTTTTCAAGAACATAAACTATAGTTCTTATAATACTTTTAACTAGAAATAATTTTTAATATTTTTTTATTGAATACGGGAATGCATTAGAAGTCCTACTTTAATAATAAAAATTGTCAAATATTGATACAAATTATTCTCAAATTTAGTCTGTCATATAAACATTCGTAGAAAATTTGAAATATTGAACTATGCTAAACGTTCTGAATTTTTATATTTTTTTCGTAACATAAATGTTTTCAAATATGATTTCAGAAGGAATATTTTATTATTGCACTAAATTATTTAATATCAAATGAGTTCATATTCATATCATGAATATTATGAAGGATAAGTATGTGGTTTGATTATTAAAATTTAGATCATTTTCTTCCGTAATAATTTAACGCTTAAACCAATCACTTTCCTGATCGTACAACTTCTGTCTAGAAAACCACGTGCCTCATGTGATTGGATTTGCTTTCCACCAATAGTTGGTATGACTATCACGAACAGCAAATCAGAAAGCGGCAGTAATGACGAGAAACTCAGGTAACTTACTCCAGAGAATAGATTATTAATCACACTAAGTACAGTATGAGACCTCGAAGTCGCACCAATTTTTTTTGTTATATTGCATTAGTTTTATACACGAAAATACGTATCTTTTAATAAGATGAAGCAGGGAAATTGTAGACGTTGAATATTTTTATAATACATATCAGGCTAAAAGTTATTCAATATTACGATACATCTGTTAAATTTTTTATCTCAATTTACAAAGATAAAATTGTAAACTTTATATGGAGTAAGACCATGGTGTATTTACAAGACAGCTAATTAAACTTAAGGTTCGAGCCCGTGGCCAAGTTGGGGAGCACCAAAGGGGTATTGGTTTAATACATGAATAAATGAATGTTTTTGTTTTGCAAATTTGTACAAAAATACATTGCTATAGTACAGTGACTCCATAAAATTCGTCCAATGTTTTTCATTTTCATAAAAACGCCGTGAAAAATTCTCTACCTAAGCTGTAGAAGTGTAATAACGCAAATCAGTTAATCGTAAAATGTTGATTATAAGTCATTCCTTTTGACAGAAAACTGATAAATATGACATTTGCGAGATTTTGAATAGCCATCACGGTACCTGAAAATGTGAAACCTTTAAATTTTTATAAGTTTTCCTTTAAAAACTGCTACAAGACACTCAGCAAACCGAATTTGAATTGTGTAACTTTATTGACTAACGAATGTTCTGTAAGTCACCCGCTTTGAGAAAAAAAAAACTTATATGCACGACATTTAGGAAATTTCGAATAGTCATTACGGTTATGTAAAATTTTATTAGTGAAAACATTCTGTGTTTTTCTCTAAGAGTAGCAGTGGAATATTCAACCTGCCAAACATTAAGCTTTTGTTGAAATGTAAATGTAGAAATTTCACAGAAAAACAAAATGTACTATGTTTGACACATTAATACAGAAAATTTGCTAGGGTAAAATAAAAAAAAATAAGCAACGCCTTACCTTATCACGCCTACCTATCAGGAAATTTAAAAATCATCATTCTACTTCTTTCAGTTTTTAAAACATAGGGGTGTGAAAACAGCAACTTAATAGATTGTGAAAAAGATGTCCGGCAAAGCCTTCAACATAATTCTGCATATGTTAAATTTTTAAACAGAACTGAGCTGGTGTTCTGGCGTGCATCTTAATATTGTGATAAGCGGAATGGTAACTACAGCTGTGGTTTGCAAATATCTTCAGCAAAATCTAGTGGTATATACCAGTGTGCCAAGAGTTCGGAGATGCTTAACCGAAAAGGGTATAACAGCAAAAATGATGTAAAAACACCTGCACTGTCTCAACTATATATGCGTCTACTACGGAATTTCACAAAATATCCATCATTGGACTGTTACCGATTATAGGCTTGCAATATTTTCAGAGGAGACAAATACTAATCGTGTTGAATGTGATTGACGTATTTGGACTCGTATTAAATCATCAAAACAATTTAATGACAAGTGTGTAAAATATTTATTGGAACTATGAAGAGGAAGCATAATGGTGTTTGGATGGATTCTTCCATTTAGACCCAATATTATGTATCTGATTTCTGACAGCATGACTAGAGATATATGCACAGAAGGTTTGGTCAATTATTTGCTTCCGGAATTAGATTGGTATAAAGCTGGCTAAGACATGTCTAGTACCAGCATTACGGGGATTACTCCTCTTGAAAAATTGTGTGATTGAATACAATTTACCCGTGTTTTATATCCAGAACAACACCGGGTACATTTTTCAGTCTAATAAATAAGAATTGCAGTTAACTTTAAAACTAACTTAACAGTCTCTGTTGGATTCTGGATTTATAAAACGGGAAAGAGAAGATTAAATGACCAAAATCTTTATACATATTACACACACACATATATATATATATATATATATATATATATATATATATATAATAAAAGTTTGAAAGTCCAATGAAAGGAAAGTGAGAAACTGTAACTCAAAACACCTAACTTTCTAACAGCTTACAAAATAGCTGAGAAAAATATCAAGATATGACGAGCAACAGAATTCCTCTAATGACAGTGGAAGTAAAATTAAAATATAACAAATTCTATTACTAAATTCTATTACTAAATTTAGCGCAAATGCAGCATAAATTTTAATAGATTTAAAAAAAAAATTATAAATACTATAGCATACTTAAAAAATTAAGGGAACTTTGCAAATATGCAAATGTAAAAAAACATGAGTAAATAGGAATGACAATGCAAAATACATTTAATTTATTGCGCAAAAATGCAGCTAATATAAAAATGATTTCAATAATAATAAAAGTTTGAAAGTCCAATGAAAAAAAAGTGAGAAGCTGTAACTCGAAAAACCTAACTTTCTAACAACTTACAAAATAGCCGAAAAAAATATCAGGAGATTACGAGCCACAAAATTCCTCTAATAACATTGGACGAAAGTAAAATTAAAATATAACAAATTCTATTACTAAATTTTATCACTAAATTTGGCGCAAATGCAGCATACATTTGAATAGATTGTAAAAACAAAATTATAAATTCTGTAGCATACTTACAAAGTTATGGAAACTTTGCAAATATGCAAATGTAAAAAAATGAGTAAATAGGAAATATATATATATTATATATATATATATATATATATATATATATATATATATATATATATATATATATATATATATATATATATATATATATATATATATATATATATATATATATATATATAAGCTTAAAAATAAAAAAAGGAAAATATGGACGAGTAAAGTAAACAAGCAGAGTGCCAAAAATATCCGAAGGGGTGTTGTAACCCCTTCTAAACCCCGGTTACAGCATGCTGCTAGACTGCGACAAGCACTACCGGAAGCAGGCACCCCCCGGAAGCCGACTCCGATGCACCAAAGAGATGAAGTTGAAATGACCAAAGCAAACACTTCCGAACCATAGACCAATACTCGAAGCCAAATCATTTTCACCAAAGCATGAACGTAAAATTAAAATAATATAAAAATAAAACATTAGCTAACTCCAAACATACATTCAATTGTGCAAATCACACCATAAACGACGCCCATCAAGTACAGTAAAACCTCTCTAAGCGACCTTAACGACCGCTTTTCCTCGGCACGGAATGTTTTTCCATGGGCTCAATGTTAAAATTACCTCCATTCAGAGACCATGTGAAACAATCTCCCGCCCAGATCGACAAGTAACTCCATTTCAGAAATTTCGGCAAACGTAGCAAAATCAAATATAAAAAATTCATAACTCGGAAAATTATATAAAAAACATACTATTAATGAGTTGAAAATTCTTACGGGACAGTAGTAGGCACCCCCTCAAACTCCTAAGTGCGAGCGATCGCATTTTTGTTTTGGAGATTGACTGAGGAGGGGGAAATTCACTTTTTTTTAGCTGGTGTCGACCCGAGTTCTTATTGTTCTACGATGAAAGGGCGATAAGACCAAGAGTGATAAGGTGGCTGCGTGGTTTTGAAAAAGAAGTCTACAGTCAATTCGTCCAGTTTGTCAGTTCCTCGTTTTCAAAATGGCAGCTAAAAGAATGATTTTAACCTTAGAGCAGCGAATAAATGTGATAACTGAACATGAAAAAGGACTATCTGAAAGAAAATTGGCCGAAATGCTGAAGTGTTGTTGTTGTTGAAACCCAGACCGTCCGACCTACCAGAAAGGTGTAAGGTAACTGTTTGGACGGTCGGGAAGAAATGTTGAAGTGTGAGAAAACGCAGATTAACAAAACTTTAGAAAATAAAGAAACGTTTTTAAAGGAAGGGGTAGATTGTAAATCGCGGTGAATAAAGCGCAAATGAAAAGAAAAGTTCAGTGACATCAATGAAGCCTTGATGGAATGGTTTAGATGTGCAAGAGCGAAGAAAATCTCGCTTAGTGGAACTTTAATGAAAGAAAAAGCTGTTCAAATAGTCGAAGCCATTGGAATTCAAGATTTCTGCGCCAGTAACGGGCGGTTTGAAAAATTCTGCACCAGGAACAACATTGCTTTCAAGTCTATCTGTGGGGAAGGGGCACATGTAGATCGTGATCTGACGGCAAAGCGTGAGACGATTGGAAGTCTAGTCTCCCTTTGATTCTCGTGGGATACGAAGACCGGGATATCTTCAACATGGACGAACCGAACTTTTTTCCGCGCTTTACCTACCAAAAGTGTGATGGAGAAATCAGACGAAGCTAAAGATGGTAAGCATTTCAAAGAACGATTAACAGTAGCCTTTTGTGTTAACTCTGTTGGAGAACAGAAAAAACCATTAGTTATATGGAAGTGTCAGTGACCCGATGTTTTAAAAATGTTAACATTGCAACCGTTGGAGTACATTGGAAAGGTAATTGGAAGGTATGGATGACATCCTCCCTATTTGAAGAATGGCTTGTAAATTTCGACAAGAAAATGAGCCTCCAGCAAAGAAAAGTTCTTCTGATTTTGGATAACGCTCCATGCCACGTGCACCAAGCATCGTTGAAGAGTGTGAAGTTGCAGTTTTTGCCGCTGAATAGTACGGATCAACTTTTGGATCATGGGATCATCCAGTGTTTTAAATTAGAGTACCGCGGTTTTGTCCTACGGAAAATCTTATCTCTCATCGATAACTCGCAAAATGCTTCACCATGGCTAAAACCATTACAGTACGCGACGCTGTTACATGGATAGCATCGTCTTGGAATAATGTGAAAGTTCAACCAATGGTGAAATGTTTTCATACATGCGGACTAACAAATAAATGCTTCAATGAAAAATGTTTTAGATGCTATTGACATAAATTCGCCAGATGAAACAGCACTAATTGAGCTTTCGAAAGTGGCTCTGATAGAATATGATCCTAGGGCATCTGAATATGAGGAAATGAATGAGTCTTCAAAATTTTGAATCAGGTAAGCTTTTCCATTTAAAAAAATTATCTTACTTAAAAATCGAATTTAATAAGTTGGAGAATCCTTCTTTTCTGGCCTTTCAGGCTCTCATTGCGATTCCGATAAAGAACTATTATTCGAACCTTCACAGAAAAAAACCCCTTCTCTCTCGTCTCAGGAAACACTCAAAAAGGTGAATAGGTTAATGGAAACCTCAGTATGTGTTGAAGATGGCAAAATACTGCATTTATTTTCTGAACTTCAAACTTGTTTAGAAAAAAAAATTAAAGGAAAAAAATTGTACTATCATCAAAACTACAATATTTTACTTTACAATTTTTTTCAAACAAAACAAACTACCATTCATTCGTTTTTTAAACGGTAGTTGTATGCATGTAGTAAATAAAAATTCAAATTAGTACGTACATTAGTTTCAAATCGTATTTATGTATTCAATTTCAATACTTTCTGTTTAATTTTTATATGCATCACTCCCTCACCTTCTATCTCCATTAAGCGACCACCTCTCTGAGCCACAGCTTTTTGACGGAACGGAGGGTCGTCGCCTTAAAAATGTTTTACTGTAACTATGTATCAGATGTTTCATATACTCAATGTGTTGTCAAATACAAAATACTGAATACATTCAATTCAACTTACCAACAACTCCTCAAATATTGTCATTTCACCTGTTCTGTAAATACTTAAGATCTGTCGTTTTAAGAAACTCCTTGAATATCCCTTCCTGAGTGCTTCACCAATGAAATTACGATAGCTAAATATTATTTTTTGTTCATTTGTTATAAGTCGTTTATTTCTTAAAATGTGATTAATCACAATATTACGGAAGATAGTTTGTGTATGTTGGATTCCCAACATGTCAAATAATTCAGTTCCACCTCAAATGCTTTCCGTTTATCGTAAATATCAAAAATCATTCCTCCTACGATATCATTATTCTTGATGTTAATATCCAGAAAGTTAATGCTACCATCCAGGTGTTTCGATTAATTCCGAGTTAACAGGATAAAAGCTAAAATACGTTAATATGAAGGATCACATGCACCCGTCAGTAAGTCATCCACATATCGCATGAAAACAAGTTCATTATTAATATGAGATATCGATTCATTCTTATACAAATACAAATTTGCCAGTATTGACGAACTGCTTTCCTCCATAGGAATGTCATTTAGTTGTTTATAAAAGGTAGTCCCATAAAAAAGTATAATATCAAACAATACAAGTTTCACTACAAACTTAAAATAACTAAACTACATATTATATTGTAAATCAAAACCTTCATATATCAACGTCACGGAAACCATAAAGAACATCCAAATCTACGATATTGAAAAGATCCCTAAAATCAAAGCTCCGTAAAAATAAACGATCAGGATGTTGTTGTAAAATTCGGATAACTTCATAACTATTAGAAATCATATATGAGCCCATATGGATGATTTTCTTCATGATGGGCTTCAAAACTTTAAGCAGTTTATCATTTGCGATTTTTAAGTATGTACCACATCCCACAGTAACTGGTCTAAATTCAACAGGATTTTTGTGCATCTTAGGGATCATAACAATATATGGAAATTTAAAGTTCCCTATTTTTATATTAATTTTTTATACAATGCACGGATTTTATTTTCGATAACCTTTTTTGGTGATAGCAAACTGCAATACATACTGTTTTTGTTATAATACTGAGTTAAAATTTGTTGATATAAAAATCTGCAAGTAAATACAAAGTTGGAGTTAACCTTATCCATGTATGAGATAATACACTGCTTACAGAAGTCTTCAATATCACAATGATTTAACTTGTAATTTTGTGAATTAGTGCAAAATTAATGTGGACTGTTGTTGAACTGAAAACTGTTAATTATATCACCTCGCCATTCTGCAAAAACTTCAAGAGGTAAACTGCATTAAATTGCCAACTTGTAAATAAAATTATCTATCTCCTTTATGAAATCAACCTGCACATTTCCAAACTTTTCTACACGAAATTTAGTAATCTATATTAAGTAATGCACAATATTTCATTTTTCAGTAAGTTCAAATCACCACTAATAATATGACCAAAATCTGGATTACAAAATTCACTTTCTCTACATGCACATACTTGATCTGCTAAACTATCTCTATGCTGACATTATGCATTATAATTGAATAATCTTCGCCCTATAGTTTTAACATATTTATAGATAGTGCTAACTTTAATACCATTAATAGCCATTAGATATTGACATTTATTAAAAAACCCATTAAAGGGTATACAGTCGAATGTCTTATTCTGGTATGTCAAGAGACAATACTCTTTTATTTTATCTGTTTTGCTTGGTGGCTGTCTAAGCAATACCCAAATATTGCGCTCTTGATTGGAAAATATCATAAGTCATAGCCACATGAGTTTCTTGAATGCGGCTATATATGACGCCCTCATTCAGAAATGGGTGTTCGATCCATAAATACCAAATACGCATTAAGAAATGCTTTTTAATACCATACATTCCATTTTAATCCCTTTTTTGCGGTATTCTATTAACAACTATAAGTCTTCAATGAATTGCTGGAAATTTCAGGCATAATCATTATAATTAAATCGTCTATTTTTTCCACCTCTTTTCCAATGTTCAGTCGTGGTACACCGATTATTATTAAAAATCAGATTTGCATCGTTTTTGTATAGGTCTATATTGTATACCTGATTATAAATGATAGTATTTAGACCATATCGAAAGATTGTACCAAATTGCCTAATATGGCAATTTTCCCACCATATATGCTCTTAAGATCAACCACAATGTCATTAATGGAAACATTGATATTGTCAAAATCATGTTCTTGTAAATGCCGTAATTCTAAGTTATTATCATGGACAGGATTTTTTCCCAAATTACTTGATCTGGCTTCTATATATATATATATATATATATATATATATATATATATATATATATATATATATATATATATATATATATATATATATATATATATAAATTTCCATGGTAATGAGGAATTGCCGCGTTGCCCTAAATAGAAATAGCGCCCTCATGTCCTCAAAGCAAGGAAGGGGTGGAAAACGGATGAATCCTATGAATTTCAGTGAAAACTTAATAATTTAATTAGAAAAGCATGAAGAGTAGGGGAAGAGGTGGTACAGGGACAAATTTTATAGAATACGAAGTGTGGTAAATTTTTAGAGATTAGGAGGTATTATTGAATCTTACGGCATTATAGTTTACCTATATGCAATCGCATAATATAAAATTTATCTATATACACTAAAATATCTTATCATGCGAAATAAAAAAGATCTTATGACGTAACTCGTTAAAGTATTGAACTTTATTTGTAGAAACTAAATCTGTGGCACTCGATCTTGCTTACGGATGCCCTACTTATAAATGACAGATACGAATCGACACTGTTGCTGATAGCTTTTGATTATTATTGATTTCCATCTTGTAATAATAATCATTTACATTTATACAAAACATTTCTGTAAGTTTATCAATGAGATCATATCTACATATATCTGTTTTAAACGGATTCAAAAGAGAATTACGTATTCACATAGCGAATTTACTCTTTGATATTAACTTCAAGTATTAGAGGTTGAAAGCGAGAAATTCATTTTAAAGGATTTAATGTTATAATGTGGCCCCCATTTCCCGAACTCTATATTTATTACATTAAACTTGCATTCGCTGATCAAATATACGCAGAGTAGTTTTAGAATGCTTGAATAAATCAGTACGTATATCCTTTTCTCAGTACACAGGAAAGGCTATTCACAGAGTAACTATGGAAATTGATATTTCACTTAACAAAGTCAATGGAAAGGAATAATAACGGTTAATGTAACAAAATCCATTTAATAAAATATAATTATTTTAACCATTTTTGGAAAATTATTTCTAATATTCTGAATGCTGTTTATTTCATTAATATTTGACAGTGAAAAGTTTTATTTTATTTCTTTGGAATGCTCAATTTATGTTAAATACATTTCGTGTTATCACCCAGAATTCAAATGAAAGAGGAATGTGCAACCCAGTTTTTAAAAGTTTCGAAAAGAATAAACCAGCTCAAAATAATAAATAAAAATATAAAAACACATGTTAATAAACATTGTGCACTTTTGTAATGTTTCATTAAAATTCTTGCATAAAATTCCTGCATTTAATTTTTTGACTCCAGAAGACCCCCGGTGATCTAGAAAGCTGAATATTTTTATATTTATAGTATCTGCAGTACAGAACCTTACTGAGTCATATTTTCAATTTCACCTTCAAGGTGAGCAGAAATTGGGTGTTTTAAAATGTTTATTCACACACTCTTGAAACCCATCCGTTGACCAGAAGAATGAATATTTTCACACTTATAGTATAAACCACAGTTCTGAACTTAAAGGAACCGTATTTTTAATTTAAAACCCCAAGTATGAAAAAAAGAGGGTCAAAATATCTTTCCAGACCCATCAAAAGCACCCCATCAACCCGCGGTGAATGAAAAAATCTGATGTTGGCAACACATACTTTTCTTATATAGTGCAATGAATTTACTCCTTTTACAATCAAGAAATAATGTATAAAATCCATGGTACTGTGTTGTTTTTAACGTCGAATTGTACATTTTGCGATTTTCCGGATAACAACATGTAATACTATTTCAAAGTACCCAAATAACTTATGTTTCACACAACTCTAAATTAACAGTTATTAATAGTGATAGTATCCTCAATAAGTGATATAGTCCACATATTAAAACATTTTAATAATCAATACATCAATTAGGTGTCATTTTCATTAATTTAGCGTCATTTTTGCAATTTTGCCGAAATTTTCGTCAATCTGGGACAAAATACCGCCATGGTGGCGATACTTTGCTAGATTATTAGCCAAGTTTGCTAAATAAATCACCTAATGTTGCAGACAAACGGAGAGAAGGGAATTTCTTATATACTAGAATGTATGCCTGTCATATGACGGAAACCAGAATTTGCGAAAAATTACTTCTTATTTGGCATCATTTTTGTCACTTTGGCAACATTTAAAATAGTTTCCAAGTTGGCGACTTCCCGCTAAATTTCTCTCCAAGCGTTACGGATGGACTGACAGACGGCGAAATGGGTTATTTATATAGTCTATGCTTATGTTATTTCCAAGATATTGAACTTTCATCAATTAGTCGTCATTTCATTAATTCAGTGTCAGTTTCTTCAATTTGGCGAATTTTTATCAATTAGGTGACATTTTCGTCAATTTGGCAACATTTTAAAGTCACCAAGTTGGAGATATCCCAAAAAGTTCGTCTCCAAAATTTTATCGTAACGTTACGGACGGAAATATAGTTTTTCTTATAATACTAGCAGATTCTTATATTCTTTCCAAGATAGTGAATTTCCGTCAATTAGTCGTCCTTTTTATTGATTTAGGATCATTTTTATCAATTTGGCGACATATTCGTTAATTTGGCAATATTTAAAAAAGTCGGCAAGTTGGCGACACTCCGCCAAATTCGTCGCCAAATTCTCGCCAAGCGTTATGGAAAGGAGAAATAAGTTATTCTTATAAAAGATAAATGACTATTGGCGCCCAACTACAAAAGTATTGCCCAAAGTATCTTTTCTCATGTATGGAACGCTCTAAATCCACGAGAATGATGTCACCAAATTTATCGTGTGGTATTTTATATGAAAAGTGAATATATTTCACAATAGTTAATAATTTTTTTTTAATTTTATGTGATTTTTTGATAAATCTATTTGGAAAATGTGCAATATCTCGAGAATGGTTCATGCTAGAATACTAAAGTTTGTGTCAATCATTTTCTAATGAAAAATTCCATAAGAAACTACTATTTGCGTACTTTATTAAAAGTTTTGATGCTTGATGATTTTTCAAAATTTCACTCGAAAATTTAGTATGGTTCTGAACATTCAATTTCATTCAAAAACAATATACTTCCAGTATTCACGAATTGTAATTTTTGTACCAAATTTCGTTCGAATCTCTCCATTCGTTCGTCAAATATCGTCTCCATAGTCTCTCTGACACACACGCACACACACACACACAGACATCACCTCAAAAACGTTTGATTCTTGTTCAGAGATGATTGAAACGTGCTCTACCTTTGAAAGCTCGAGTTCGATTTTTCGACCCCTTCACAATACTTTCCTTGGGTAAAAAGTCCCGAAGCCCCTAATGATTGATTGATTTCAAATAAATCTTTGCATAATTACAGTATGAACAGATTTAAATTCCAGACGTTAGAAAAAAGGGAGGAGGTGTCAAAAAGTCATTCCAGACCCTCCAGAAAACCCTTTTTTGACCCAGTAATCTGAATATTTGCACAATTATGGTATCAGGTCCAGACCACACAGAATCTAACAGAACCCGATGTTCGAAACAATCACCGAGGAGGGTTGATGAAACGAATTTTCAAGTATTTTCAGATCTACCAGAAGCACACTGTGAACCTAGAAGGCTGAGTCTTTGCACGCATAGTATATCGACCAACGGACATAATCTAATGTAGTTGGGCTTTTGACTCACTTTACGAAATAGATATTATAGGTTTTTTGACATAAAACTTCGTCCTTCTCAGGATTAGGTAAGTGGATCAAACTTGGAAACTGAAAATCCAAAAAATGTCGAACCCATTCTCTCCGTTACTGATTGCAAATGAAAAGGGGGAGAGAGGTGATGTATATAGCGTTTAGAGAAATAAATACCGTTTAAGAAAAATATGAACAGTTGTAAACGTTTTTCTCTACACAACGTAAGGGGGACGATCATAGGAATTAAATGTCATGAAAAGTGGAACCGAGTCTTGCTGTTACTGCTTGCAATTAGAAGGTTAGAGAGATATGATGCATATATAGACAGTTAGAAAATACGCCACGTTAACAGAGATATGAGCAATTGTAGCTCCATTTTTCTTGTCACTAGGTAAGGGGACAAATTTGGAAATTGAATGTTACGAGAAAGTGGAACCCAGTCTTGCTTTTACTGCTCGCAAAAGTTAGAGAGAGAGATGATTCATATAGCGTTAGATAAAGAAACACCGCGGTAGATAAACAGTTTAGCTACGTCATTCTCCTCATAAAGTAAGGGGGGGCAATCTTGAAAATTGAATGTCATGAAAGAGTGGAACACTATCTTGCTGTTACTGCTCGCAAATGAAAAGTTAGGAAGAGATGATGCATATAGCATAAGAGAAAGAAACACCACGTCAGAAGAGATATGAATAATTAGCTCCAGTTGTCTTTCCTCACACTAAGAATTGAATCTCATGAAAAAGTGCAAACCACACTCGCAGTTACTGATCTCAAATGAAAAGGATTGAGAGATAATGTATATAGCGTTATATAGAGAATGGAATACCGTATCAAAAGATATATGAATATTTATATCCGATTGCACCTGAGCGAGGTGGCAACCTTGAAAAAATTAGCGAGACTTTGTAAAGTACCTTACTGCCCCAACAGGGAATCGAACCCTGGATCTCCGAACTAACCAGCCGAAGCTCTACCGTTGAGCTACTGAGGCGAAATTGTAAGCTCTTATTATCGAAGTGGACCCTACATTCTCCAGCCTCTCATGTCAGATTGGCGGGCAACTGACAATCTGACTGACCACCTATTGCTTTTTTCCCCTCAGGTTAGCTTTCTGCTACTTCTATTTTTACCCAGGTTAGTATCCTGCGTGATCGTTATCCTTTCTGTTTGAAATCGGTGCTCATATTTAAAGAGCCCACTGAAATAGTACTAGTCGCACTAGGGTCACTTTCAGACCCCCGACATCCTTTCCCGGCAGTGCAGCTAGATACTCTAAACCCACTATTTGAGTCGCACGGTCTGGGGTCTTGAGACCTCCGACATTTTTGCACTAACCTACAGGGTTTATTTGTTCGGGCGTCATTGTAAAGAATCCTGTTGCCCCAACTTGGAATTGGACCCTGGTTCTTCGAACTGGCCAGACGACGCTCTACCGTTGAGCTACTGGGACGAAATTGCAAACCCTTATTTTCAAAGCGGACTGTGCAACTTGACTGGTTGTCCAGTCACTGAGCGTTGCGCCAGGTATTGTTCCGTTTGAATCGTTGCGATAGCGTTGAGCTCCACACCTCAGATTATACGTAGCTAGAAAGCTGCGCTAACGGGCGTTTATTTCGTTTTGTGTTAAAAGTGCATTTAATTTATGGTGATTTAAACCTAGATGTGTCCAAAAACGAGAACGTCACCTTCTTTGACTTCATGAGCGACATTTTTGGTTTGAGACTCGTCTTGACAACATCGCTTACGGCATTATATCTTTCAGAAAGTCGTCAGGACTCAGATCGTCCGACCTAACAGAAAGTATAAGGTACCTGTTTGGACGACTGGGACAGTATTATCCAATTTAGACTTTGACCAAGTGGGGGCAACCTCTGCAAAGACAGAACCCTCCTCCCTCTGCCACCAACCTCTTGCATAGATTTTCGGACGCATATATTTAACATGCACGTACAGCGCGGATAGTTTGAACAGAAACAGGAATCGAACTCGGACCGTCCGTGAGATCCCTGTGGCTTAACCACTGGTTATCCGCCAGCTTACGACACTGAACGGTTTGTGTATCGACATAATATTTGTAATAATTTGGACACCTGGCGATGTACCACCACATATCGTGCTTCTTATATCCTCGTTACTGTTAAATTATAAACGTTGGGTGGTACGTCAATTTTTTATATTGTAATATAAATATCGGAGAGATTTAAAGCGCACGACAAATATATATTTTTTAAATTCATAAAAAATCATCATTGACCACATGTATTATATTCAGAGTTTATTTGAAAGATAATTTGTCTACCTTTATGGTGGTGTTAAGGTGAATATTCTGTAATAATATTTTACGTCGCTAAAAAAACGATTTATGCGAATATCGCCCAAAATCGTATTCAATCGGGCTAAAATATAAAATATAAAAATTTAAGTTGAAATAAAAACAAAAAATAATGCAAAGGTGCACCTTGAAGTACCTTGAGCCTTGAAGTACCTGTGCATCAAATTCCATGGCTTATATTTTCCACTAGACTGCACAGACATTTTCCTTTATTAGGTAAGAAGATAACTGCTGCGAAAAACCGTTTGCGAAAATACGAGTAGCTTCTTCAATGATCATTGTTGAGACCGTTAGGCTAGTGGCTTTCTCAGAGATTCACAGGAAGAACATTTTTAAAACATTTTTTAAAAATTAATTGGTGATTTTATTGCAGCTTTTCTAGCTAAAGGAATAAAGAAAAGTTGCGCACGGAGGTACGGACATTCGATCAGCTTGACATTTCTTTAACTAACTGTAATTCACTTTTTACTTCTTATTCACAATATAGTCTGATTGCGCTCAAGCGCCACTACGTAATAAAAATAATTCCAACATATTTATATCGAAAAAGCATCCAAGACATGTGCCACTTTAATTATGTTTATCAATGCAAGAGTGCTACCTTGACAGACGGTTTTTGCTAAATGCACGCCGCCAGAGAAAATGGTTGCCGGATTTGGCGGATTATTAATTTGGATTGTGAATTTAATATTAGAATGTTGATACGAAATCGAAATTGGATAATTCGTCGAAATAAAAGATTCAAATGGATCAAATAAAAGATTCGATTCTGATTATTTTTAAAGTTTGAATTTATTTGGAATAATATTAATTATAAAAGAGGGTTGCAGGATACGACAATAAGACGGGTTAAAGTTGCAAAAGATTATCTTTATCCTTAAAATTGCAATATATTTTCCTCCATAAGCTCAGCCCTTAGGTTCCTAATATATGCAGACATATGCGAGCTATATACCTCTCCAATTCATTATTGATATTTCTTATACGACTTCCTAATGAAACATACATGCTACACCATCCCCAAACGTAGTGATTCTCAAACAGGGTTCCCCGGAACCGTGGAGTTCCGCGAGAGCCTGCAAAAGCTTGTAAAATATTTCAACTTGCATTACTTTGGTAATTCAGCAAAATAAATGAAAATGATTAAGTTTTTATTGTGGTCTATTAATAAAATAATGAAATATTGTAAAAGTTTAACTTGATTAGTTATCTGTGTGAGAGTTATTATTTAAGAAGCATTTGGGAAGAGAAATTTTGTTGAAACGGAGAATTTTTATAGCGTCAAAGAATTCATTCTATTAGTAATAATGTATATTACTGACGTTTCCTCCAACTACTCAAAAGATTGCAAGAAAAAAATCGAAAAAAAGAAAAGAAAAAAGCCAGACAATAATAGAAAATGCCAATCCAGTTAAAATGTATTTTTATTAATCACATCACATAAGAAGCTCCAAATTTCCGGCTATCAATGTTATCACCACTGAAATGTATGGCACCTACGTCGTAAACTTTGCCTGATACGAAGCTTTTTATCGATTTATACGATTATAAGTAATCATTGAAATATTTTGGATTTCAATTTGAGCCAGATATTTTCAGATGATTTATTTGTTTTTATGTGATGTTTTTACAGAAAATAAATCTGAAATTGTCACATAATGGAAAAACTAGTACCATTTAAAAATAAAAATAAAAGCTAAAAAGGAAAAGGTCAAATTAACGAAAATAAAAGTCGTAGGGGTGCCTGATAGACAGGGTCGTGTCGAGATAGATCAGATGGTAGAGCATTGGGCTTGTAAAATACTATATGTTCCAGGTTCAGTTCCTGGTCCTGCACATTCTTCGCTCTCTTGAAATTTAAATGTATGTTTAACATGAAAAACATATTTTATATCCCATTAAGTTGCTGCATTAGCGCACTGATTTGATGTAATATCTAACACAATTAATCAATCAGCATTTTTTAAAAAGTAATATTTTATTTTAACTGAATTTTTTTGTTAGAAGTTTCATGCATACACCTAATTTTGATTTATATGATCATAAATATTTATGCGTAAAATTTCAGCTCAATGAAATTTAATTCGTCCCGACCTTGAATTGATTATTCAGTTTTTTATCAATTTATTGTACGGGACGAAGTTTAGTAATCTTTGAAAGTAAAAAGTAAATAAATGAAGGAAGAGTAATTGATTACAGCCATAATAGAATTCTATATTAGAGAAAAATCGAATTAGAATAATAATAAAACTATTTCTTATATTTTCATTTTAATAGTTATTTTTTACAATCTGGATACAGCCGTCGATGATTTTCAACACTGCACAGCATGTATTTGTTTTATTCTATTTTAACGGTCAGTAGTACATTATAATCCTGCATCAATTACACAGCTTTTTCAGATATATCGTTTACTGCTGAATGATATTAATATTTTAGCATTTAAATAAGATGTAGCTTGCCCCCATGTATTAGGTGATTTTATGAACAAATTTAGTTTTAACTCCAAGCAAGAGGAAAGGTCTATAATTTGTTTAGATAAAATCACTTAGGGAGTAACAAAATAAGAAATAACCTAATACAGATATTTTCTTGTAAATAAAACTTAACTCTGGAAATTTATAAAAATATTTTTCATCAATACCATCGGGTTGCGCAATTAATCTATTTCCCACATTAGCGCTGTATTTATCCAAATTTTACATTATTTTAATTTTTGTTTGAGTATCAACATCAAATAAAAATAAGAAAGCTTAATCATGCATAAAGCATTGATTATAAAACACTTCCCAACTGAAATGAGATTTTATTTAAGCATCTCTAAAATGTGATACATTCAGTTCTGATATTTTTTTAATTATCACAGTACTACAATAGCTTATTACATTTGAAAACTTAACACTTCATCAAAATATACAATGCTAGCAACCATGGAGGTGAAAGTAAGGAGTTAAACTTCTCATTAAGAAAACGCCAATATCATGTGAGGTAAAAATTCATGTGGCGCTGGGATACGATAAGTAGTCTTGCTTTGCATGAATTTCTATGGCAAGAGGTCTAAAATATTTTTTAAACTGTCAATTTTGCAAAAATAACTAATTAGTGTAATGCAAGTTAGAACTGAAACAATAAAGTATATTCCTAAGCATTCAAAAGTATTTTACCCTTCAATTTATTTTTATCTCCATGGATTCTATATTATACAACTGAGAAAAAATACAAGTTAATTATACTCATAATTAGGTAACCCTTAATTTAAAGGTAATCAACAATACATATACTAAATACTACACCTTTTTGTTGTGTCAATTAGCAATAGCAGCTACTTTGCTGACACTGGCGACTTATGGCAATTTTAAGTCTTTCTTCCATTGGTATTTTATCCCCTTCTTTCTAACTCCATGATACACTAAATGCACTTTATTCAAATAACATCATCGAAATATAAATTGTCTGCCTTGCTATGCAAAATTAAAGAATATTTCATCATTTAAAATCAAAATTATTGCACAGAATTATGATAGACAGATAATACTAAAAAATACAGCAGTTTTATGACGGATGCGACACTAAATATAAATTTAAACTATCCTTAAACATCACGATTTTTACTCAGTGAAAACAAATGGATGGCATATTTTATTTTGCAACGAGTCACGTGATCTCTTCATATATCATGAGTGTAATTATTATTTCAATTTTTATTTAAATAACTACTCAACATATTTTGCTAAAAAATTTTTACACATTTTATGTGACAATTTAGATATTTCCTACAATTTTTGAAGCAAATTGTGAATTTTAACTATTATAATAAAAAATGTTTGAAAAATAAAGTCCCATGTAATTTTTTAACCCCAGTTAACTCCGAAACTAATTGGGTGATACTATTCATTTTCATTTCCATATGTTCCACAGACTGCCTCAACAAAATACTAAAATTTCACTTTAATAAAGTCATTTTTACGAGAATTATTATGCGAAAAGACAGACAGACATAATGACCAAAGTCATAAACATGTTGGAAAGTGTTAATTATAAGGATATTTCGTCTGATAAGTACGAAAATGTATACATAACTTCTTTACAGATTTAGATTTAGTTTTGTCTATCATTTCATATTTTTCATTCACTTCAGTAAAGATAAATCTTGATATATGATTGATATGACTTATGGCTGATTGCCAGTTGAACCAGGCTCCTACGTGAACTTTAACTATAAAGGACCATTTAGTTGTTTTGTAAATGTTTTTCGTTTCTTAATATTTAAATTGTAGTCTAAATGAAATAATTTTCAAAGTTTAAATTGGCAAATTTAATGCATAGCACTAAATGATCGAATTTAAAGTTTCTTCTCCATATCTCTCTCCTAAAAGATAACCGATATCTCTATTTACGTTTATTATTTCTTGATGTAGTTTTAAGCAGTTTCTTATTTGTAAAGTAAGAAAATGTACATTATTTCGAGTTTGCTTGTGGCATTTTTGATCATCTGTTGGCCACTTTGAATAGTATTAGTATTATTAGTATGCTTTTTATATCTTTCAAATACTTCTTTGATAAGAAAAACTAAAGCAATGTTAATAAGCACAAATAATACAATAAGACAGTATATAGCTGTTTCGAGGTGGATTCCCTTCATTATTGCAAAATAACCAACGATTCTAAAGTCCAAAAGAGGCCTATTCCTCTTTCGGACTTCGGGTTTGTTAGTTCTCTTGCATTGATGAAGAGGATCCAGTGTATCCTTGACACTGCTATATGCTGCATTATTATGTTATTTGTGCTTATTTACGCTGTTCCAGTTTTCCTCATCCTTTGCACAAAGTGTATTTTACTTACAGGACACAAATTGATGCTTTGGACATCTTGCTGTGAAAATCACGGCAAAAATGAGTTGATAAATGCAATATTTGAAAGGAAAAACAGTAATTCTGTCTCCAATTCCTGTTTAATAATAATGTGCAGTTTTAGATTCTGTTGCGGCACAAAAGAGGATATGAACTTTGTTTTCCAAAGCCCAATCATTTAAGTACTCCGAGCATCTTGTACTTGCATTTTACGAGAATTGAGTAATTTTGAAGATCCAATTATCTGTTCTTCGTTTTCATATGGGACTACAATAGAAAGTCGTTCATCTTTAGAGATCTCAAATATTTAAAGCTGGTAGGATTTTTGCATCCCAATGAAACTTCATAGAACGAGATATACTTATTTACTTATTTAAAATACATATTTAATCTCCTCAGTATGTTCTTTCCTTAATTTTTTTGGTATATTTGAAAAGATCACTTGTTATTAGATGATAGATTTCTGTTATACACTAACCACTCTGTTGCCTGCAAAATAACCATACTTCACTGACTCTAATGCAACGGACAGTTTAGGAATTATAAATCTCTTCCCTTCACGTATACAAACATTATTATTTGCAAATTATCTAGTAATTTTAGAAAAAATGCAGTCTTCAGTTTCATAAGAGTTCTACTACTTCGAAGTTTTCAGATATTAGGAAATAATCAGTTGAGGAAAGAAGTCGATTATAAAAATTTTAGAATTCTTTTGCCTCTCTTTCTCAAGCGCTTTTCTCTGCCTTATTATTTATTCCTTCTCTGACAGCTTCATGTCCTCATCGTTCTTTATACTGAAAAATTAAAAAAATATCTTGCTTTTTCTATTTTAATTCTTTTCAGAACACTTGTGGGGGCTATATCAGGCAGATTAAGCAATTTATTTTGGAAATCTTCACATATCTTAGAATTTTTTTTCTTTCGTTAGCATTTTTCGCATTTTCGTATAATTATCGAGCTCAGGTTGCTGGTAAATCCTAATCTGACAAAAGAAAATCATAGATTCGTGGATATTTACAATTAATACTTTTCCAGATGTCCATAGTATGCAAAGAAACGCCATTACCTTGCTGGTGGTTTCAAGTTGAAAAGAAATATCAAAATATTCATTGACAACAATAAATACCAAATGCATAGCAACGGCATTAAACGTTCTCAGCTGGGCGAATAATAATGTGGATATATATATATACATATATATATATATATATATATATATAATTATTCATTTAAATTCAACTGACAATTTTATGCACTTAATATACATTTTGGATAGCTTTTATCTATTAGTTTTTGATAATTTAACCTGGTATAATTTGAAACTGATCTCTATGGATAAAAGCTGTAGCTCTTTTTTAATTACGTGGTGGAAATTTTAGAACCACAAATCACCAGCATACTAACTTTCAATTTACGTGAACATTGTTACTTGGCAAAGCACGTCACGCAAAACAAGGATTGACTAATCACTATAAAGTCTCATGTAATTTGAAGACGTCTCTTCCTAGCTTCCTTAGGGGCTAGACTTGTGCCATTCGTGCTCGCGCTGGAGATTTTATATTTTTGTGTTTTATCTTTTTAGAAAAGTACGTGTCGAAAATTGCTAACAACCGTAAAAAAATATAAAGTGGAACGTTTTTAGCATCATTTTGTGGTTTCTGTGTGGGCGTGCATACCGGAACTTAAAAAGACGAAAAATTCTGTAATTAAATAAAGCTACTATTTATGTTAGGCATCAGAATATGAAGACAAAATGTCAAATAAATCGCGTCAAATATAGAATAGAAAAGTCGAAATGTTCATAATAAATAATGAAGCTTTTTATGTAAATAGTGGACTAAAATGAACTTTTATGATTTTACTGGGATGATGGAATTTTAATAATTCAATTTATCGTATGTGAATCATTTATGCTGAACTTAATTTAATTTATAACCCATTTTTTTTGTAATTTACTAAGATAGTCAATTTGTAATGTAGAATATATTATGATGTTTATCAAATTATTTTATAGTGAGATTTTTCTAAGATAATTCCAGTAATTGGACATGTATAAAACTTAAGTAAACGCAAGTTCTTATCTTGGACTTTTGTCATCGAATACGAATATCCAAAATAAGTAGAAACGAGACAATTATGCCCTCATCAAAAGTGAAATTGCGACACCGTAAAGGAATGGGCGCAGCCCTATTCAAATCACAGTACCGGTAGAAGAGAAAGTCATATGCAAATGAATAAGTTGTCGTATCGGGTCACGTGACAAACAATTTCGGGTGATAAAGACTAGCAGACAGCCCATCCCATAAATACGAAGAATTCTCAAAAAAACAAAGCGATGCCTCAAAGACGTCAGCGAGCTGTATTAACGGTTGGGGAACGAGACCGTACCCTGGAGCTGCGTGATGTGAGTTTGTCGATGTGTGCAATTGCCACGCGTGTTGGACACGACATGAGTCGCATCCAGCTATGTGTGACACAATGGACACAGAGAACTCCTCAAAGAGGAAGTGGATCGAACAGGTGAAAGACAGAGCGCACAGTCCGGCAGTTTCGCCTAACGTCTTCTCGAGACTTGTTCCCAGCGGCAAGCGACATCCGAAATAACCTGGCACCATCAGAATTTGCACTTGTGTACACCCAAATATTCGCAACAGGTTGTATGAAGTATAGCTGCGCGCACGGCGGTCAGCCACTGGGGAGCCATTAAGCGCTCGATACAGGGATGCACGTCTGGCGTGGTTTCGTCGTCTTCGCAACTTGACAAATGAATAGCATCTGGTATTATTTACGGTTGAATTTCGCTTCTGCCTGTGTAGGAGTGACTGACGTGGACGGCTGTGGCGACTTACCGGCGAGAGCCACTTGCCAACTCATTTCACCGAGCGTCACACCGGCCTCACACCAGGCATCATGGTTTAGGGCGGTATCATGTTCGAGCAGCGGATAGCTCTAAAGGCGCGGTAGCCCTGTGGTTAGCGCGCGGAGGTTGCACTCGGTAGTCCCGGGTTCGATTCCCGCCGCTGCCCAAACTGCCGCCGTGTTCACGCGGAGTACGATCACGTTAAACATGTGGGTCCGTAAGTCCTTCTGAGAGGTTGGTGGTAGGGGAATGAGGGTACGGTCCCTGTGGATGCCTCCCCCACTGGGTTCCGGTCTAAATTGGGTGGCACTTCCCGGCCGTCCAAACAGATACCTTACAGCTTTCTGGTAGGTCGGACGGTCTGGGTCGAAGAAGAAGCGGATAGCTCTGGTGCACATTGCAGGTAATCTGACAGCGGACCGGTACTTCACACAAGTTATTATGCCTGTTGTTCGACCACTGGTGCAGGCCGTCCACGGTACGGTGTTCCAGCAAGACAATACCACACCGCAGACTTCACACTGCATGGCGATCTTTCAACATCATGAACAAAGTTCACATCCATTCCTGGCCGGCGGCCTCTCCGAATCTCGCCATTTAGCGGCATGTATAGTTGTCCGTGGGGACCACGCATTCTTTACTAAATGAACAGGTTTTTTTTGCATAGTTTTTTGTTCTTTTAATCATTTGCATATGACTCCCTCTTCTACCAGTACTGCGATTTGCATATTGCTACGTGCATTCGTTCATGCTGTTGCAATTTCACTTTTGACGAGTGTATTTTATTCGAAGCAAATGTCAAATAGACTTTGAATAGATTGTATAGTAAACAAAATAAAATATTTTTCTCACTAAATTCATAAATTGACAAAAATACTTTAATTGTCAACGTACAGGGGAAAAATTGTACTGAAAGTAACCAGCATGGACCGCATTTGCCATAATACGCAATGCATATGAATATTGAGACATAACCGTTCAGAGCCTATCTACTGACCGAAATCCGACCAATTAGTAGCCATATTCATAAAAATATAAAGAAGTTACTGCATAAAAGGAATAATTAAAAAATCCCCAACATGCGGTATTTAACGCTGAAAACAGTAAAACGCAATGAACATACGGGATCTTTAAGAATGCAATTTCTAAGTAAATGAACCGAAAACTTCAACTCTGACGTATAGGCCGATTAGTCCAATGATTAATTCACCGGTATTGTATTCGGAGGACCCGAGTTTGATTCCCTGCTGTGTCCAACCTATCCTCGTGTTTACACTGAATACGGGACATTAAATCTGGGTCCGAAAATCCTTCAGAGAGATTGGTAGCAGGAAAAGGAGGATACGGTTTCTGTGGATTTCGCAAAAACTGGGTTTCGGTCTAATATAAATTGGATAGAACTTTCCCTGCCGGCGAAACAGGTACCTTACACCTTCAAATTGGTCGAACGGTTTGGGTCGAAAGAAATAAGTTCTGAATTCTAATGAATTAATTTTATTGGTTTTTGAGTTCATTTATAAAACATGGGAATATAATTGTAATTATTTTTTATTGAACAACCTATAAAGTATTTTCAGCAATATGGGGGTCATACTGCATTTTTTACAAGCGATAGGCCAATATCCATTGCTGTTTTTTCTAACTCATATAGATCATAAAATTTGAGCATGAGGGTAAGTGTGGAAAAATAAATCTGTGAAAAAGCTGTAGGTCTTATGAGCTGGTGTTTTTAGGTTGAATCCGCTTTAGCCCCCCCCCCCCCTCCTGATACACACCAAAATATAAGTGGAATGAAGTTCATAATGGTGAAACGCATCAGGATGAAACGAGTTATTTTATAAATATGTCTTGTATTTTAAAACACAAAATCAGACAAAGAAAGTCAGCTAGGTACCCTGTTATAGGCCGATAGGCCGACAAAAGTCATTTCTGGCATCTAAGTGTCCCGCCAATATGTTTATTGTGAAAATTTGACTTGTGAATAAATCTCGATCGTCATACTTTTCGTAAAATACATCTGCTATATCAAAATTATTAATTATTCTATTGTTAAAAGCATATCTATTAAGAAAAGTGGTACAGATCACTATTATCACACTTTCGTCGAGTTCATCGCAAGGGAAGTAAAATAGAGCAAACTCTCATAGATTTTTTGAATAGTTTAAATTTCAAATATGAGAGACATATTATATGAAAACAAGGGGGGCTATTCCCAAATTGAATCGTAATTTTCAAATTTTTGTGGAAATACACCCTGAGTATTTTAAGTGAAGAAAATACTCGGTTAGTATCTCTTGCTAGAAGTTAGAAAGTTATTGCAACATATCAGTACTTTGTAAATGAATCTTTAGGGTTTGCATCATATTTCTATTATGTTTCGAAGGTTTGTAATTAGGAAAAGTACTAAGTTACCTGTGTGTTTTTTGAGATACAAGGCTTTTGTTTTCTATTCAAATTCTAAAGAATGTATTAATTAGTTAGTATTACTATGTCCATTAATTAGTATTATTATGAAAATCTTCTATTAATGATAGATAAAAATAATAAATTATAAATAAATATATATATATATATATATATATATATATATATATATATATATATATATATTATAGACCATATATATAATATCATATATATGTATTCATGGAAAATTTTTATTACATATATAAAAAACATGTTTCGCGATTTTATAAATTATATTCATAAAAACCACGTTGAGTGTCAAAAAAACACAACCCAAAAATGAGTAAAATTACTCTCAAAATCATATCGCTTACTATTACTAATAGTGGATGGAACATACACAATTTCGTTGTTCCTTTGAAAGTTTCGTATATAGTTGCATTTTTTACTACTTACAACTCCAAATGAAAAGCTTTCAATTTGCTATATTATCATGAAAGTGTAAGTGAAAATAATACATTAAGAATGTCATTTAAAATTTAATATTTTAGAGTGCGCAATATGTCATTCAATCCCGTCATGCATAGGCAGCTGCGGATATTCAATAGTAGGCAGATGCGGATTTTCAATAATACATACGTACATAAACAGATTTATGAAAATAAATTACATTCTTACCTGCAAAATAGGCAACGAATGCAATCAGCACTGTAGTGAGGAATATGAGGACGATGGTGGCGATCTTCCATGAACATTTATGTGCACAAGTCTTTTGAAAATGAAGTCGCGAACTGTTAATTGCAGCAGATGTAAATTTGGAAGGGGATGTGAACGGTGGCCTTGTGGGTCCTGGGGCCGTGGGCGGTTGTATCAGTTGAGGATTTACACAGTTTGCTATAGGGACCATAGGCCCAGTCGTAGAACTGGGAGTACTACAATATACAGGCAAGGGATTGCTGTATGTCGGACCTCCAGGTCCTGTACCTCCAGTGCTGCATGTTAGAGGATTTCCGCTATTATTTTGATGATGTACGGGTTGATTATTTACACCGTTACCAATTGCGGAGTTCTTTATTTCTTCAGACTTTGGCAACTGAACTTGTTGAGGCTGACTATAAATCCTAGAAGAAAGTGAATTCCACAATATATTTACACATTTAATACAAAACATCTTTATTAACTAGAATATCAGTTATAATATAGATTATCTTAACTATAAGTGAAATAACAATCATTTGAAAGAGTTTGATAGGTTTATTTCATTACGTAATTAATTTAAAATTAAAAACGTTCATGCATGTGTTCTGTACCATATTTCAAACATAATTAAAATATCATATATACACATAGTGTTGCGATGCCTCCCCCACTAGGTTCCTGTCTAAATTGGGTGGCACTTCCCGGTCGTCCAAACAGTTACATTACACCTTTCTGGTAGGTCGGACGGTCTGGGTCTCAACAATAGAAACATAGTGTTGCGAAAGCATAATTTCCCCTTTCATCTGCAGTTTATTTTCCCTCTCCTTACTTTCGTCTGGCTCGAAGACAGGCGGAGGAAACACTCGACGGACGTTTCCATGACGTGGCCATGAAGTGTTTCTGAGGTTGCCACGATTTCCATGTCGAAGAAGGGTTTCGAAATTTAGCGACATTTGGTGACTTCCTGAACCTTCCAGAGGAGTATCTACAAAAAACGATAACGTGATGGGCGAGATTTCAAGAATGCGATTTCCAGATGGGCGAGACTATAAAAAGACTCATCACTCCGTTGGAGTTTTGCTGATGATTTTGCAAGATATGAAATACAGTGAATAGTGACTTTTGTCCAAGTTTTGTGAATAGTAGGTGATTTTTTGTGAAATTATTATCGCCAGTATTTTGAGAACAATATTGCTTATTTTGTGGAATTAGTGGATCATTTAAGTGCTGTTTGATTGTATATTATTCCTGTTTACTTTGCACTTGTGAATAAATTTGTTTAGTTATCTAGAAATTCTAACTCATTCTTGTATCCGGAGTGCACACCCACGATTTCAGAGAATACGTTCGTAACAATATATATATATATATATATATATATATATATATATATATATATATATATATATATATATATATATATATATATATATATATATATATATATATATATATATATATATATATATATATATATATATATATATATATATATACAGCACACACATTTCATTTACATTTCATTCCATCTTCCATTCACTTTTTCTATACAGAACATTTTGTATTAATGATCAATCTCAGGTATATATAATACAAGTAAAGTAAAAATTCTTCAATTATATATATATATATATATATATATATATATCCCTGAATCATGACTATTAATACACAAATGAACTATAGTAAGAACAAGAAATTAAGAATTTTAATGTAAATTAACATACAATGTTAATTAAACGTAAAGAAATAAAAAATGATAGCAAATTATAAATATGGTGTATAAACGTATTATTCAATAATAGTAGATTAATATTAGCATTAATAATGGATGAGTAAATTAATTGAATGTTAATGAATTAACAATTTAAGAATATATAGTATATATATATGGACAGTAAAATCATTATAAAAATGGAATATAATTCAATAATGATTTCCTAATAGAAAAAATGTATTTCAGTTCTACATTAACCATGTACATCTAAAACACCAATTAAATTCAATACAGGGTTTAATTATAACAACACATTTAAAAATACATGAAGTCGTGGCAGACCCCACAGGGGATCCAGAGTGGCCAAAAGCTTATAAGGGTAGAAACAGATCCAGACCGAAACAATAAACGAGTGACTCGAATTTAGAGACATAGACTTATAAAATAACAAACAAGTGCAATGCTTCACGCGCATAATAACAAACAAGTGTTTAAAAACAATGATTAATACCAAGCTATTGTACGCAATTAAACAATTAAAGTCATGAATAAATAATAGCACATATCGTGCAAAATAACCTCGTTTACCACAGTACTAAACACTTTTAGTTAATGCTAAAATGTAATACTTAAAACAATGGCATATCAAACAATGCCTATTAAACAATGGATTATCAAACAGTGGCTTAGAAAGCTACTAGAACATCAAAAAACATTGAAATTAACACAGAAAGAAAAGTTTTAACCAGATTGAAGCTATTGTAGTAACAAGATGGATACTACTAAAATGTACTAACAAGAATGGATTAACGACAATTGTATACATGATAACAGTTTAAAGCGACAGGTTGAAGTGACAAGTTAGGTAATTATTCGGAATGATGAGCAAATAGTTAACAAGCCCCATGTAATAAAGGGAGTACCAGTACCAAAAACTAATACCAGATTCAACCACTCGTATGCAAATTAATTTCAACGTCATCCAAAGTAAATGAAAAGTAAGCTACAATGCTTCACGCGAAATATAGATACAAATTTCCATCCAATTTAGGAGGGATCAAAACTCTAAATTACCGAGCATAACCAATAACGTTGAGTTTAAAACATAAACAATTAACTATCGCAGAATACAAGTGATAACTACCATCATAAAACAATTGAAAAACCTACCCAATCCTACTTGTTTCCGGGTTATAACAATTTTACATCAAATAATTGAATAATAACAGCAGGACTAAAGAAAATTGAGCAAGTAAATCAATAGTACAGCAAAAGAAACCAGTAAAGTTCCAATGCAGAATCCTTAAAATCCCAGCCCTAACAAAGTAAATTATGTTTTAAATCAAAATGAAATTGATATGTACGGTGAAATTTAAAATACTTAATAAAATGCATTTTTGATTTCGATAAATTGAGAAATTATTAAGTCATGCAGCAAATATAATTTCGGCAGACAATAAAAGTGTTTAAAATCTCTCCACTGTGAAAATTTTTCCAGGACAGGACAGAAAAGAAAACAGAAATATGACCAGACTGCAAAATATAGTTAAAATTGTTAAATTTTCGTACCAAAATGAAAAATATTTTGTAAGTGTATAAAACGGAAATAATATGATTCGGTTTAATAATTTATGTAAAAAGAAATGGTTTCGAATGGGCAGTTAAATTCCGTTTACAAATTTATACAGTTGTTGAAAAATCATAATATAACATAAAAACACATACAGAAGCGATATCACTTCTCCACCTCTCAACACATACGATATCACCTTTCCAAAATTCCAAAAAGATGTTTCAAAGTAAAGAAGGAGAAAATGAGGATAAAGTGCATTAATTATATGATGTTCTTATTAGCGTCAACATTAATAAAAAGCCATCTAAATGTATTTACACTAGAAAATTACGGATTTATTATTTTCTCATTCTACTTTAATGTGTTAATTTTGTTGAAATTTTTACTGTGCTTCAAATATCAAACCGCTATTTTCATACGGACAGTTTTCTCTCAAAATAAATCTCATTTTATATATATTAACATCCATTTCTGTATATAACTAAAGTAATAAATGTGTTTGTTTTAATTATTTCCAAATACAATTAATTTTTGTTTGAGGTATATCCTTTATGAAAACTGAGCTAGCGATATCTTGAGGTATTTATTTAGACGTAAAATGTCAAACTCCTGATCAGTGTATGATCATAGGAAGAGTGTTTAGAGGTACTCGTGAGGTCTTGGAGTAAGCAGCTCCATTAATTGTCCAAGACCTACCCCCCCTCTCTAATTTATAATAGTAAAAGAAGATGTCTGTTCGTATGTCTGTTTGTGTCGTTTCTTGCGAAAAATCTAAGTGTTGTACGACCATGGAATTTGGTACACGGGTACTATAGAACGTAGATCACTTTGTTTTCTCTCGCCCCTTAACTAAGAAATTTCATCTTTCTAAACCTGCTCCTGGAAATCAAGCGGCTTGGTTTTCCAGTATCAGCCGCTACAGTCAATCCATTTTTTATCTTAAGAACTGTGTTCTCATTGCAAGAGACATTTCCAATAAAGTAAATTGACAAGTTCGTCGGGCTATACTGTTTTTAACTTTCCTGATCAATGAAGTTTCCTCTGCTGTTCCCCTTTTCCTGCTTTTGTTTGTACAAACTTGTATATATTAATTTGTAAATACATTCATCATATTGCCAACTGATAACACTATTGTTAAATTGAAAACACTTTCATCTTTTATTATCAACCTCCCATGTCATTTTGTATTTATTTCATCATCTATATCACATTGTGCAATGTCTTATTATTATTATCCTTGGTGTTTTTCTGAATGTTCCGTGTCCATATTTGTGTCTGTTTACAGTACCTGTCTTCGTTATGTTCGTATTTCTCGTCTGCAAAACTGTCTGTCTTACGAATTTATTCTTAAATTAAAAAAAAACTGGATTTTTAATAAACCTCCAGAGCGGTCGCTGTCCGTGGAAGTCGACACCTGCTAGCTTCCTTTCCCGGTCGTCCAACCAACTACTCAAATCCTTGGATGAGTCAGACGGCCTGGGTCTTCCACATTCCACGGGTACTATAGAACCTGGCACAGCGTGCCTTGGCGTGATAAAAAAAATGAATAAGTTTCTTAGTCATTTTATGTTTTAGCGCAATTTTGAGCTATTCTCACATAAACCGGCCCTTTAGCTTCCAATAATATTATCACGGAATTTTCTTGACACCATCGAAAAGATCGAAAAACGTTTTTTCATATGACGTTTGACCCGAATTCGTAGGATGATTTCTCCACAGTTATATTTTTAAATACATCGACATTTGAATTTTTAGGTAATCTAATACTTATTTCACTGCATTCCAAAAAGGAAGAGTATCACAATTCTATAACTTGGCAATATTTTCTGTGTATATCTTCGCATTCTAACACATTTTTACTTTCCCTGCAATACATGGTAATGTATAAGGAAAGTATTGGAATCATGTCGAAAATCACAACTTGAGTTTTCGACGGATCTACACGTTTCAAGACTACTTGAATACAAAAAAAACTATTTTTATCGTGACGTCTGTGTGTGTGTGTGTATGCCTGTCTGCGTGTGTGTGTGTCTGTCTGTGCAGATTATGTATCCACTCTAACTAAAAAACTAAAGGATCGAATTTCACAAAATTTGGTAGGTAAGTCACGTGTGAGCGAGTCTGGTGCTGATTAGTTTTAGGTACGTTTCGGGATAAAAGAACTCACCTATTTGTGCGAAATGGCCCGCAAAAGCTTGTATCCACTCTAACTGAAAAACTAATTGCCCAAATTTTACAAAATTCGGCAGATCAGTCACTTGTGGGTCACCCTGGTGCTGATTAGAGTTTGGTATGATTCGGAAAAAAGATCCTGCCTTTTTTTGCAAAATGGCCCACAAAAATCGTCAAAGTCTAAACTAAAGAACTACGTATGCTCAAATATATCCATTAAATGCATGTTTAATACGTAATTTTTAGAGAAGAAAAGAATAAGACCAACCCCATTACACTAGGACTAGCGGTTCTCGAGATATTTTAGTGTTTCGTGTTTTCTCTACGCCACCTTTGAAAATAAGTCCGGTTACCGAATGAGAACGAAAATTGAATTAAAAGTAAAATAAATGTAATTAAAATCAAGAGATCGTCGATATAAGTCTGCAGGGAAATAAAATTAGCATGTTATTCTATTTTCTGTGACTTTTAAGCAAATGTATAAAAATTGACATTTTCGATTTCGCTAAATGAAGTTTGGGGATGTTTGTACCCTGCTGCCTCATACCTTGTATGAGTCAGTTTGTACCCTGCTGCCTGCCTACTCAACTTACTGAGGAGTTTAAATCACGTCTTCTGTCCTAAAGAGATCATTTCTTTAACTTATTTATTTTTTGCTTTCCGCAGTTGCAGAGCAATGAACTTTTTTATACTGTTCTTACATCGAGGATTCCGCATGTGTGGGGATTAGGATTGAAACCAAAAAAGGAAATGATTTGAAACTGAGGCGGTTCAAAAACGATCTGAAAAGTGAGTGGCGTTATTTTTAATTATATTATTTAAGTGGTAAGTAGCGGATGTAGTTTTAGGGTTAAGCATTGACGAAAAATTAAGTGCCGAAAAATCGAGTGTTCTGCGAAAAAAATCAAATACACAATTAGAAGTTGCTGTAAAAGAAAAATCAATTCAATGTAAAATGATTTGAAGAATGACGTCATATACTAGATTAGACCGATTGGTTTAGAAGTTCCTGTTGTACTGCACGTGTTTCGCGAAAAAAAGTGTCAGAATTTACTGTTCTTTGACTTCTAAAAGATTGAAAGCCACTGGCATAGGTGTTCTTGTACGCCTGCCTCGTTTGGGGATTGCCTGCAAAACGAAATATCGAGTAATTTCAAAATGAAGTATTGGTCTGGATTGCAAATGCTCCTTGAAGTTTCCAAAGAAAAGTATACATTATGATTTAAAAGTCTCTGGCGTTTCAGAGCATATTGTTAGTCAAACTCGAAATATCTACAAGAAAAATTCTAGTAGACCTTGAATGGTTTCCAAAGAAAAGTATACATTATGATTTAAGTGTCACTGGCGTTTCAGAGCATATTGGTAGTCAAACTCGAAATATCTACAAGAAAAATTCTAGTGGACCTTGAATGATTTCCAAAGGAAAGTATACATTATGATTTAAAAGACTCTGGCGTTTCAGAGCATATTGGTAGTCAAACTCGAAATATCTACAAGAAAAATTCTAGTAGACCTTGAATGAAGGATGACCAAGGCAACGATATCTCTGTGATGCAGTCTGCCAATCAAGGCCAATGCTGTCTGCCGTAGCCCAAGGTACTCTTGATTGATTCCAAAGGCACCAGTTGTATAATACCGAAGTGTCAAGTCCTTCAAGCAGGAGTTTCCTATAATGTGCGATAAATAATGCTTCCAGTCCACTTCGGGGAAGGAAGCAGTTCCATCTCCTCAATCCCAGTGTGGTCAGGTACAAGCTCTAAATACTAGTGTGGCCAACACAAAGGGATGTTTGCTCTCAATGTATTGCTGTAAGGATAAAAGGAACAAACATCTCGTAAACGTAAGGATGTTCTGATTTTGACTTTTAAAACTATGAAATTCGATCTTTTTTAAATACTAAAATGAAATACACCCCGTTCGTCGTCGTGGATGAAGCACCTGGCGTTGCCGCCTTTATCTTCTGTGGTGTAAGATTCCATGTGTTGTAGCTTTGACATTACTTGTTTTTCAAAAAGTCCGTTGGTGTAAAACGCCCCCCTGATGGGCGGGGCGTCGTCGTAAGAGCTGGCGCCAGTTCATCAAGGTATGTGAGGCACGTGGGAAAGTCCATACGCAATCATCAAGGTGTGAGTCACGTGGGAAAAAGTCCAAATGCACGAACAGGTGATGAGGGAAGTATTCATAAAGAAACTTCTCTGCTAGCCGGCCAAAAGAAAGTAAAGCACTTAAATTTGGGGGGTTTGGGTTTTGATAATTTTAGCTACCATGTCGACGATTTGAAAAGTTTTGGTCATGGCGTCTTCATCGCCTTTAAGGATTCGTACTATATCTTTTAGAATGCTGCTAATTTTGCTAATGTCAATAAATTTTTCGACCTCTTTATAGAGGCTCAAGAAAAGTATTTGCATTCGCGGTTTGAGGGATTTTATCTGACACAGGTTGCGCTTGGGCTAAGTGCTCGCCGGTAGTTCCTCCTACTGTCTCGGCACTTCCTGTACAGGGAGGGTTCTTTTAGTGGGAAGGGGGGGAAGTTATCATCGCCAAGGGTGGGTGAAGTTCTAGCAGTTTGTTGGAGTTTTTTTAATTCCTGGGTCTTTTTACGAAACCAGAGATTTTGGGGACAGTGCCTAAAATTGACAGGGTGTGAGCCTGAGCAGTTGGCGCATTTCGCCGGGGTGTCCCTATTTTTAGTGCAATCTCTCGTGGGATGCCCCTCGCCACATTTGAGGCAGCGGGGGGGGGAGGGTATATTGATCAAAATGAAAATAGCATTTTCTTTATTTTAAAAATATATTTTCAATGCTTTGCAAGATAAATTATGTAATTCCTGAAAATGTTGAAATAAATTTTAAAAACTAATGTACTATATCTTAGAAACTGAAATATTAATGAAAACTCTAGTAATTTGGTGATTTGTTAATGACTTCATATTTCTGTGAGGATCTTTCCCCGACAACCCATGTCCTCGACAACAAATGCGAAATCGGAACGTTGGACAGTCCTCCTGTATACACGTATGCAGCTGTCATTAGTACAAAAAGAGTATCTGGATTCATTTCTAAAGGCAACATGTTTCCAAGAAGACACTGTCCAGGCTCACCGAGCTCAGCACCAATCCAAACATCTCTGTCTATGTTGAGGAGTCAATGGTAGGCGACTTAATTTACACGGAATCCTACCCTCTGCCAATCGTCTCCTAATATTATCCCTTGCTACACGATGCATGAAAGATGGCAAATGCCTTCAAATGGTTGATAGCGACGCCAAAGGTGTGGCAATAGCTTCCTCTCTCTTCACTGTACCATGCTCTCAAGCAGTTGTCTGTCTGGGGTAACCTGAGCTTCGGCGACAGTTATATGTGATTTCTGTGATCCACAGTCGTAAACACAGAGCTACAACCATAGCGCTTTATTTGGTGACAGACATGTCTGTTGAACCAACCAGCTTTCTTAAGGCCTATGATGCGACCTCCCTCTGAATTCATCCATTATTCGCAGCTCAATCGAGCACGCCTTAACGTCATATTTATACATAACTTGAAGTATCAAAGCAGAAAATCCAGTTCCAATTGGCCGTGAGTGAGAACACCGGTCGTTTAAATTGCTGCACGATGTCTCGTTCTCATGAGCGCTGCATAAGGCCTATAACATCACTGGCGCTGACAGTTTAATCATTTGCATAACTCTGTACGCACATTTCTGTACATACATTTCCTATAAATGTAACTATAGTCAGCGAACACCTGATCTGTAGCACTGTGGGAACTACAAGAGACTTTTCACCTACTAGTCGGTTTGTGGGTTGCCAGATAAAGTGCCTGATGCGAATTTTGAGGACAGAGAATTATTGTAAAAGAAATTTTCCACTCGCGCAGTACATTTGTTTATACATACCATTTAAAGAACAATTGATATATGTGTACCATATATAAGGGAATTACGTTTGCATAAGAATACGCATATAAGCTCATGTATGCACATATAAAATTATTTTGTTTTATAAAATTAAGATAAATCAATGGGTTCATAATGCCAATTCAAGGGTTTTAAGAATTCATGTTTAACACATTTATGTATCCCTATCATAAAAGTTAATGAATACATAATAGTTAGATTTAATCATATTTCTCTTTTTTACAACTTTTAGTTAACTCGATTTGGTGTTTGTCAGTGTGATTCAAATCTTTAGAGCCCCAATTGATCAGGTTCCATTAATCATAGTAACATAACATTTTGTATGTCGTTATCTTTTGCTGTACATTTTAAATTTCTTTTATTTTTAAACTTAACGGGCTTGCTCCTCCTAGGCTCATCATCTGGATACACTCGTGTTTGGGGAATAATTCGAGAACCGGAGCAGCTATAACGTCCAAACCTTATCGGTTCTTATTAAGCCAATCCAAAAGTATTGGGTCCGTCAAAAGTGTGCACTCGTTATTTGAAGGATATTTAGAGAACCGGAGTAGCTAGAAAGTGTAAATATGGTATGCCTTATCTTTCTTACATTTAAGTTACATACATATAATAAGAGTTGGTTGTTTAAAAAACTACATTATTTTCTTTTAATTATTATTTATTTCAATCAAGATGAGAAATCATTAAAGTATTATAAATATAACGTTAAGAAAACATTGCAAATATGTTACATAACACGTGGAAATGTAGCCAAATTCTAAATCTCTTGAATCACTCGACTCCCTGTTGATTTCAAAAGACTACATATCTATAGTATTAACAGCAAGGTTGTCGAGTATCCACATATTTACTTCTTCCTTCAATACATGGCTGATGTACTTTTACCGGCTCTGCGGCGTAACGCGCTCTATAGCCTCTCTCGTCATATATCTCACTTGTGAGATTTAAAAGGACGATTTTCGGATGCTACATATCCGGTGATACCCTGCACATGGTCGATGGGATTTAATTCGCAGTGGTATGGTGACAAGCAGAGAATCTTATGTCCATGTTGCTCAGCAATAAAATCAATTCAGTAGAATTCCCATTGTAACCTAACATTCTATGTTATCGACAATCATTCCGTTTTCAGCATATCTGTAACCCATCCTATGTTTGTGCTTAATAAAATTATCTAAAGTGATAAAATTTAACCAAATCTGCCGAAAATAATAAAGCGAAAATAAATTATTAATATTATTTTTTTAATTTCAAATATTTTTATCATATCGGGTATGTATTTGAGGCGACATTTTCTGAAATGTTCATATCCATTTAAATTTCTATTCTATCCTTAATAGTTTGAAAAATAGAAATGTCAACTGGAAAAAAAATACATTTTAACTTTCTCAAAAACGATTGCAGTTTCTTGCATAGGTTTACCACATGGCGATTTCTCGCCAAGACCAAGCCAACTAATTCTGTGATGGAAGCGAATGTATACAAATATTCCACTTCTCATTATATGTAGAAAATATTTAAATGTTACTTTAAATCTATTTTATTTACAATTTTTATTCACTTTGCAGTTGAAACACTAAAGAAATTCTGGTTTAAAAATATTTTTTATCATTATTTCTTTTAACGGAAAATCACATATCGTACTTTTTACTCCACTACATATTAGGTGTTCGTCAAGTATAGTTGTGATATTTTACATAAATGTATACAAATAAATAAAATCACGTAGTATATAAATGTATCATATCAAAGGTGATTTTGTGAGATATATTGTATTATAGAATATGTAAAACCATCTGTATATGTTTGCGGATCGCGTTATACAATTTCTTGTGCGTGACTTGTTTACTGATATTTTATAAAATGAAAGTATTTTTCCGTCAGGAATGTTTACGTTTGAAAATATATTGAGTTACTTTGGCAAACAATCATTTCACCCTTATTTATGCTTTCAGATTTTTTTACAGTTTACTCCTTTTTTATCCATTTTCTACGTATATTAAAGCGATATTGACTGCATCCGTTAAAAAATAAAGCTTTCTACCTTAAAAATAGTCACGTATTTCATGACTTAATTTTGAATTTTTGAAGGTACACAATATTTGGTATAACGATCAATAATATCAAAATAGATATATCATTCATGAAAACTATTTCAAAATACATTCAGTTATATTCAAACGTGTTTTTCTGGAATTTTGAATCGCAAATGCATTTTGCCATTGAAATTGGTAAAGTTTGTATCATTCGACAGTAATCGTGTTTCAACTCAAAATAAATCTTGAAGGAAGGATAAATGATTTAAGTAAACAAAACTGATGTGGGTAACATTTTTAAATTGGAAATTTCATTAATTTGTATGTGAAATCGTAATATTTTACATAAAATGAAATAAATATGTGTACATAGCAAATTAAATTGAAATAAGATAATCCCCTCGAAGTTTTACTTCGGATTGGGGAATATGAGAAATGTTATAAAACATAATTTGTTTTTTAATAATTTTAATAAAATTTGCATTTAAAAAGTTATATATAACATCTGCTATTAAACAAGTTGTATCTCTAAAACGTAAAGCAACATTTATATTGCTTTCACTAAAATACACTTATGTTCGTTCGTTACTAATTCCCCCGGGGTGAAGGGGCGCCTACGCACCACGTCCGCAAGACCCCCCAGGGTATCCCATGGCGAAGAGGAGAAGATTTGAAGCTTCACTTTTATAGAGGCTCCCCGAAGGGCTGAAGTCTGACTAGGCTTCGACAGGACAACATCCATGCGCGCTGGCGGGATTCGAACCCTCAACCCTGCAATCCAGCGATCAGTCGGAATCCTGATCGCTGGATTACCGGACCCTGACCGCTCGACCACCGGATCAGCACACTTATGTACAAAAGTTAAGTAATAAACGTAAACATTAGCATTTTCGGTGAAAGAAACAACTTGTGTGTACATGAGAGGCGCACGCAAGCAGAAACTGGCCCGCAGAAACAAATTTGCATACCAGCATTTTTAACAAGGGAACGTATTAGGTATAAAAACGGCCTGTTTTGTGTAGAGCTTGTATCTTCCGTTACGGATTCCAAAAAAAATCGAAATAGGCAAATTTTGAATAATGAGTACACGACATTATCTGTCTCAACCTATATAGTAATTTTACTAAGAGTAAAACATCTTAGGTTATTTACATGCAACTGTTTGATGAACATAGAAATTTCTATAAGAAGTTCACCCCTATTTTCACAGATGGTTCAAAAGCAGTAGATTACGTGGGTTTTACCTATGTATTTAACAATAATGTAGAGTCTTTTAAACTTCATGCATCTTTCTTTATCTTTACTACTGACATTATGGGGCACTATACCAGTCTCTTATATTGATATCTTATCAGAATTCCAAAAAGCACATGATTTATACTGACTCATTGAGTTCGTTACAAATCGTATCATCTAAGTTGGCTATCAATTACGCTATTGTCTTCGATATCCTTAAGTATGAACATTATCAGAAGGTACAAGGATATCATACAGAATTTTGTTATGTCCCAGGACATGTTGGTATTGAAGGAAATGAGTTGGCGGACATTGCTGCTAAATCAGCTACACAAACTTTAAATCTGACCATCCCTTTAACTGACATCAAACAATTCGTTTTAAAAACTATTTATGACAAATGACAGTATTCCTAGAACCAGCAATCTCGTAATAAATTGCACGAGATAAATCTTTTAGTACAAAAATGGACTAGTTTCCAATGTATGAAACTTTAGGTAATTTTAACTCTTTTGCGCATTGGTCACATTCGTTTTACTCATAGGCACTTACTTTTAGGAGAAATTGAATCCTCTTGCAATGGTTATCAAACCTCAGCAAGTGTTAAACATATTAGTTCTACGAAATATAAACAGTTTAGTTTTAAACATTTCAAGAATTGCACTATAACTTTGGTGGGCGCGGTATCCCAGTGGTGAACGCGCGGGAATTGCACTCGGTAGGCCCGGGTTCGATTCCTTCCTCCGCCAAAACTGCCGCTGTGTTCACGCGGAGTACGATCACGTTAAACATGTGGATCCGTAAGTCCTTCCGAGAGGTTGGTGGTAGGGGAAGGAGGGTACGGCCCCTACTGATGCCTCCCCCACTGGGTTCCGGTCTGAATTGCGTGGCTCTTCCCGGCCGTCCAAACAGTTACTTTACACCTTTCTGGTAGGTCGGACGGTCTGAGTCTCAACAACAACCACAACTTTGGCAGAATTGATTGGAGAAAATCCTCATTTCTGGCTTTTCCCATTCTTGTTGGACATCGGTTTTTTCCATCATTTTTAATGTCACCATTTATAACCTTTTAGTCATTTTTCATCTTGTTAGGATTGTTGTATATATTCCATTGTCATGTTTTATTCACTAATTATCACTCTTTTAAATTATGCACTTGTTTTTATTCCTTGCTAATTTATGTATTTCGGTACCATATGTCTGATGCAGCATATTAAATTTGGATCTCGTTTCAAAAAACCCTAATCAACCAACTGAGTGACACCAGGCGAGGGAAGGTAATGCGGCGTCGAAGGGGACTAGCGACAGTTGGAAGTAACCCGAGCCCTAAATTCCAATCGTTCTGTCATTTTACCGCCTGGAGAACCGGCATCAAAGTGAAGTGACAGTGTCGCGAAAACCAGTAAATGGACGTCCAAAGCTCACAATGACCGTTTTCTGTATTAGCAAGCACAACGCCACAGGTCAAACTCTGCATTTCAGCTTACTCCCGATCTTGCAGCGTCTACAGGAAGAGCTGTATCTTGGCAAACTGTTTACGGACAGCTATATGCAGGTCAGTTTCATGCAAGACGACCAGTGGTTTGTTTCTCACTGACGCCCTCTCACACAGGAGCTGGCACCGGGCTCAAGATCACCTTAACTGTAGCCCATAACAATGGGGCACTGTGCTCTTCACAGATGAGTCACGCTTTGGTGCACAGAGTGATCTCCGAAGGTTATTGGTCCTGAAAATGCCTGGAACTCGTTATCATGCCAGTAATATCCGAGACATGTACGCATACAGAGGCCGCGGTTTGATGGTTTGAGCAGGGATTGCTTACCACGCCCGCACTGAGCTCCACATCTTCCCTCTCGACACTGTGGCTGCAGTGCGATATGGACATGACATATTTGCTCATGTTTTGTCCATTTCTTGCAGACATGGGTCATTATGTCATTCGTATGGACGATAAAGCGCAAATTTACAGGTCTCGCATTGTAGGCTAGTACTCAGAGTCGGAATCACTGCTTCGTATGGAGTGGCCATCGAGATCACCCGGTTTGAATCTCTCTGAGCATATACGGTACATGTTTGGGAGACGTATAAGTTCTCTCTATGACACTCCCCGGAATCTTTACGAGCTAAGAACATGTCTGCCCCGTAAATGGGCACAAATACTCCGAACAGCTATAGATAATCTTATTCTTGACATGAATCGATGCTGTCGGGCATGTGTTTGCAGCGCAGATCATCATATACCGAATTAATAGATCTCCATCAATGAATATTTTTGCATTCCAAAATCCTGTGTGTTTGTTTATTTCTATTATGTAATTATTTATTGATAATTTTCTTTACATTTCCCCAAGCTATTGTCTTTTGTTATGCCCCATCATCTGTGAAAGTTTCAATGAATACATTTCTTTTTATCCGCTTTTTTCACTTTGTTGCTTAACATTTGGATATCAGTGTATATTTCATTAGTTCTATAAAAGTAAATATGTTTTTGGGTAGATTGTTAGCAGCTAATTACGAATCAATTATATAATTTGTTTTAAATTTACATTATGGAGTTTTTGAACTAAAGTAGTTTAAGGCAAAAGCAATCCTTGTTTGTGCAAATATAACTTATAAATTATTTAGATAAAATTTATTTTAATTTTTAGGGAAAGACTTGTTAATTGTCAATTACTAATGAAATTGTAAAATAAATGAAAAAGAAAAAATACATTTTAAAATAAAATACATCTTCTATTAAAGACATACGCAAATGTGAAGTAATAGTATGGAAGAACTGATAAAAAAATGATTTATACTTATCTGTCAAAATAATCGACACAGTTTAAAAATAGTCTTAAAACGTGAAATCAAGTTTGTAAGTGGTCTTTAACCAGTTACTTAAATGATTTCAGTTTGTCTTTACAATCTTTAGCTATAATTTTCTTCATTTTATGTTTTGAATTATAGGATCTTTTGCACTACAAACATTTATATTTCAACAAACATTTATTGGTTTCGGTTAAATTGACCAATGAAGAGCCGGCCAACGAAATTTTAACGATCATGTAAGTGTATAAAAGTATAAATATATACATTTTTTAAGTATATATTACTAAAAATATATTCATTTTTAAATGTATATAGTTTAAATTAATTTTCTTTGAAAAATATGTATTTCTTTAGCAATTAATATACAATTTTGTTTTAAAAGCATCGCATTGAATTTGTTGCATGTAATTCAATTTCAAATTTTATATATAAAGTTTTTCTGGCTCAAGAATTTGAACATCTAGTATATATTCTACAAATATGTAATTTCAAGATAGTCCTTGTTATAGAGTTAAAAAATAAAACTTGCAAATTTAACCTTCTCACCCATTTAATTTATTATTTTAATGCAGATCCAACACAGGACAAAATATCTTTGCAATTGAATAACATTTAAGGATGGACCCCAAAGTCACACAGTTTTTTCTTTACTCAAATCAAACATTTTTTCATAAGCACAAAGAAACATAGTGCACGAATTACAATTCAGCGCACTACATATATTAAATTTTCAGTAGAATCATAACTTGTCCGATTGCCCTTAAAAGAGTAAATAACAAAATACAAAACATCAACTTTGACACTATTGAGGGTGTACTGCTTCCATTTGTTGCTAGTATGGTCTTCTCCGTGCCACCAGGAAACTATTGTTAATAATCACTGACGACTTGAATGGGGAGTTGTAATTGTATGTCAGCTATTGTTAATTTCAGGTTGATAAATTCAGGTTCTTGGATGAGGGCTACGCCTCACTCGGCACTGTCATTAATGGCTGTCAGCTCCTTCACAAATTTTAATACCTCTTCAAATGACTGATCATGCTCCCACTCCGAGGGATCCTTTTAGATAAATGCTTGAGAATCCAAGCAGCTGATGTTAGCCCGATGCAAATACGTTCCAAACCTTCTTTGTCAAGAAATGCAGCTAATTCTATCCTGAGAATATATGCTTGATGCCCTGATGCAATTTAATTTGATTTAATTAAACCTCTGTGGAATTAAATATTGCTCATGTTTTTGTTTGTTAATAATGTACTTAAGAATAAATATATGCATTTAAGAATATTTTTATTATTATTTTGAATTTTTGTTTTATCAATCATTGGAAATATTAGTCTCGTATTTTGTTTTTATTAACAATTAAAGTGAGTAAATTGCAATTTGATTTAGTAAATATAAATTTTAATTTTAACTTTACAAGTTTCGGACATATTTCAGTTTAAAATTTGACAAAAACAATATTTCCATAATTCGCCATTCATATAATTAATCACTGCTCACATTCAAACTATAGACTCATTAAATAAACTGTTTTATAAAGTGTATAAAACAAACATTAAAATTATATATTACATTCATCTAAATTCACAAATTTAAGTGCAAGTCATACATTTTTTTTATTTACTCCAAAATAGCTTATTTAATGTTCTTTATAGAATGTAAATATTGTTGGTCTTTTCATTTACTTTATCTACCAAATGATGTTTTGTGTCCGTGGTATATTTTGGAGCTATAAAAGACCATAGAAGTATGTTAAAATTAATTTTGGGGTATAAGTGGTCCATTATTACATGTAAATATCATCTGCAGGAAGATTATCTTAGACTCTGAATAAAAATTTTAGCATAATGCTACAGTTATTTATTTTATTAACTTTAAAACATACCACAGTCTTAAAAACCATTTGAAAAAATATAAAGGACATGAAGACCGACAAAGATGTTTTTAAGACTAATAAAAGCGCTACTTATGTGTAAATTAAAATCAAATTTTATATTCAAAATTAGATATGTACAATGCTTAATTTAAAGCTTGTTTTACACACTTTCTGAGAATATTTATTTCATTTGCTTATAATAACTTGAATATGAACAGACATTACTTTAATAAATGGTAAATCACGAAAGTAACCTGATGGCAAATTTACATATGAAAGGCGGTATTCTGTCGCCATCAGAACGACTTGCCTAGACGTTCTCTAGGTTTACCCATTACCTGTGTAGTTGTGAATTACACAGATAATGTGTAAAATTCAAAAAACACATTCAGTGAGCTAATTGGAATCACACACTAGCTGCGTATTTTGAAATAGCACATTAGTTGTGCATTATGGAATTACATATTAGCTGTGTATTTTGAAATTCCTCCATTTACTTGTGTATTTTCAAATTTACAGATTACCAGTGTAAATTTGCAATTTACACGTTACTTTACACGTCTAAGAAAATCGTTCTAATATCAACAGAATATCTGCTTCTATATGTAAATTCACACATTTATTTTTTAGAGTGATGAGAATTATAACTCTTTTCATAAAACTCTGCCAATGCTCTTTTTACATAGATAATTCATAGAAACATGGCTCTCTGTACCTGTTTTCAGTAACAAATAAAGAAAACTGCATGAACAAGTAGTTTCCAATGAAATTCTTGAAGAAAGTGGAGCTCCCTCGCACACAAAAATATTATCTTTCTTTATTTTTTTTTCTCTTTCGCGAAGATATTTTCTAGTGCACCGTCCCGCCTCTTGTAAAAGTAAGAAATTCTAATTTCGAATATTTGGATTGCATCATGATATAGACGAATGCAAATGCGCGCAAGAAAAGAGAGGGAAACGAATACTTTTATATTCTAGAAATCTTAAATTCTTGCAAGGTACATTGAATTGTGTAAAAAATCTTTCTGTTCCTGACAATAATTTCAGTTTCGTTGTAGTACATAAATGAATGCAGAAAATTGTCATATTAGAATATATTGGTCATTTTTAAATACAGTTCCTTGTATGGCATATTTCTCTTTTCTGTAATATATTACAAGCAAATTTTTGTATATAATATATTACAGAATGCATAATATGTGTAAAATATTGTGATGTTATTTTGACACGTTTTGATCGATTGTTTAATAATGAATATAAAACTCAAATTATTGTAAATATATACAAAGTAAAATACTTAATTTGTGTCTGAAAACCAATATGTTTAAAATATTTGATTCTTGCAAATACATTTTTTTGTAAAGCTTATTTTATTATGCAAAGTCTTTTGTTCCTTTCTTAACTGCATAAACTACCTAAAATCTATTTGGCGTTATAAGCTAGTACATGTATTTTTTTTTTGAAAATCTGATGCACACGCCGATGTAAAAGTATAAAAAAAATTTCAGGTCGTGATTCAAGTGTCAGTTATCGGTCTTATTCAAATTCACATTTCTGATACAACACCATCAAATGTAAAAATTATAGTATAATAGATTTTCTTTTTTAAATTTATTGCCTTTTACTTTCCCTACAATGCTTAATATGTGTCCAAAAATTTCTTAAATCCGTCAAAAATCTGGATATCAGATCTTCACCAATAAATACTAACCAATAAAGCTAAGAAGCCTATTGATGTACAGTGCGATCAAGTAGGACTATTTGTTTTTCTAATAATTTCTCTCGAAAATTATTGGTTTAACATCATAAAGAGTTATTATGTAAAATAATATTATTTTTTAATACTGACAAAATATTAAAAATTTTTCATAAAGCTCAAATTGCGGCTAAGATTAAGTTATTGCCTGAATTTTTACAAAAAACTCTTTATACTTTCTATACGGTCTATAGCACTCTTCAATTAAAGGTAGTGTTTTCCGGAAGAGTTTCTGACCACGTTAACTTTGAATAGAATTTTGTGGCAAGTTACAAAACTACAGAGAAATAGGAAATATTGTAGCTTTTTTGCAATACCCACTGGTACATCGCCCAAACGTATCAAGTTTCTGATCTTCAGAAATTACAGATCGTTTTGCCTATGTGGTTTTCTCAACTTGTGTCTCAAAAAGTTGTTGTTGTTACTGTTGGAGAAGTAACGTGTCTCTTCAGAATACTCCGAAAGTGGGTAGAAGCAGAGAAAAGTTGCATATCTTTTGAATATTATTGAAAATGTTTACAGTATGGCGGGATGGCAAATCTGCATCACTTACTACTTGGTTAAGGAAACGGCTGCAACATACCACGGAACATGTTAGCTGTTACAGCTCAAGGATTTCTTTCTGAACCTCCTTCATAGAATTAGTAATAACTGTGAAAAACGTTTTCAATGTCTTAGATTTTATGTTCAGTCTGCTAAGTTTTTTGTGATTTTTCTTTCCTGTAGAAAGGCAGTTTCTTTTTTCAGACGTGTTAATATTACGATAACTCAAACAAATCCCTTTTCAAGCGAAGAGTGAAAAGAGTGGAAATTTACTTTTGTGGCAATTATACTTTGCCTGGTTGTGGGAAAATCTCTAATAATTATTAATATATTAATGATACTCTGTATCATTAAAACCATTCTAAAAATAAAAAATAATTTGAATTAGAACTGAGATTTAAAACAGTTTCATTCCTATCAATATTAACGATAAAAATACAATAACCTATATTGACATCTTCAGGTGCCAGAATGAGACTGAAAATTAAGAACTTCAAGAAAATTTTGAGTTTTTGCAAAGTAGTTCATTTTTATATAACTAAACGCAATTCAAAGATCAAGTATAATGAATATGATGTATGCTTTGAATAACTATTGAGTAAAAGAACAGTTAAGATTGTTTCGGTGAAACTGCTTGAAAATATTATGATCAGCCTTTTTGATTAACTTATGCATTACGGACCATGATTTTAGTTTTGATCCTGAGTATCCATTCCTATTATTTTCACAAATAGCTGTCGAAGCTTCTGTTGCTACACGGAAACACCATTCAACAGTTTGAGTGTGATATGGGACGTTAGGGACGTGCGACATGGGACGTTAGGAACGTGTGACATGAGACGTTATATTTCTGGACTGGTGAAACATTATTTTCAGAGCTTTACCTATTGGACCAGAGAAATAATTAGGAAAACTTGGTTATGCTATCAAGGTTGATCAGCATGTGCCTCAATAGTCGTTTATTTATGTGTAAGAGGTACACAAACCACTGAAGATACTTGTTATAATGTGCTCTAATACACGAATAAGGCTTGTTTTGCAAACAGTATTTAAATCGATTCTATCGCATCCTACTGCGACTATATAATCTGTTATAATCCTATCTTTAGATAAAAAATTATTATATTTTCTAAATAATCTAAGACGTTCCTGACAAGGGTGTAATTTGACACAAGTCCACAAAATTTAAGGTTTTCATATCTTTCCTTGTTATATTTAATTTGTAATATTTTGATCAATGTAATAATCTGACCATAGTACTCTTAGTCCTCGGAAGAAACTCCTTCAGCTGTATGTTTCTCCACTTTCCAATTGAGCATATATCAAGTGACTTACATGTTGACTTACATATCAAATAATTCTTTGCAGTTTTCATAAATGCTTTTACTTGGCTGTTGTAATTTTCACATTTAGATTTTTTTTTATACGGTTTAAAAATTCTATGATATTCAGTGTGATATTTTCGAATCTTTTCAATATTTCGTTCAGTAATAATTGTTGGTAATCTCTTGCGAATTTTTTCAATATTCAGTTTTACAATCTAAGCAATTTTGAAAAAGTAGGACTTGTTAGCATGATCTTCCAATGTTATCTTTTACCAAATGCACAAATAATGTTTTGGAACATTTTCAAATGTGAGCAGTACGTTTTTGCTAAAGACAGTTCCAGTTCTCTAGGCAACTCTTCAAACTCTGGACAAATATTACATTTACCATTTTATTTAACGTTGTATTTCATAAATAAGGCTTGTATACTGGCATTTTAACAAATAACAATAAACGTTCTTACCAGTTTTTCAGCAAAATGGTGCAAGATACTGAAATAAAATAAAATAATTTTTCCCCATACAGTTTTGCAAGCACCAAGCTTATTGAAAATGTTGTAAAAAATTAGCCCTTCCAGGATTATTTTATATGCTTCTGCTTTCTGCAATGTGCTACGATCTATTATCCTTTATTATAATCAATACAGATCATTAGAATGAACCAAACATATAGTAATTAGTATTGTGGTTCAATGAATTTCCATCTGATTGTGGCACTTCAAGATAGCAACATATGACAGTCATATTTTTTGTTGATATTTAAAGAAATATGTGACCCATTCTAAATACGAAAATGAAATCTGAAAACATTTGATTTTTTTGTGCATAGTCATTTTTAGTCCAAATTTGCAAGTTTTAAAGTTCGTTGTGGCATATGGAGATTAATAAAGTTTTGGAATGGGTTTTATTGATATTTAGGAGTAAATGTCCCGTACCCAAGCTTTTTGATAAGAAATAAACAGTTCTTTAACTCCACTCTACTACACAGTCTACACTACCCCATAAAAACATATCACACAAAGAAAAACGCACACTCGTAGTTGTGACTTTCTGTGGTAACCAACTATATAATGATTCCTCCAAAGAGGAAGAAAATTAGTCATAGTCCAACCATTAAGCTGTGCAACAAGAGAATAAAAAATGTTAAAGTGCAGAAGTTAAAGTGCTTGAGCTTGGCACTTGATTTCAATCTCATATGGATCCCCTCCCCCCGTCACTGAGGTCAAAGACAACATATCCGGATTCCATTTTAAAATGGCAAGAATGATTAAGGATACATGGGGACTCAAGCCCCAAATTAGCAAAGATATGTATTTGAAGGCAATGGAAAGGGCCATAGGATATGGCTTTCCTATTTGAATCACAAAAATTGTTGGCTACTTTCTAAGCTACTTTCTATTCAGAGAATTCTTCTGATCAGCAATATAAAAGCATACAGAACCACCTCTTACAAAACTCCCCAAGTATTGGCAAGATGTGCGCGCCCCCCCTAGACTTCAAGCTAGAATTGGAAGCTTAAATGTATAGAGTTATACATACATTGGATAGAAAATGTAATCATAGGAGACAAAGATATCAGACCATTTGATGTGGAATAATGCAAGAGCATTCTGGTTAATCCTTGAAAAGGCTTAAAGCTCCAATGGGACTCTAATTATGAAGGTACTATGGATTTATCCATCTACAACGATGGATCAAAGATTAATGATAGAGTGGGGTACGCGTTGGCAGTGTACAGCAACAATCTTCTAGCCTTCAAAGACCAATGGAGACTAAACGATGAAACAACTGTTTTTAGTGCAGAAAGGTATACGGTACTCAAAGCTTTCTATTACTTGAAAGAAGAAGGGGCTACAGTTGCCCACACTTGCTCCAATTCTAGAGAAACTATTCAGGCGCTATATTTGCATTCTGCTAAAGATGATCTGGTGATCAAGGTTAAAAGGATCATTAATAACCTAAGTTGTCCTTATCACATCCACTGGATTTAGGCGCACATTGGAGTACCAGGAAAAGAAATGACAGACTAACTAGCTAAGACGGCAACAGGCAGGACTGACATTGATTACTCATTTCGGGTCTCAATTCAACAACTTAAAACCTTGGTGAAGCAGAAGATACTTATAAAATGGCAATTACAATGGATCAATGCTGGCAGTGGAAGAGTCCTGTAACGACTTACTCCAAAAGTGTGAACTAAACGGTGCTTAGGTAATTTATACCGTAATAAAGTGCTTACTGGGCTTGGAGCCTTTAGGACGTACCAAAGGAGATTCTTCCACAAATTGGATTTATGTCATTGCGGGACGGCAATAGGCGATATTGAACATTGCATCTACACCTGCACTATATGGAATGAGGTGCTCAAAGTCAAGTTCTCAAAGAACTATTGTGTTATGAATATCCTCAAGCAAATTGAACACTCAAAAGCGGAAAGTGGACATTGTGACACTCTAGCTCTATTTTCTTCGGGAGCTTGAAATGAACTCTTAGACTTTGGACCTAAGATTGTTATATTTTACTATCTCTTGTGTTTATTTTTGTGCATGTTATTATGTATTTTAAGTGCATGTTTTATTTTGTATTTTAACTTGTTGAACAGCTGACCGGTGGACATGTATGATGAAACCTGCAGTTGACTCGTGGCCCGAAAAGGGCATAGCTGTGTCGGTAGGTGAGCTGCTGTTAAATATATTTATTTGCTGTATATAAGTATAATTTTTATACAAGGCACAATATTTTCTGTAATTATTGTGAGTTACGAAATTCCGACTACGTTAGTTACTGGAGTCCTTCAAAGTTTTGGTGCCCCAAGTGTTCGTTTGTTTACTTGCACCTTCATCCGACGCTACTTGATGCAGTTGGAAAAACCAAATTATGTGACCGTTAGCTGCAACGGTTGCTAATTGTCCGAAAAATATTGGGGTATTGTCGGCGGTCTTCGACGGCTTTTCGACAACCTATTAAGACTGAAGCATGGATAATTGTATGACTTTTCGACCTATTCTACAGATTTTAATTGCTTGATTTTCTATGGCCTGTGGATGGAGAATATTCGTTTTGCTGCTTTGATCATTTGAGCATCAGCGAATGAGTAGATGCCTGTTCATTGCACCATGGCGGATCGCAGCATCACTTGCGCTTCAGGTTTGTTTCCCGAAAATTCCTGTTGTTAGCAGCCTCTGCCAGAAGCTCGTTACCCCAGTATTGCTGAGTTGCTTACATCTTCAGTCTCGAACGTCTTAGTTGTTTCCTCGTTCTGCATAGTTTTGATGCAGCGATGTGCATAGCTCCCAACATGCATTCTCTACCATGGAAGGGAGTGAGTTGCTGGCAAGTTGACAGTATAGACGAGCTTCAGAATTTTCCTCTTTCAGAATAAACGGTGGTGAAATTGGACATCTGACGTTTTTGAAGGATAGATTTAGAACCGTCTATTGTTTAACTAATTAAACGGATTTTCATTACAAAACAAATAAAGACTGGTTCTAAACAAAATTGTCTCTCACGTGTTAACCTCGTGGCTCGGTCAAAAGCCCGCTCCCTTCGTCAAACCTGCCTTTTGACCCGGAAGTTTAAGCTCTTGATGCAGCAAGTGCAATGGATATTAGCAATACATCAACGGAAAAAGACTCCCTTCTTCATCTCCCCATCGGCCAGCCTAAAATCTATTGCCCTCTCTCCAGGGGTGACCTAAGAGAAGATTATTTTAAATTAGGTGTGAACACCCGTGAGTAATATATGGAAATTCAAAGAAAACTGCTCAAGGGTAAAGCATCGTTTCGGACCAGTTTTTAATGAGGAAAAACACTAAAAGTTGTAATTACAAGACTCTCTATCCCCACTCACATTGAACTAATCAAAAATAAACTGGAATTAAAAAAGATCGAAGTTAACAGTATAACTCAACTATACAAAGGGCCCCCAACCCAGAAAATCCAAATGTCCTTATTCTATGAACAAACCCCAAAAGCACAGGGTGATTCGAAAATTTATGAAATTAAAGAACTTCTACTAGTGAAAATAAAAACGTAAAGGTACAGGGAGCAGTAGGGTCGTTGTATAATATATTTCCTGCCAGACATGAAACCACTTAGCAAATTGTTCCTTCCTACCGCTAAAGTGTGATGCAGGTGCACACTACTCACTTGAATGCTCTAAAAGTTATGAAATCGTGTGCAAATGTGCAAATTGCGAAGGCACACCAAACCCAAGGTCCGTAGAATATCTTATATATAAGGTTGTCTCGTTCGGGGAAAAAGTTGTCCCGGGAAGGAAGGACGAGTGACGTCACTGCTAGACCCATTCTCTGACAGAGGCGAGAAGAACTATTGAGAAACGTTGATCGGAAACTATTTAAATATTTATCTAATAGTAACGGTGTACAAGCAATATAGAATAAAATAAAACAGTACATGCATAGTAATGTGACGTTTATGAGAATAAATTCCGTACATATGAAAAGAAATAGCAATTTTTTTATGAGAGTGGAAGCTATTAAAATTTTAACATAAGTGAAGTTTATACAAAGATTACTGAATGCTATGTTGAAAGATAATTGAATGAGCAAAAGTTATGTACAAAAAAATAGTGAATGATCAGAGAAGAGCCAATAGGTGTTAGGTGTGTTATGTGAATCGGTTTGACAAGGATATAAATATATATTTCAAATCTAAATGTGGCAAATCAGTCATCATTTAAATATTGACTGTATTCCGAAGTTTACAGGCATGAATAACGCAGTATAAATTAGAATAAATATTATTTCCAGGCAATGAATGCATAGCTTTTGTCTAGTTCAAAAATTTTACATGTTTTAGAAAAAATATATCGTCTGGATTTGAGAGAAGGTCAGGAAACTTTCAAAATCATCTGAAGAAAAAACAGTAATTGATTTAAATTTGAAAACACATATTTTATCAAATCATTGCAATAATAATTATTAGTCACGTCAAATGTAGTTTGTTAAGATTTTTTTTTGTTAGTAAATGTGTTAATAAAGTTTTTGCTAAGGCATTTATATCTTGATTCGTCAAATTGAAGGACTTCATCATGAGTAAGACGGAGTAGTTTCGATTCAATAAAAATGGTTTTTGTTTAAAAAAGGAATATTCATAAGTTAAAAGAAACAAGTGTAATTTTATGGATAATTTTGTAAAAACAAAATAAATTTATAGTCGCATTAAAATGATACATTTACCCCTATTTATTTTAAAGCAAACGGTGAATGGAATCTTTTTAGTTTGAAGCTCCTTCTCCATAAATATTGGACAAATTTCGGAGAAAAAAAATTCGTCGTCAAATAAAATGATAAAAATAGCCTTTGTTTCTTTTAGCATAAAATTCTGGATGATACTCCCTAACCCCCCCCCCCCTTTTATTTTCCACGATTTTCTGTCGCATTTTAAAGTGCTGATTGACTGAATTCTACGGTAATATCTATACCATAAAAGAAATTAAATGAATTCACAAAAACTTCAAATAAACAAAATTAAACAGCAGATGTATATCATTAAATATATAGAAACGGGGTTTTCTTTAAGTATATAAAATGAAAATATTAATTACATGCATTGTGCATGCAATGATACAATCTAAATATTTTAAAATCAAATCGATGACATTTTTCAGAAAATTATAAAGTTCAAATATTTTTTGTATAGGAACTATTAGGAACGGAATGGTACGCTTACTCGATAGAATAAGTGCCATAGCATTTATATGCAGGAAATTTTAAATCATCCAATTTTTAAAGAAATAGAAATTTAATTGCAAATTGATAAATATAATATGGAGAGTTTTATAGAAATAAATATTATTTAATTCTATTTTTACATATTTCTCATCAGTTGAATCCTATTCCAAACCTTTAATAGAAAATACAGACAGTAAAGTGCACACTCTCTATTTAATGAATTTAAACGGGATATTTCGTTTAAAATCTTTAATGTGTTGTAAAAGTAATTGCTAAAAAATACTATATTAAAATCCATATTCATACAATATATTTGTGAGTAAAAATATTAATAAAGATTATCAATTTACACATGAAATATGTAAATTTTGTGTAAAAAAGAAGATGAATGTATTTGTTATACGAAATCACCCGGAAAATCATATCCTTGTCTTAATATATAATTTGTCAAACGGCTGTTTTTGACTTCTTCATTCGTTAATTACAGCAATTTAGTTCGTTTTGAATTCAAATTTGAGTTCATTTGTCATATTTCAGTATTAGCACATTATTTTAGGAAACATTTCATGTATCTCGTTGAAGTTTAAAGCAAGGCATTTTTAAACAAAACCGTGCTGTTTTCCAACGTTTTTCAACGAAGCGCCGCTTGTCAACAGAACGGAAGGTCTAGCAGTGATGTCACAGCTCGCCCAGAAATGGTACCATGGGGGGAATAGCGAACGAGACAACCTGTTAATTCTATTAACCTTGCACCAAACCCAGTTACTGTGGATGCTCCAAATTTTAAACACCGAGAGATTTACAGAAAGTTCCCTGCATTTTCACCAGTAAATATATTAACAACTCGTACGCGCAACCTTTTACCCCCTGCTCTGAGAATGTCTCCGAACTTCCCCCGAAACAGTTGATACGGAAAATTACCCCAGACTTAGAAAATGAAGATATGATTGCATTGAGTTTCAAATATTACTCTTAGATTACGAGGAAAATGAACTTACTTTTATCCTAAAAGCTCTAGAAAACGTCTTACCTTAATTGAGAAAAGCCACTAGAACTATCGGCAGAATTCGAGTGATTTACACTAGTGTTTGCGCACTAGCTACTAAAAATTAATAATTATTTGAAAGGTCCTCTTTCAGATGCTTTTAGCTTTTCATGGTACATCTAGCTCCCCCTCTTGAACCCCTCCTTCAACTCTGAATTGGAACTTGTCCCTATTCTAACCTAAGAAAACAGCTAGATTCCTTAACTCTATTTATGTAAATTTCTATTTCTATATATGGTTTCCCAACCATAATAGATTGGAGTAAAAGAGCAACTTACTTTTATATCCTGGGTACTAGGTAATTGACTTTTCTTAAGTCAAAATTGTCAACAATAATCATTGTCTACAATATAATTACAATTTAACAATTTTCTGGAAATTATCAGTCGTTTTCTAAAAGTTAAATTAACGCTCGATAGAAATTATAAAACAAATTCCCTTGTACTTCGATCATCAATAAGTAAAATACACTGCGCAGGATAAGAAAAATTTGAGCAACGTATATAAGCACACATAACACAATAATGCAGTATACAGCTGCTTCGACGACGTTGACTCTCCTTCGTTAGTGCAAGAGAACAAATAAACCCGAAGTCTAAAAGAGGAATGGGCGCAAAAGGAAGAGGCAGAGGGAGTTATATATCCAAGACCTGGATTAACAGAGAGCCAATCAGAAAGTAACAGTCCGTCCAATACGAAACGAGAGGTAACACATAAGATTGACGTGCGCTAAAACACAACAGGAATACCCCCCTAATTATTTATTCTTGTTCGGACTGGACTCGTCTTGTTGGGATGTACTACGAAATGACCCGCAAAATCTAAAACAAAGATTACATGTGGACAATTGTATAAATTAAATGCTTGTTTTATACGCAATTTTTGGCGATGAAAAGAATAACTCCAAACACATTAATTTACGGCTAAGCGTTCTCTAAATATTTCAGTTTTATTTTTTGCAATTTTGTACTGTCGCCTTTGAAAATACGTCCAATCTATCATTTAAATTAAAAATTGAATTAAAATTGCAAATTCAGTGTCATTTTAAGTTAGTATACGTGTTATTTTGTGCAATTGAACTCAATTTAATGAATTATGAAAGAAATAGAAAATCAAATTGATTCAGTAGGGAAAGTTATGTGCTGCTCTCACCAGATTTTCTTAATATAGTATTTTTACATCTTATACGTGTCCATAGTAATGTTTATTATACGTGTCCATAGTTCTGTGTTTTCGATTACTACATAACAGTGCATGGGATGTAATCGACGAAAGGTTTTTCTAATTGTGATAGAAATGTGTGTTTTAAAAATATTGTAAAAAGTTGGATTCCTTTAAAATATATGTTGCTTAATTTTACATCTATGAATCATAAGTGTCCATAGTCCTGTGTTATTGATCAATACATAACGGTGCATGGGATGGTATCGATGGACGGTATTTCTAATTGCGATAGAAATGTGTGCTTTGAAAAGATTGTAAAAAGATGAATTCCTTTAAAATATATGTTACTTAATTTTTATAGACCTGCTAAGCGAAGTCCATTCTCTATTCCTAATGAAGCGAAATCGACCTTTGCCTGAATTTCTTATCCCTTTTACTCGAAAATTACAATAGATAGGAAGAAGAAATTTGACATATATACGTGAAATTGCACGTAGACTTGCAGAATCCCAATTTCAAATCAAACTGTAACAAGATTAAAATCCCATCTAATCTGCGCATGCTCACTACTCTTCCCTCAGTTAACAAATAAACAACTTTAAAACAGCTAATCAAAGCGTGTGCACTTGCATGTATTGTGATTGAAACGTGCTTCTGTATATTAAATAAGCACGTTTTTGCAATTTCAATATGTTACTTTGATTTCATTGTTTTCATGTATTCTAATTTGTTTAATTTAATATTCAGATTCTAAAAACGTATATGCTCTTTTATATTAGGATTTTCAAATATTGCACTTATTTTATTTTATATTTTTTTATTTCAGAACTATTTGCTAATTTAAGTTTTAATTTGAAATGTTTCACAGCTCGCATACTTATATATGGGCGAGCCCATTCAAAGTCCGGCTCTTTGCATCCGGCTCTCATCATATATAAGTGAAATGTCAATAATAGTAAAATGTTATTATAGTAGTTAAATATTCATATTAAGAGAAGTACAGGGTGGCCATAATTAAAGTAGAGGTGTTTAGAGCTCAATAGTGAGAAAACTGTTGGGCCAACCTTAACCAAATTTGCAGTAAATACTATTTAGACCATGGGGTTTTGAATTTTAAAAGAAAAAAGAAATAGTTCGAATTTTTGCCACCGCGGGATAAAGTGGCGCTGTAAGGTCCATTTTTGGAGTAAAATAGACATAGGAAGTAAAAAGTTAAAATCTTACATGCATTTTGATATTAACATCACATTTTACATTCACATTTGCACTTACATTCATCAAACATTTTAGCAATCATGTCTCCTATACGCAGTAGTAAATATGCAGTAAATACATAGTAGTAAATATGCAGAATTTCACGGAGAAAAGAAGTGGGAATGCAAAACGTTGTGCAAATTTTAGTCAGCTGACGCTGATGGCATTAGAACGTACTTCTAGTTTTGAGAATATAAGAAAAACGGAAAGAATGTGCCCGAATCAATGATACTCTACATTTTTACGATCGTGTTTTGCTATTAAAAGTTCGCTATGCTAACATTACGTGATCGTGCTTTGCTAGTAAAACTTTACTATCAAACAAGGGAAAATATTTTTGCTGCCCTTCGAGAATACCGGAGGTTGAAGGGCCTAAAGAAATGTCCAATGACTATCACAGGTTTACGGAAGATGGTTTTGCTTTTTAAAAATTCTGGAACTTAAGTGTTATTGAAAATTCTGGAACAAGTGTTACCTGGACTAGGGCGTTAACCTATAAGGATTGAAGAACTTCATATGTACAGTTGCAACTGCCATAGAGGATCAAACAGTCGGATCTAGCAGTGCTCGGGCAACATCTAGACAACAGGATATGCCGTATTCTACGGCATGGAAAACCATGCTCCAATTGCTAAAATTTTATCCATACAAAATCAGCCACACTCAACAATTGCTTCAAGGAGATGCAGAAGCTCGCTTGGACTTTTCTCTGATGTTCCTAGCTCGCATAGAAATCGACGAATCATGGCCTTTGAGAATCTTGTAGAGTGATGAGGCGCATTTTCATCTGAATGGAACAGTAAGCACGTAGAATTGCCGTATTTGGGCTTCTGAGAACCCGCATGCGTTTCAGAAGATTCCTTTGCACTCTCCGAAAGTACCAGTTTTGTGTGGCTTTAATGTCTCATTCATTTAGGTCCGTATTTATTTTAGGAGAACACATCAGTTGGTTCAAAGACGTCAATGCTGGAAGGTATCGAACAGTGCTGCTGAACTTTGTTATTTCGCAACTTCAACAGCGTGGATGTTTTGAATCTACGATATTTATGCAGGATGGAGCACCCCCTCATATTGGATTGCGCGTACAGGAAGTCCTACGACAGCATTTTACCAACAACTGAATAATTAGTCGAGCGTTTCCTAAGAAGTAGCCAGCCCGTTCGCCTGATCTGACTCCTTGTGACTTTTGGTTGTGGGGTCATGTAAAGGGCTTAGTATACCAAGGGAATGTGGATAATTTAGCCACTTTGAAGGACCAAATAATATTGCATGTCAAACAAATCAACGGAGATCTGCTGCATTTTGCAGTAGATAATGCTGTTCAGAGAATGCACTTTTTGGAACATATGCAAGAAAATATATTGAATCACATATGTAAATGATACCAATATAAAAATTAACGTCATACGTATGTAAATGTAAGATGAAAATGTAAATATAAAATATACTAAATACGTATAAAATGTAAATGTGGTGTTCTTTACAAATGCGTGTAAAATGTTAATTTTCTGTACTTCCTATGCCCATTTTACTCCAAAAATTGACCTTACAGAGCCACTTCGGTCCGCGTTGGCAAAAATCCGATCTAATTTTTTCTTTTAAAAATAAAAACCCTATGGTATAAATAGCATTTACTGCAAATTTGGTTGAGTTTGGACCAACAGTTTTCTCACTATCGGGCTTTAAACGTCTACTTTATGGCTATGCATATACATGTATAAAGTAACCACTCCCCTCACTCATCAACATATATCTCCTACCTCTGGAACTAGAAACTTGTAATTTTACATATATGGTCCTCGTAGGTTACAGTAAGAAGCAAACAATGATATGTCCGTAACTTAAGGGAGTGTGATAATCAAGTAGATTGATCACAGTTTCTCACTAACTGCTCGAGGTGGGAATCTGAATTCTTTCAGGGAAGCTCTTCATGGGCTATTGGTAAGAAAGTATATCTTTGTATCCAGCACCTAAGAGATACAAGGAGAGGAGTTGACTGAGTAACATGTTTTTTCTTAATCTTTCAAGCTAGGAACAAGCAATGTTCTCGTAGGTCATAGGTGAACACTAAGAAGAGGAATTATCATAACCTAATGCTAAATGGAATATAAGAAGATATGAGTGAGAGGCATGGTCGGCTTGTCAGGTATCGACCTCGGATTCTTTTTTAGAGGGTATTGCTTATTATTTAATTCTCAGTCAATAATTCTGTCGCTTCTAAATATCTATGGGTTAAGTTCCTATAACTAAGATCCAGTATATCTCATCCGAAAAACACACACCCCGCTAATACGCATAAATAAGTAAATAACCCATGTTTAGGTGTTTGAATTTTTACTTTCATGAAATCATATTGAAAGAGACACTCCCCCATTTTTCGACCTTAGAAAAATATAATGCGCAGATCTCTAATCATTAATCCGTATATTTAGATTAGGGGTCCTGAAACATTTTGATATGTACCAGTTTTCAGCCAGTAATGCGAGATACTAATTGCATGCAGTAGAAGTTTTTGTCGAAACTTAAGAAAAAAATCACTCATGCTCATGCATATTTTCATACATTATTCAAATACATCTAGAGTTCAATGCCGCCTGTTGTGGGAGTAAGATGTGTTAATCACAAAAGTCTAAATCGCATGATCATTAAATGCTTAAAATTCATCAGAAAATAGATAAAATGTATATGTCTCATTACACAATTATTTCCTTTATATTTTTAGTTTTTTTCAAAAGGCAGCGGCGAATATAATATTACTTCGCTGGCATGTCAAAGTAGTTTTGGGTTACTACAAAATTAGTGTAATTCTATATTTATAGTAAAGATGGCCAATTAAATGGCGAAAAGGGGAACATAAATTAATCAATATCTACAAGATACAATACCTTATTCATCTATTGTGAGAACTGTTAAAAAGTCGATGAAAAAAAAATCTTTGAAACTAAAAAGTTGGAGCAAGAGAATGATAAGAATTGGGGAGAGTTTTCTCGATAAAATTCCCAATTTCCCAAAACGCCATGTTGTTGCAGCTTTTCGGCTATAGACGATGCATGTCTGGGGGCAGAAAAAGGGATGTTACATTTTCTTGAAACAGCCACATGCTGCATTGTTTATTAATTTGTGCCTTATTTTGTTGTTTAATTTTATACTTATTATATGTTTGTTGGGATACTTCATAAAATGGAAGTTTGAATGATTACGGGGAACAATTTTATAGTTTATTATATATATTTTTGCAGAGATAAACTATTAAAAAAAATTAAATAAGGCACAATTTTGCTAGTCTAATATTTGCAATTCTTTTTTTAAATATTAATTTTGTGCATTTTTCAAATATCTCATATAATTTAAATCAGTACCTAACACTTTGAAAAAAATTAATGTCTAAAACTGATTTTTAATTTGTCTGGGATAAAAAATAGTAAACATTACAACTGACTAAATTGTATTACACGGTGTTTGCAACTTCAGCATGATGAGGCGAAATTGCAGAAATCACACTTCCTTCAAAGGACGTTTGACGTCGCTGTTAAGTGTATCAGGAGTACCTATATCTAGCCAGAGCAGTTATATATCTAGTTTACTTTTGACGTTAATGGAAATCTAACGCTAGACAACCGCAAAATTTTCTACAGTGGCGAGATTGCAAGCAAGTACTCAATTACGGTAAATGAGTAATCACACAGACAGCAAACATCAAGGAACCAACTGCTGTTTCAAATACAGCAGATGACGTAACTTCTAGTGGCATATTAATGAACACGTTTAAATTTATGGTTTTCAAATAATAAGACGTAATTACGGAGTAAAAATTAAGAAGGACCACATCCTTTACAACAAATTGGCTACTGCTCATTAGCTCGTTGCACTTTGTGGCTGACATGCTGTGGACAAAGTTCATCTTCTCTACAGACTGTACAGTTATGCCATCTAATAGTGTGGTTTTTATTTTTCCTTCATGAATTTATTACGGGTTAGTGGCTATATCATAAACAATGGCGAATATGTGAACCTTACATGGTCGATATTACACATTTTAAAAACTGATAAATCTAGATATTTTTTATTTTGACTGGAATACATGATGCGTATTATTGTAGTATTTATAGCTTTTTTCGAATAAAATCTACAAAATCTATAAAAAAGTACACTGGTAATGTCACTAATGTATGTCATCAATTTCTTTACTGTCATTAATAACCATCATTTGATTTCGTCAAAATTAAATGATCGTTGATTTATGACTCTTTCTTACTCAAACGCCGTACTTCCAATAATATCCTTTCCAATCAATCTCTCCATGCTTAAATGGTTAAGCGGTTGACCACTAAATTACTGGGAATCAAGGCACAGATCATGAGTTCACTTCTGTGCTCATGAGAAAAGGTCAGGGTGCGCCATGGGTGCGCCATTGCTGCAGTTGTGAAGTATTCGTGGATTCCTCATCGTTTTATTTATGTATGGTGTAGTCTCTTTACAGAATCCTCAATAGAGGAATATAAAAATCCTCAATGGTTTACAGAATAGTCAAATCGGATTCTATCACCATCAAATACGTCATCAATTTGTTTTATACATGATTTTTTAACTCACAAATGCTGTACCAGACAACAGTTTTTTTTCAAGTAACCACTATAGCTTAAAAATGCTTACTGTCGTCACCATTTGAAAAGTGCGAAAAAATGCCTAAATTTCTTATTGAAATAATTTTGAGACATCATATGGCAGTCAGTTAGATTAGGATACATTTGGGTACATAATAGTATTAGTATGTTGCATGCTATAGTAGAATCTTACCTTTCGTTGTCATTTCTATTCAGTTTGTTTGAATTGTGCCTCAGTTCTTGACTATCGCTATTTATACCAAGACCAGAATTGGACTCTATTAAAGGTGTAACTTGGTTTCCTAAACTCATGTCTGAAAGAGAAAGAACGAAAACATTTTATAAATAGTCAAAATGCACATTAAAATAGAAAAATTTCAGTACAATATAATTTGAATTATTTATTAAAAATACGCTAATTCTAACCGCCCTTAACCAATATTGCCAACATTATATAGTACTATCGGTTTAATCTCTAGCATATTAAAATAATTAATTTCCATTTTAACTGAAATAAATAACCATCTTTTTAATAGTTGATTTTAAACTAATATTGATTGTAAGATAACAACCAATAAAAAATTTGACGTGGGCAGCATATGGCATTCCCTATATAATACAACGAATTTACTTCTTTCACGTTGAAAAAAATCTGATGCGGGCAGTACATCACTTCTCTTATATAATGCCATGTGTTTATATATTTGAGGTCTTTTTCGGATAACAACATGTAAAACTAATTCGTACACAATTAACTTATATTTAACGCAACTCTAAATTAAAAATTTTCAATATTAATAACATACTCAATAGGCAATATAGTACATATATTAAATTTATTGTCCATATATTTTTGTACCAAATTTCATTCAAATCGCTTCATTCGTTCGTTTGATGTCGTATCCACAGACTCACTAACACACACGCATACACACAGACATCACTTCAAAAAGTTCGATTCGTGTTCAGGGATTCGTGAAACGTGCTCTCCCTTCAAAAACTTGAATTCGAATTTTCGACCCCGTCACAATACTTTCCTTATGCATTATTATACTATGTATATAAGGAAAGTAATATGTTACAATATGAAGTACTACCTTACTTATAAAGAGATAAAGGTCAATATAAGTAAGATGAATTGAAATCTCTTCTGCAAGATTCTGAAAATGTAGTCAAACGGATCATTGCCTTAATAGTCTGATGAAAATGTTTTTTAATCAATCAGGCCATAATATTATAATTAAAGAGCTATATAATACAAGCAATTGATTTGTTTATATAAATAAATTAAAATAAGTAGGGTAAATATTCATTTTACCACTCAAATATGAATCCGTTATTTTATTTTTAAAATTAAAACTCCAATAAAAAATATACAGCATATAGATGAAAGAATGTCAGTAATGTTGCTGTCCATTTCAACTTAAGTTTAAAATGTGCAAACATTACAATATGAGTGCCTGGACAATACAAGTGCAGTTGATGTGCCTTCTGCATGTTAAGTAACGCATATTGTGGTGAAACAATACTTTTTATAAATTATGATGGTTGAGAGATATTATTTTAACATTTATTTTATTTGTTAAATTAAATTAATTTGGTCTCGTAATCGTAATACCGTGTACAAAACCATGCATCCAACATATAAGCCACCATTTCTCCAGTCCGCCGTCCACTTATAACAAAGCATGAGTCCAAAACTATAAACATTAATTATAGCATACTTATTGAAGACACCTTTGATTTTTTTATATAATTATTTATTTCAACAAACATATACTTTTCACTAGCAACTTGAATGAATAATGTTACAATTTGCATTCATTTTCAATTTAACTTGGGGGCGAGTGTGATGATGAAGTGTGATGATATGTGAAGCGCTGAGAGTATTAGGCGATATGCAACACAAAGTATGCTGTTCTTGGCGTAATACTTGATTATGCTCCTACGATTAGCAACTGAGGTGATTATTAATGTTTATGGTACAGAATGCTACTGGTCACTAATGAAATTTCGAAATGAATAGAAGTAAGCTAATGAAATTTTTTACCTAAAGTTACGGCGGTCCATGAAAGAAGGTCTTGACGAGATACATGTATTATTGAATATCTGTAACGTCCAGACCGACAAGCTCGATAAGGGACAACTTGGGCATCAGTATGGAATTATCTTACTTTAAAGCATGTTAAGAACGTGTAGATACACCAACATCATACATCATTAACAACACATTTTATTGCTATATATTGAAGAGAAAGTAAGTTTTGTCAGTCTAGTCTTACTGTAATGGATTATGCTACTTATAAAATAATATAAGTAACAGAAATTCTATAAAAATAAATTTAAAGAGTAAAAAACGAAAACTTTTGTCTTTCTTCTGATACATATAATGACTGTGGACGAGAAAAATTCCTGACAAATGTACTTACGCTTAATAAGGGATTTTGGTGATACTTTGTAGGGATTAGTCTACATGATTCAGAGAAGGATATTAGGGATTTTCTGAAATTCAGTATTGAATAAATTGGCCGCAGTGGAAGTACGTTAACTGCTTGAAAGTTCGTTGATTGAATAAAAGGAAACGGTGCTTATGCCATAAGGCAGTTGAAACGAAAAATTAACGATGAACTACTTTTAGTCCAATTATGCAATTTACTTGAAATTTATATTGTTGGATGTCCCTAATAATTTCAAGTATATCGTACAATTTTTACTTTGCTTATATACATATAATAATGCATAAGAAAAGTATTGTCGAAAGCCCAGACCGTCCGACATGAGCAGTAATTTGGACATGAGCAGTAATTCATACATGAGCAGTAATTTGGACGGAGGGGAAATATTGTGACGGGGTCGAAAATTCGAATTCAAGTTTGTGATTGGAGAGCACGATTCAAGCATCCCTGAACTCGAATTAGACATTTATGAGGTGATGTCTGTGTGTGTGTGTGTCAGTGTGTCTGTCGAGATGATATCTCACGAACGAATCAAACGATTCGAACAAAATTTAGTACAACATCACAATCAGTGAATACTGGAAGTCTATTGTTTTTATACGCAGACGAATGTAATTTTTTTTATTAGAAAACGATTGACATAAACTTTAGAACGCTAGCATGAACCATTCTCGAGATATTGCACATTTTAAAAATAAGTTTATCAAAAAAATCATACAAAATTAAAAAAACACACTAACTAGTGTAAAATCTGTTCACTTTTCATATGTAATAGTATGCGATAAATTTATTATCATCATTCTCGTAGATCTAGCTCATTCTATTCACAACAAAAGACACTTTGGGTAATAGGTTTGTAGAAATAGATTAGGTTTATCTACCGTAAGCCCAACCTCTTTCTTCATAAGCAACGCTTGGCGACATTTTGGCGGATATCGCCAACTTGGCGGGAATTGAATTGTTTCCAAATTGATGAAAATATAGCTAAAATGATAAAAATGTTACTAAATTGCTAAAAATGATGCTAAATCAATGAAAATGAAAACTAATTGATGAAAATCCAATACCTTGGACTGAATTAGAATCTACTATAAGACAAGATACTTTGAGTAATAGTTTTGTATTTGGACTCCAAATAGAATGCAATACTTTGCAAATTTGTAATTTCGTCATATGATGGGCATACCTTATATTACTAAGAAATGTTCTTCTAAATATCGCCAACTTGGCGATATGTGTTCCCACAGTGACGAAAATATCGTTAAAATTGTAAACATGACGCCAAGTTAATGAAAATGATGTCTAATTATTGAATTTATTATAAAAATATTTAAATATATGGACTATATTGCTTATTGAGGATGCTATAAATATTGATAATTGTTAATGTAGATTTGCGTAAAATGTATGTTAACTGGGCACGAAATAGTTTTAGTTGTTGTCAACCGGATGTACAATTTCTCCCACCAAATGCACAATTTTTAACGCTACAAACACTATGCCGTGGATCTTTTCATGGTTAAAGAAGTAAATTCATTACATTATATAAGGAGAGTCATGTGCTATCCACTTCAGATTTTTAAAATTTTGTAATTTAGAATATGTTTTGTGGACATATTAATTCTCTGACACAAGGAAATACAAAAAAGGAATAGTTATATTGAATTGTTTTTCAAAGTTTTTATACTTAGACGAAATTGCAAGTTCTTATAGTCAAAGCTCGCTAAATTCTCCACCCTCTAATGTCAATTTGCCGAGCAATTGACAATCTGACTGAACATCTCTTGCTGTTTTTATCACAGGTTAGCCTCCTGCTACTACTATTTATACCCAGGTTAGTATCGCTATCTTCTCAGTTTTGAAATCGGCGCTCAATCTTTCAAAGTCCACTGAATCCGCACTAGTCTCACTAGGGTCACTTTCATACCTCCGAGATCTTTCCACTGACCTACAAGGTTGACATGTTTGGGCGCCATTGTAAAGAGACTTGCTGCCTTAATCGGGAATCGAACCCTGGAACACCGAACTGGCAAGCCGACGCTCTACCGTTGAGCTACTGGGGCGAAATTGCATGCGCCTATAGTCAAAGTGGACTCTGTAATATATATATATATATATATATATATATATATATATATATATATATATATATATATATATATATGAATATATATATATATATATATATATGTATATATATATATATATATATATATATATATATATATATATATATATATATATATATATAAATGAAATTCCCATGAAAGATTAAATATAAATTGTAACACATATAACCATAACGTAAGATATAAGCCTGGCACGTATAACATTAGCAAATAACATAATTGAAAAAAATTAAGATGCATGTCGAATTACAATAATCTTCACATAACATTGGACGAGACTAGAATTAAAAATAAACTCTAATATTTCATTGAAATTTCGTATAACATGTTTATTATTGAAATCAGTTTATTTATTAGCTGCATTTGCGCAATAAAAAAGATGAATTTTGCAATCTCCTTACTTTTTTACTTTTAGTTTATCCAACTTTTCACACTTGCTAAGTATAATTAGCACTTTTTGTTTGCTTTGGTATTTATGAATCTTTTAATATACTAGGGGGCTCTGCTCCCTGCTCGCTCCGCTTGCGTAACCCCCATCGGGAGGCTTTGCCTCCTACTCGCTGCGCTCACAGAGTTCGCTTCATATCTATCTTTCCTAACAATTCTACATTCAAAAATCTCTTTTCTATCCCTGCCTATTTTCCGCTGGCTGGAAAATCAGTGATTTTTCTTAGTCCAGGGAATCCAAAGACTGAATTTCTTGATTATGAGCTCACTTCGCGAGCCATTTCATGCAAACTGAAGTTTAAATCGGTAAATGGTTTATTTCATAGTATTACCCTATTATTTCTCTATGAATGTACCAAATTTTATATTTTTGTATGCTAATACGAAAATAAAAAGTTCACTTCAGAAATGCATAAAAAGTAAAATATCTGAAAAACTACACCGAAATTAAAAAAGGGACTCCGTCCTGCAAACATTCACCCATGTAGGTAGCCGCCTGCAAAATTTCGTGGTCTTGCTGTTGTTAGTCTATCCAGGACGCGAACTCGTAGCTCAAATATTTTGTCTTTGACTTTGACTTTAAATATTTCTTAAACTGCAATATCTATCTTTCCTAAAACGCAAAAAACGGTTTATTTCAGCGTATTTCCAGAAGCTTTTTCTACAAATGTATCAAATTTCATATTTTTATATGCAACAGTTTTTGCTGAACGAAGTAAAGAATCTCGAGAAACAAGAAATTTGTCAAACTGCGACTGCGGCAGCGGCAGCATATACAGGGTGTCCCAAAAAGATTGAAACGGGCTTTAATTCTTTACCTGTTGGAGGAGATAAGTGGGCAATGTAAGTTGCAAAAATGTAAGGTAGGAAATAAGAATATGTTAATGAAATAGTCCTCCCATTCATTTTCAAAAAGTTACACTTTTTAAAAATTTTATCGAACCCCTTAATTGAACAAATTTGGTCAATCAGAAAATTTTATTTTTAATGAAACAAGAAAAAGCACCGCATATCTGTATTTTTAAAATTGAGCGAGTTATATTTAATTGAAAATTGAACATTGTGATTGGGGACCATATATCAAATTAGAAATATAAATTTGTGACATATCCCTACATAGGAGACATTTTTGCGAATTCAGCGTAGGCTCACGATGCAACCACCGATTCTTAAGTACTTTTCACATTGAGACATTCCAATAAAAAATTTTGACACATATTATCTTATTTTTGATCTAAACAATTTCCGTCATCAATTTGTATATGATCCCTGTTTTCACTGATGAAACAGCCTTTCACATGGTACGGAAAAATGGCATACGTTTATTTTGCTGTATCATAATTCAGTTGATTTTAAAGATACAGATATGAGGTTTTTCTAATGATCTTGTTGCATTAAAAATAGACATTTTCTGATTGACCAAATTTGTTTAAGAGGGTCGTATAAAAATTTAAAAAGTGTAACTTTTTGAAAATTAATGGGAGGATTATTTCATTAACGTAGTTTTATTTCCTACCTTACTATATATATATATATATATATACCATGTGGCCTTAAAATAACGTAGGGTGTTCAGAGCCCTCTAGCGAGTAATGCATTTGTTGGTTGGTTGGTGTGTGTGTCGTGTCTCTAACATAATTTATTAAGGAAGAATGTGTGCACTGCTTTTGCGCGAGTAATGCATCGGATGAAACGTAACAAAATTCGGGCGTACACAGTGGAACATGCGGTTTCGATTTCTAAAAAAAAAAAAAGTTTCAAAAGTCGCCTCCAGAAGAAATTTTGGCGCTGCAAATGTGCAGTAGTGTGAATAATGGATGACTAAATTCCAAATGAGACGGCACACATAAATTTTGTTAACAATGAATTACAACGTTTATTGTTAATTACAAATTAGGTTCAATATGGCAACCATTGTGATGTTCCAAGAACTGCATGCGTTACACGACATTTTCCACTGGTAGTTTCAACTCATCAAATCATGTTTCGTACGTTTGTTAAGCTCATCGGTTCTCGTCGTAACTTCTTCAACCGCCGAAATTCCTAATGGGACAGCATTGGCATTATCGTACGGCTGATAATACAGCATGATTAAGGGGACACGGTACACCTTATGCATTTTTTTATATTTTTCATGTTAGAATTGAAATAATATTTTTTTACGTTGTAAATTAAATAAAAAATTAATTCTAGAGGAAACAAATCATATTCGACTGCCAGTTAAAGAAAAATTTAAATTTTTGAACTTTTTTTAATGTTTTTAAAATCGCTACTCCTTTTTCAATTTTCAATATTTTGACTCCATTTTTTTTCTCAACATTAGTGAAATATGACTAAATAAAACTTGGTATCGATTTTTGAATCAAGCATATAGTAAATTTTATATATATATATATATTTTTTTTTATCTTAACCGTATAAAAAATTGCCAAAGTCTTAAAATTTTGAGATTCATTACTTTTTAAAAATAACTATAGCACTCAAAGACTAATCCATACCCAGTTTTATTCCACAACTGACTAAAAGTATTTATAAAAAATTTCAAAGCTATATCTTATAGAAAAAATTGCCTTAGCATTTTGTAACGCGAAAGCTTTAGCACTGTAAAGTGGAAAAAAATGAAAGCTTAGAAAAATGCATTTAGCGTTTTCAACTCGGCTCGGTGGGAGGTGCCAAACTGTGTACGTCAGCTAGAACTAGTTACGGTTAAAATGCTATTATTTCACCTCACTTACTTGTTTTACTTCACTTCATTTCAAAACATATTTTACTGAAAAAAAATGGGAAGAAAAAGAATTAATTCAATTTTGTGAGGCTCTACCTTCCGTCAAACTCGGTCACACCCACTTCAGAACGCCTTAAATTTCCAACTTGCATCAGAAAAATATCTATAATTTTTTAAATAATGCAGATACAGGTCTAATATTTTGTACACATATTTGGAAAGATAGTGGCTTTAATTTGATGTAATGAAAAAAAAATGGATATTTTGATCATATTTGAGGTGCCGTGTCTCGTTAACAAAGAGCGGTCACGTAAGTTAAGAGCCATCGAAAGGTACTAAGTAGTTGGCCTCCGAATGATGAGAATTCTCCTAGCCTTTCCTTTTAACCATATGATCGCTACACGGAACGCGATTATGCAAATTATTGCATTTTACTCGGTAAACAGCGCCATAATTGCCCCTGGAAGCGACTTTTGAAACCATTTTTTTTTAGAAATCAAAACCGCATTTTCCACTGTGTACGCCCACAGAATTTTGTTACGTTTAGTCAAATACATTACTCGCTAGAGGCCTCTGAACACCTCACCTTATTTTATGGTCACCCGGTACGGGTCGACATTTCTGCCATATCAAGTTTAAATGTTCATTTGATTTTATTTATGGCCGAAGGGTTATTGGCCATTTTTTAACGGCAATCATTTATTAAGTCTTGAATTAGATAACAGTTATGGCCTCACAGATCTATAATATCTAAATGCTAAAATTCTATAATAAAATATTTATTCGAACCATTAATAGGCACAGATAATATTTTAATGATATGTAAAATCATTTTGCTTAATAATAATAGTTCTGAAGCAGCGTATGGAGTTTAAGAACAATGTACTAAGTAGAGTGCAGTTAGTTAAAATAAGTTAGTAAAGACGGACCCATTTTTTTTTCAGTCATAGTTCTCTTTAGAAGATAGTGCTTTTTTTCAATAATATAAAAGGGAGGGATGTGCAAAAATTTAATTACTTGATTTCATTCCGAATCACAATCAGACGAATCCAATTCAACAAGTAAAACAGTGCCCAGGAAAACATTCAAAAATTGAAATTACTTTTCGGTACGATTTTCGTATCGACAGTTCTGCCATATCAAGTTTAAATATTCATTTTATTTTATTTATGACCGAAGGGTCATTGGTCATTTCTTAACGGCAATCATATGGACAATCATTTATTAAGCCCTACATAGATAACAGTTGTCGCCCCACAAATCAGGATATTGATAAATGTATAAAATAAAATATTTTTTCGAACCATTATTAGGCACCGATAATATTTTAATAATATATTCGATATATAAAATCATTTCGCTTAATCAATGGGGAGCAGTAGCGAACAGAGTTCAAGAACACTGTACTAAATAGAGTGCAGTTAATTAAAATACGTTTGTAAAGACTGGCCAACGTGTATCAATAGTAAATTTAGTCACGCCTGTTTTTTTCATTCATTGTTCTCTGTAGAAGACAGTGCTTATATTCAGTAAATATGAAAGTGGGGAGTATGCAAAAATGTAATTACATGGTCTCATTCCAAATCAAAATAAGCCGAATCCAATTCAGCAAGTAAAAAGTGACCAGGGAAAATTAAAAAAATTAAAATTACATTTCGGTGAGGTTTTAGTATCGACACTTCTGCTATTATATCAAGTTTAAATGTTCATTTTATTTTATTTATGGTCGAAGGATCATTGGTCATTTTTTATCTGGACAATCATTTATTAAGCTCTAAATAAATAACAGTTATCGCCCCATAGATCATGATATTGCTAAAAGTATAAAGCAAAATATTTATTCCAACAATTAATAGCCACCGATAATATTTTAATGATATATTTGATATATAAATTCATTTCGCTTAATCAATTGTCATGAGGACAATATTTGAAGTTCAAGAACATTGTACTAAATACAGTGTAGCTAGTAAAAATGTATACAATTTACTTAAGCATAAATACATACACAAACTGTTTCGTGAATGCATTTATCATGATAACTTTATATTTTAAATTCATCACAATACTCTTTTATTTTGTGCATAAATTATGTATTTCGCTATGCGGAGAAATTCCCCAATTTACAGCTGCACTTTCGAAAAAGATATTCCTCACACAGATCGTACTTCCATGCTTCGAATCTATAGAGCTGTTATTCGTTCGAAGCTTGACAATGGATGTTCTGTGTACGGCACGAGCATCACGAGCATCTGTGCTTATTCAGGAGCATCTGTGCATTCTGTGTGCGGCACGGGGTCAGCACGAGCATCTGTGCTTAAGAAGCTTGATCCAATTCATAATAATGCTCTTAGTATTTGTTCTGATGCCTTCAGAACTTCCCCTATTCAGATCATATACGTTGACTGTGATGAGACATCACTCGAACTCAAGCGAGAACAGCTCTCACTGAATTATCACTTTAGAGTCATGTCTATGAACTACCATCCTTTGCAACGGATTATTCTGGATATGCAGTATGATCGACTATATTCAGCCCGACTCTCATGTATTCTTTCTTTTGGCATGCGAATGCGCAATAGTGTATCATCAACTACACTACAAATTCTCAATGTTAGAAATAGAAAGGCTTGTCGAAAACCCAGGCCGTCCGACTCATCCGAAGATATAGAGCAGCAAAAATGGGCGGCCGTGAAACAGAGGAAGGCTTGTTATTGTTGAGACCCAGACCGTCCGACCTACCAGAAAGATGTAAAGTAACTGTTTGGATGGCCGGGAAGTAGATAAAGGCTAAATTTAATTTTTTCTCAATCCTTTTAATAATTTTCTAAAGAGTAGTACACCTGATTCCATCTATGTTCATCTTTTTGCAGAACATAGAGATTTATTTAAGGAATTCACTCCTATTTTTACAGATGGCTCCAAAACAGCAGTCGGATTTGCTTGTGTATGCAATGATATAGTTAAGTCTTTTAAGCTTTATACCTCATGTTCCATTTTTACTGCAGAAATCACAGCAATTCACCAGTCATTAATTTTCATCACCCATCAAAAGGTAAAAAAGAAAACATATATACAGATTCGTTAAGTTCTTTGCAGTTACTTTCATCCAGAATGACCATGCATCTTCCCATTGTCTCAGATATCATCCAGCTTGTGCATCGTCTGAAGGCACGAGGACACCCAATTTAATTTTGTTGGGTTCCGGGACATGTTGGTATAAAAGGAAATGAATTGGCTATTACCGCTGCAAAAACAGCTAATCGTATTCTGAATCATCCCATCCCTTTGATAGATATAAAAAAATTTGACAGATATAATGACAACATTCATGGAATCAGCAAACTCAAAATAAATTGCATGAAATAAAGCCCTTAGTACAAAAGTGGACTAGTTTTCAGTGTAGGTAACTTGATGTCATCTTTACTCGGTTGTGAATTGGTCACACACGTTTTACCCACAGGCATTTGTTTATTGGTGAACATGAACCTTCTTGTAACTGGTGTCAAACATCAGTGAGTGTTGAAGACCCAGACCGTCCGACTCATCCTAAGACTTGAGCAACCATTTGAACAGCCGGGAAAGAAACGAGTGTAAAACACTTTTTAACCGAGTGCTCTAATTTCAAACATCATCGTCTTAAACATTTCAGGACTTCTGACATTACATTAATGGACTTGATAGGAGAAACTCCTCATCCTAACCTGTTTTCATTTTTGTTGGATATAGGATTTTTTTATCATATATAACTTTTTACCTCTCACTTTGTATCATCCTTGTGCCGTCTATCAACTGGCTTTATATTTTACAATGCTATGTTTTTTTGTGTGCATTTTGGAATACTTTATATTATACACTTGTTATTGTCTTTTACTCTTAAATTAATTGTTTTTTTTACCATGTGTTTGGCGCAGCATATCCTTTTCGGATTTTATGCCACAAAACCCAATCAATCAACCACACTCCAGTCGGAGTTACAATAAGCACTCGATCCTTATTCCATTTTGCATTCCCATTTTATAGCCCTAACGGTGCAAAGAACATTCTCAGAATTCAAAGACCTCACATACATTCTTTTCAATCAAGGATATCTTTACGACTGCAAAATCCCTTTCTACGTCAGAGTATAGGAGTTTCTATGTCTATATGAAATTTAGTTTTCTAAAAATTATTAGAGGAGTTTGAGTAAATATGTTTTCAACTATGAATGGGTGTGCAGGTAACAGTCTAGGATGAGTTAGAATTTTGATTCAGTTGTTGTGAATGAGACTTGGTAATTTCTTTTAAAAAAATGTAAAATCGGATTTACAACTACTTTTTGTGGCTTCTTTTGTTTAGTAAAGTGTGTGTGTGTCTTAAATTACATCTTCTATGAAACAGCGAGCGGTATGGCTTTATGAACTAGTTCGGGACAACGTTTAAAGACGTTAATGTGGTCTTGTAATAAAGAACGATGCCAGGGGTTACGAAGCCTATTTTGACTCTCTTAGTATCATTTTTTATTAACTATTATGATAGTTTTGAGTACGAAATATTATTATTATTATATATGATGAGGTATCTTTTTATGTTTTGTATGTTTTGCACAAAAGGTAACAATTAGAAACAATATTCTATTATATTTTCATAAAAGTATAATACGATTCTTATGCCTCCACCAGAATAAAGTGAACTACTTTAATTAACACATTTGAAAATTTATTTTTTATCTGTCTATTTATTTTTAATTTTTAGGTTCTCATGTTTATTTTGACCATGAGTTGGATCTTGAAAAATCCGCTATATGAAATTCATTAAAAAAATTGTATATCTTCATTCGACCTATTTAGTTTTTAATGATTGGCATGAGATTCTGATCGGTGTAAACACGGTGCATTGGTTCGTTTCTGAATGGTATAATTATTTCTTGATTTAATTATTTATGTTTCTAAAGCAGTTTTCTTTATTTTGAATTTTAATTTTTCTATTCTAACAGGAGACCCTTGAATCGTGTTTATCACAACAATATTGGATCGTAAATTTTTGTTTGTTTACAAGGATAATCGATTTTTCGTATGTGTTTCGCGAATCTCTAGCTGATTCATATGTGGCCTGCAGTTCATAAATGGTTGAAGATTGTTGATATAAAGCCATTTAGTCAGAGCGTTGCTCATCTTCCTGCGGATCAGATAAGACTTTTGCCTCATTCCAGAACGGATATTTTTCTCGAATAATAGAATTTCTCGTAACATTTGACACGTTTCTAGCAAGCCAAATAACAAAATATGGCAACACAAAACAAGACAATACGTCCAATATATCTAAAATAATTTGTGATAATATCTTTCGTTTAATGAGTATGTGTTCATTATTGAGGAAATGAGAATGGCTGAGAATTTGAGTTCATCTGCGGATTCAATACTGGACATAACAACTGAGAATAGTACAATGATAGGTGTCTCGAACAAATGGATATACTTTCGTTTAATGAGTATGTGCTCATTATTGAGGAAATGAGAATGGCTGAGAATTTGAGTTTATCTGCGGATTCAATACTGGGCAGAACAACTGAGTATAGTACTAAGATAGGTGTCTCGAACAAATGGAATATCAGTTAAGAGATTTTTAATTGTAATATTGACCTTTCAAAGTGTAAAGACTAATTGTAGGGCAATGTTCCGAAAATACTTTTAGAAATGAATAAATATGCAATATTTATACCATGTGTTGCTTACTCTCTAAATCTGGTAAGTATTAGTGCTTTTGATAGAAGAAATGATTTGTTTCAACGTTTCAACTATTCTACTATATACACATATTATCTATATTCGTGGGCAATACTTTAACGGTCAAGTACTTTTTTTGGCATCCTCTTTAATGTTTTTATCATTATCCCTTTGTAGAGTTCTGAGACATATTTGCCCCACTTTCACATTTTCATTCGTAGCCTTCTAAACGACTGCTGGATTATTTTTTATTCACATATGCTATGTTTTGCCATATAATGCCATTCTACAGTATAAATAATCTACAAAACAACCTTTATTTTTATGAATTTGCATTACTGGAATTCGTGAAACAGAACTGTCTATTTCCAAATACCTGCGTAAAATTTCACGATTTTTGCTGATTAAAAAGTTTATTACAAAATGCTTGGTAAATGTAACAACAAACGTTTCTCAATATTTCAACCCTTTAGTGTAAAAATTTAGAGGAATGTAATTATTAAATTATATTGTATTTGAAATATAGTGCTATTTATGAGGCATGTTACAATAACTCAATTTGCATTAGGCTTAGGCTGCCAATTCAGTTTACATACTGTGAGACCAGAAATAGATCTCACACTTGTTTTAGTGAGACAGTTTTAAACCAGTAATTTATTGGCCTAAAACATCAGACAATACCTCCAGCCTGAATAATGCCAAGGTTTACAGTGTGCTGACCAAAAAGTCAGAAAACCATAAATTTAGGAGTGTCGAGTCAGAGGGGATCAAACTAACCCTTAAAAATTATGAAGTAATGACATTGGATAAAAATACTGTCCAATGGAGAAGGTGCTTGTTGCATCACCCTGAATGCCGCAAATGAGAGCAAAAGGGAAGTGACAGTCCGGAGGCAAAAGCGCCACAACCTATGACTTTAGAACGACGCTATGACATAACGACGATTATGGAGTCAATACTGGTACGACATTATGTCTAGAACGAGGATAAAAAGATTAATACGATGACTTGGTGAGAATAGACTGACAGATTATAACAGAACGACGACTTGGTGAGAGTGGAGTTAACAGATTAGCAGCTCGACATTAAGGAGCACGAGCCTTAGACAACGACTAGATATGTGGACAGAACAGCCTAACAGAATGAAATAAGTACGAGTGTGTGAGCCAGCAGTACAATATGATCGACGAATTACGCGTAAACAAATTACACTGCGAGTTGATTCAAGTATTATGATCGGCGATGTACATGCTGGTGACCAACCAAGACAGCCTTGAAGGTATGTGTCCATTAAAACTAAAGGTCTAAACATATTTTAGGCCTTTTCAAACTGGTCTCACATGGTCTCTTTATGCAGAAATAATTAATAAGAAGAAGAATTGTTGTAAATAAGTAATTAAATAATTTATGTTGTTAATAAATGATTTATTGTTAAAGTTAAAATTGTGTAATCCATTTAGTATTATATTTATTAATAATTATTTTACAGAAGTCGCGCGAAAGATAAAGGAGGGTTAATAGCGGCACACATCGCAATGTACAATAATAGTGAGTCCATTAATACGAACAATTTACGGCCATGTTAAGGTAGATATATATATATGTTAATGATAATTAAGCAAAAAGTATAACTTTAAATTCTATTTTAAAATGTGTCCCACACATATTGTAGTTGTAAAGTTCCAAGTTGATTATTATTATCAAGTTATGTTATGTTTTAGATGTAAAGTAATGTATTTATACAATAGTTTATTTTATTTTAATAAACGATGCTTCATTTTTGCGGGGGGTGGGGGTGGGGGATTCTGAAATCCTGATGATGCACTTGCATTTTTCTATGAATTACCCTCAGATCCAGGACTTAGTAATGATAATTGTGGGATTTCTGAGGAGGATGTTGCTCTATGTTTCAAAGTAAAGATTCAGCTAATGAACATATTGCTGAAAACTAAACAAACACATCTCGGAGTGTCAGAAAAAAAAACAATAAAAGGGAGGGTGGGAGTAAATAAATCGGATGGATGCAATGAAGTTTGTGATCATTCTATTATTCATGATTATTGTATGCTAATTTTACTTTTCATTATGCTAATTTATGTACGAAACTCCTCAACTCCTATTCCGAAGAATCACTTACTCACGACTGGCCAGGACTATAAGAAGGGCAGACGTTAGATTTTCAGAGTATTCGTATCCAAATAAGAAGTCAGGTCTTTATTCAGAGTATTCGTATCCAAATAAGAAGTCAGGGTAAATCGTGAGTCGTCGTGGTTCAGCTTCTGCCTTTCTACTGAGTTCGTGTGTGAGTGTGCTAATCATCCATGAAGGATAACATCGAAGTTATAGCCTCTATAAGTTGTGAGTATATATATATATATATATATATATATATATATATATATATATATATATATATATATATATATATATATATATATATATATATATATATATACATATATATATATATATATACATATACATATACATATATGTATATATATATATATATATATATATATATATATATATATATATATATATATATATATATATATATATATATATATATGGTATAATAGTTTGATCAGCATAGATTCAGTTCAGTGAGATGTTAAGGTTAAATAGTGGTATAGATAATTATATCAGCGACTTAAGATATGGTATTTCTAGCTTTGTAAATATTCTGTATATGTAATTGTATTTTGAGTTATTAGCGAAGTTAGCTGAAATAAATTATGTTGTTTGACAATGTCGTAATTCCTTCACCGAACTCTAGTCATTAGGTTATTGGACGTTTAATTTAGAGTGAAATAAATTACACCGGTGCATAAAAAGGCATGATTTTGGGAAGTGGTAGAACTAGTACCTTAAAAGTACTTTAGAATGGCACCCGCAAAGTAGGTACCTTCGCCAGTTTATTGAAGTGAGCAGTGGAGTTCTAATATGCCAACTGGTATTTGTGCATGTGAATATTGTTCAGAAACTTTTGCGTCGTGCATAACTACTACTACGAAACCCGTGGAAATATTTTAACTTTATTTTGATGAGGAAATTAAAAGACTCATTGCAGTTCAAACAAATATTTATGCAGATCAGAGTAGAAACATCAAGTAGAAACATCTGAGTAGAAACATCAAGTGATGACATTAGGGCGTTTCTGGGAATGTTTATTTTGATGAGTGTGCCCTATGCCACAGTTTTATATATATTGGAGCTCTGATCATTTTTCAATGTTTCAGAAATATCAAATGTAAGGACACATGAAAGGTTTTGTCAGTTGCATGTGCTTAATTCCTCTGTGTGTTGAGTGCTTCCAATCGTTTCACAAAATGAATAGGTAAAAATTAATAATATTTCAAGAACAATTGCTAATTTTTCAATAATGCAAAATAAGTCTAATCATATGATAAATTGTACTGTTTATCAATAATAAACTTAATATTTACCAATACATGCCTATCTTCTAATATAACTTTACATTCCTAATATTTAGCATTTGTTCTGATTTATGCGTATTAAGGAAACGATCAGTGGCACAAAAATGTCCCACATTTGACGGATTGAAATTATAGTAGTGGGCGTTATATATCCCACATTTTTCTTCTAATATAATAAAGATAATTAACTTTTTTTTTGTAGATTATTAATCTATAAAGTGCAATTTACAAAATGGTATTTTTATTTTCAAGAAAAAAAAACTTTTTCATAACGTATAAAGGGTTATACGGCATGCCAGAATTTAGTTATGAATTAAATGTAATGTTGCAGATCAGTTCTTGGACTTGCAGCATTGAAGCATTTTGATAACGATATCTAGAGCAATGGTGTTACCAAGGTCTTTGAAATGGGACATTCGTAGATCCAATTGGAAAGTTTGTTTGCAAATGTAGAACTTATGGAGAACTAATGACATTTTTTGTCAATGTAGGAATTATCAGTTCAACTGCCTAGAAATACCGAAATTTGTCCGTGTTAAGGGCCCCGAAGAGTTTTATTCCAATCCTGCATGTTGCTTTTGCATACTTAATGTTTTCTTTGGATTTGCGTGAAAAAGTGCCAATTTTTTGGCCAAAATGATTTTATCATTATAATATGTTTAATGTGTATTCCAGACCACCGAAAAGATCGTCGTAACTCCGAAGACTAAATATTTGCAATATCGAACATACTTGCAATACTGAATACTTGCAATATCGAACATACTTGCTATACCGAATACTTGCAATATCGAACATACTTGCAATACTGAATATTTGCAATATCGAACATACTTGCAATACCGAATGCTTGCAATATCGAACACTGGACTGAACCTTATTGAGCTGAATTTTCTATTTACCCTATCCTCGGGGCAGAAACATCGGGTTGCTTACCTGACCGCCGGGCCGCCCCCGCTCCCACTCTTACACCTCCAGGGATGGTAAAACTTTTTTTTCGAAAAACATTTTAACTACAAGAAACTCTCCTGTGACCAAAATATTGTATGTTTTCACACTTATAGTATTAACCCCGGGACAGAAACTAACACAGCCGGATTTTTTATTACCCCTTGGGGTTGCAGAAAATGGTGTTTTCGAAAAGTCTTTATAGACCAATCAGATGTTCTCTGGTGATCTAAAAGCAAACTCTTTACTAAATTGTAGGTCATGGAACAGAATCTCACTAAACCAGATTTTCAATAATCCTCCCACGGGGTGAAAATGTGCTTTAAAAAGTTGCATACTTGTAGTATCGACCATAAGATAGAACCATGAACAATTTTTAATTCAAACGAAAATGACGATTTGCTAATACTTGTAAAACTTATTAAAAAATGTTGAAACATATTTTTTAAAAGTGCTGGTTTTTACTCTTTCTGACAGGCTTAAATATTTGTCATGGGTAAGTATAGTACGAACCATCTCTAATCCCAACGTTACTAGACTTACATCATTGCATGCCAATGTAAAAATGTCCAAAAATATTTTTATTCTAAATATATTCATAATAGTATTGGTTACAAAATTAAAAATATTTTAATACGGGGACGGATGTTAATATTGTGGTTACGCTAATTGCAGAAATGAATGAATTCAGGTATCTGTGGAATAGGAGAATATCTGCCTGAGATGGGCTAAAGATAGCAACATGTGTGCGAATACGCCTCTTATATGTAGTTGTAAGAAAACTGTACTGAAATAAACATGCACACGAGTGTTGTGGGCAGATAAATAATATTTTCTGTCTAATAATCTTCCTGTAGTTATCCCACGAATTATCTGTAATAACCTTATCCAAATAATATTGAGTAAATTACGTGTTGAATTTTTTATGTGAAATAAATGCATTACACACAGAAGAAAGTTCATAAATTTACTATTAAAAGCTTCTTACTATCAACATTTGGAAATGAATGTTTGTCTATCAGTATATTCTCCTTATTCCAAAGCCCATATATAGGTAACTGAAAGTTATATATTTAATCCTCGAGAGAATTCATGAAAATAAGTTACCAATAAACCGTTTTAATTGACTAAACCGTGAATTCAGCGAATTACAGTTATGTGTTACAGAATTATAAGTTAAATGTAACTTTCAAGACCAGATCAATATGTTTGATTAGAAATACATTGCTTTGATCATAAGATATGAAACACAGCTTCATATGTTTGATTTTAAATATTGTGTTGAGTTTGATCTTGAAGCAGAAGGTATTTTACAGACAATGTTCTTCGACTCGCACGGAAGACTGTTTTGATTGAATATGAGATGAGGAATCTATTTAGATTTGGAGGGTGGACAGTCTACATTATTTTCATTTTAACTTTTAAATAATTTGTGGGTCAACGATTTACTATAGCTCAGGAATTGATTTTTCTTTTATTGATAATAAATATTTATATTTTGGGGGTACTTTTGTTGCTTTGTAACTTCTGCGTTAATTTAGCTGGTGCGTTACTTTGTTCTTTTTTGTGCTTCTTTTTATTTGCTTCACACACTAATTCCTAGAAAACGGCTATAAAAATTAATTTATGTATTTAGTGACCGCTAACTGTGGGAATCACAGCTAGATTAAGTGTTATTTAATGATAACATCCTAGAAAATCTTTATCAACCATTTTCTCTGATTGGTTAAAATAGATTTTGTCATACTTGCACCAAGCCACATATATAGATGTCGAACTGACTGCTTAAAATTTTAGTAAAATAAAGTATAATTTAGTAAAAATAATTGGGTAAGATGAAATAACTGCATAGAAAGTGAATATACTAAATGCAGATTATTTGTATAACTTTTGATTATTTGTTAAAACTATAATTTCACTTTTGATTTCTTGTTTAAAGCTAATATGTCTTCAAAAATGAAACTAAATAAAAGCTATATTGATTTTATAAACACGGGTTGATTCATGGGTTGATTTTGGCATTTTCAGGTTTGGAATATTTATTGAAATATAATATTAATTCTTATTTATATTTAATTTATTAAAAATATATTTTAGATATTTTTAAAAATATATTATTATTTAATCTATAAAATATATTTTAAATGTATTTATTATTTAAAATATATTTTTATATATTGAATTCATTAAAAATGTATAATTTTGAAATCTATGCTAATAATAAGATTTAAACTTTTGAAATTGGAGTATATATATACTGAAAACTTTTATATTTCTTAAAATTTAGAAATATTATTTTTAATAAAATAAATATTACATATATCCTTAAATAACATTGCCTTCGACAGTAATTTGTGTATGATAAAATATCCTAAAATTTCGTTCCGGCATATACAACTACTTTTTATAAAAAGCAACTTTGCTGCATCTGCCAATGGTTAATAAATCACTCTGGCGTTTCTACGTAAGAAAAATTCTTTGGAAATGAGAGAAGGGATTTTGGGGAATTTTCTCTAATCTAGTATCTAGTAAATTTGCGTTTGAAAGTGCACATATAGAGCAATTGACAAACATGATTGTAAAAATGGTAAAGGTATTTTTAAGATATCTATTTTTAATATCAATATGCAATTTATTTTCATAAGTGTCTCTCAGACTTAATTTAAGTACGAAGTGCAATTTACTTTAACGGTTATCCATTATGTTTAGATTGTTGTAGTTTTGTCGATAGTTTATGTAGGCAAACTGCATTTTAAGAAAATAAATTTACTATTATGGATGTAATATTTTATCTTCACTTGTACTGATAAAGAATTAATGCCAAATTTAATGTCGAATTTGTTATACCACAAAACAATCAATGCGAATTTAATATTAGTCGTGAATTGGCATTAGTTTTGAATCAGGTGCTAATACAATCCGAGACGCAAATCTATATTAGTTAACTACTGGGGAACATTCCGTCCATGTTGAATTGGGGTTAAATAAGGACTTTACACACACCTAGGACACTGCAGTTAGATTGAAGATAGTTTTAAGAACATATGAAATATTTTTGAGATTTTCCACAAATTCATCAGCTGTAACTAAGAGCTACAAATAATGATATCTGCTTCAAAGTCTTGAATTTTGAACGATTGCCATGTGGAACAGCGACTCCAGACCAGAGGTAGTGATATGGACCATAAATGAAGGCTATCGAAGCTCTTTCAATGTTATATTTCGTTTTTATCTCGTCTTTTACAATGCTATTTTTACCGAAGTTTACCATGTAAATACAATTTTAAGACGTAAGTAATATTCAAATGTATATGTCCATTACGTATCAAAAGTCGTCTTTTTACTTTCTTTATAATACATAAAGTCTTTATCAATGCCTGTCTGTCCCACTTTTCAACAAATATGACGCAATATTGTCAACTTGCTGCTGCCGAATAGACGTTAAGTTAATAGCTCTGAAAATTGAAGTCTTTTCAGAAGAATAATTCATTTGGTATTCTTGATTCAAAATATAGTAACTTTCATTGCTGCTGGAAGAGGCAGCGCTTGCGTACACTGTAAAATATTGGCAAGCATATTACTGAATGTTTCAGCTGTCCGTAATTCCCGTTCACATTTAATACGTTCTTGTTTAGATGAATTTAACCGTTTGTATCGTGTAAGGTGATTAATGACTAAATTACGTTTTACACTAATACTCAAGTTAGTTTGCCAACTTGTTATGAAGTTGATTTCACTACTGAAAGTCCTTCCTTTATCATACATTTTAAAACATAGTTTGTTATCAGGATCATGGTATATGCTTATATCTAAAAATTTCACTTCTTCGTTCTTACTTTGGCCAGTTTCTATCAGATCTAAATTTGTGGGAAGAAATCCAAAATTAATTTGATTTGGAGGTTCAATATTACCAATTAACACATCATCCACAAATCTGAAGAAAGATGATCTCGTTAAGCCAGTGCGTTCCACTTTCGTATTTGTTTAAATAGATGTCGGCCAGCATGGACGAACGACCACCCACCATGGGTACATCTTTTATCTGTTGATAGAAATTTGTTCCATCATATAACAAATTTTCATATGAAAGAAACTTAATAAGGTTTCTATACTTGATGAGGTCTATTAATAAATGTAGATTACTTGCTTCATAAGTTTCCAACATAATTTCGCTCAAGTTAATGTTATTAAAAAGGTCTTTAAAGTCATAAATTTTAAAATATAACCTTTCTGGTATTTTATTCAATTTTTCTATGACCTCATAGCACTTGGCAACCATTACCGTTCTATATGACTTAATCTTTTCCATTATAGGTTTCAAAAGATTCATTCATATTGTATGGGCTCTAGTTAAATATGAGCTACATCCCACTGTCACCGATCTGAACTTTATAGATATCTTGTGCAACTTGGGGATTAGTACCAAGTAGGGAAATGTCACATTATTAATTGCAATTCCTATACGTTTATATATAGCTGTAATTTTGTTTTCATTTGCCCTTCTAGTTAAATGGTTTTTCTTGTACATGTTCCCATCATCGTAACACTTTTTCAATTGTTTTACGTAATACTTCTTGCATGTAAAAGCATAGTTTGGGGTAACCTTATCCATATATGTGATCACATATTTACCTTTAAGTTTTTCCAATACATCTTTGTCCAGTTTGTATTGAGCGTTTTTATCCTTTATGTTTTTATAATGCCATTTAAAAGCCTTCAATACTGCACTTTTCCATTCGTTAAATATAGCAATGGGAAAGCTATAAATTATAGCCATTTTGTATACACACTCATCAATTTCCTTTGTAAAAATCTTTTCAACATTGCGAAACTCTTGATATCTAAATTTAGTCCCCATTTGTAAAAATATTTGTAAAAAGTTTTTACAAATGTACTGTCGTTTTTAAAAGTTTTTCCTCTGTAACTGTCGTTTTTCAGAAATTTAGTCCCCATTTGTAAAATATTTGTAAAAAGTTTTTCAATTCCATATCTTCTGCTATCTCTATATCACCTGTTACCACATGTTCATGATCTTTATCACATAACGTGTTTGTTATACAATTGCATTCCAATTCATTGTACTCGGCTAAATTTTTACTGATCTGGTTATAATTAAAAACCCTGCGACCATTAGTTTTCACATATCTATATGTTAATGATATCCGGGTATTTTTAAACGGTAAGAGATAGTTATACTTTTGCAGGATAACCTTAAAAGGTATATAATCAAAGTTTTATTGCAAAAAGTTGCAATAATATATTCCTGATGATCCTTATTAAATTTGTCCAACTGGATATTTAACTTTTTTGCTTATAATTTTAATAGATTATAAAAAATGGCCATATTGGTAGTATAGATATAATTCTCTCTGTCTTTATCCTGTAGAATTGGATGTTTAATCTATTCGTGCCATAAACGTTTTATATATTTTTTCTTAATTCCAAACACGATATTTTTTATCCAGTTGGCATGTATATTTCCGTATTTCTTGATTTCGTCAAGGAAGTTTCTAATTTGTATAAATAATTGTCAAAATTTCCTTTTAAGTTGTTTCCACCTCTTTTACCGCGAGTAGTTTTTCCCGGTTGTATGTTAACATCAACTGGATGATTTTTTACATTCATGAAGAAATCTAAGTTATGGGTATTACCAAAGTTGATTGAGTTTAATCCATAGGTATATATAGTTTTATATTGAAGTATATGTTGATTTTCCCACCAAAGTCTTTCTGCTAAATTTTTTACAATATCCAAAATGGTTACTGTGATATTATGAAAGCTGTGTGTCGAAAAATGTTTTAACTCAACATCAGCATCATTTACTAAACCATTTTTTATTTTATTAATTTTTTATTGTTTTATATATATTATATATACATATTATATATAATATATATATATATATATATATATATTATATATATATATTATATATAATATATATATATATATATATATATATATATATATATATATATATATATATATATCGTATAATATTACATATGAAAAGGGAAAAATTTTCATAATAGTTAATATTTTTTTAGTTTTATGTGATTTCTCAATAAATTTATTTGAAAACTGTATGTGATTGCATTTAAAAACTATAGGTTTCTAGTATTCACCGATTGCAATATTCGTACCAAATGTTGATTAAAATCCTCTATTCGTTCGTGAGATATCTCTTCCACAGACTGACGAAAACACACACACACACACACACACACACACACACACACACACACACACACAGGCAGCACCTCGAAAATGTTTGATTCGAGTTCAGAGATACTTAAAACGTGATTTTTGTCGAAAACTTGAATCCGGATTTTCAACCCCCGTTACAATACTTTTTCTGTTACATAACTCTATATTTTTATCTTCATAAGAAAATGTTTTTGTTCTGTATATCCCACAGTTTCTTATATGAACAGTTTGTTTTTCGCAAATACCTATCAAAATGTTACACAACATTAATTTGTGTCTTATTCTAAGTATCGTTCAGATTCGTTAAGAGCATTCGGCCGAAAATTGTATGTGATAAAAGGATACATAGGAAGTGATTACTTATGGCTGTCTTATATACGAGTTCCGATGCTCTATCAATCTTTTCTAATGTTTATACGCATACATAACATGACATTTAATTTACTTGCCTTGGGACGGGTATATTGATGACATGCCTGCTGTTAGCATAGTCGGTAAGTAAGGGGGTTCTGATTCACATTCACTTTCCAGGTAGCCAAGTCTAGGTCTCCGGCCAAGTCCATCGTGATTATGTGCTGGAGGAATATTTCTTCCAGGCAACATTGATGTTGGTGCTGGTTCAGGTGGACTTTCATGAAACACTGCAATTAAAGAATATATATGTAGAAATTCACCATATATTTACAATTTAATTCATCAATAGTTCATCAATATTTTTATTCATCAGCTGAGTTCATCAATTTAATTCATGAATTTAATTCATCAAATTTAATTCATCAGTAGTGATTCGCTAATATTCTAGAAAGGTTTGGATCAGGATTTGAAATAATGGTATAAGAAGTTGAGGTTCATAGTTGTTGCCACTAGACAGAAACAAAGGTTTGTAAAACATTTCAATCAGGAGAAAAAAAACAAAAATAAAAAGGCCGAATATTCAAAATACTCTAAAAAGCGTTCGATACAGCCGAAGTTCGTTATAGGCAAAATATTGATCCCGCAATTATGTGTCTAAATCTCCGGTAATTATGTGTCTGAATTTTAATTTCAAATATCTTTACAAACGCGTAACATTAAATCGTTATAACAGCATAAGGTGCATGTACTATAATGCTATAATCCGTTTTTTTTTGTTTACGGTGACAAATTATATGGCACTGTAAATTGTAGCAGTAGAGTTCGTTAAAGAAATTGCATTGCATATCTATTGCGGGTGGATACCTCATACAAGTTAAATTTTGCTATTAAATCTGGTTTGCTTGCTATTTGTGCTATTTGAATAAACACTACTAAGACATTTTTGGTAAATATTTTAAATTTAATCAGAAATTCTATTCTACGTATTTTTGAAATATTGCTAGAATTTGATTCACTATAGCAAAAGTATGCAGACTTTAATTACACCATGATAACAGAAATAGTCGGGATTGAGCAGTTAGTGTGCTGTAAAATGAATTACTTTGCATTGCCTTGCCCCTATAGAAGCACCCTCTACTCATAAATAAAATAAATGACCCCTACTTAAAAAATACATATACGGAAAACATCATTTTCAATTTCTAAATCGCCTGTTTTCAGTTAAAATCATTCGCACAATGCAAATAAAATATCCAAATCACTAACTGAGAATCACAATTGACCATATTCTCCGCACACTGTTTATGAAAACGCAAAAGGCAAAACGTAAATGGCTTCAACCCTTCCACTTATGCAAATGAGCGAATGAATGCTTGGTTTCAGTAGGTCGAAAAATTTCAACCGCATTGCTCGGACGGAAGAAAGTGATTAAAAATTTCAATAGTTCCCTGGTTTACAATATTTATAATTAATGAACGGATGTATTCAGTGCATTAGTTTTTGCTTTTGAGCAGTGTGTAATATTTAGTGTTAAATTATAAACAGTGGATTGGTCATCAACTTTTTTATATCGCTCTTAAAATCAACGACGTTCGAATCAACGAACGCTCGAAAAGTATATATATATATATATATATATATATATATATATATATATATAGGGTGTTCAAAAACATTGACCTCGGCATTTATTCCTTAAATATTGATCTTAGACATATATAATAAATTACAAAGTTGCGTAAAAAAGAGTACAGAATTTTATGAAATCGATTAAAATTCTCAAGGGAATTAAATTTTAAGAAATACAAAATTTAAATTGTTATACGGCCCCCGTACAAAAACATTTCCTATGAGTAAAATGTGCCCCGTACACTAATAAGGTGATGTGCAAAATTTCAGAATTTTATCATAAAAAGTCCCAGAGATATGAAAAGACAAAAAAGAAAAATGCTGACTTAAAACACTTTTCTATGCATCAACATGGGTTCTCAGAGGGAGAAAATCATGTCGGCCGATCGCGTTTCAGGAGGTCATACACAAATTACGAAAGAAAACAATAATTACATAAATAAATAATAATGTTGCTATTTATTGGTGCAAAAATATCTACACTGTGCAGAAATAATAACTTTACACATAAGATTACAAAGCTTGTTCAAAAGGTTTTCCATCCATGCCAAAGGTCCATTAAAGTTAAGAGGCAGATATTATTTGCCTATGATGCATTTCTGCGTTGCGTCATTTGCACTCTTGCTGTAAACATTTACATTTTAATTTGTGATTAAACATATCTCTGGGACTTTTTATGATAAAATGCTGAAATTTTGTACATAACCTTATTAGTGTATGGGGCATATTTTACTCGTTGGAAATGTTTTTCTACGACGGATGTATAAAAATTTAAATTTTGTATTTCTTCAAATTTAATCCCCTGAAAATTTTTATCGATTTCATAAAATTCTGTACCTTTTTTTACGCAACTTTGTAGTTTATTATATATGTCTAAGATCAATATTTAAGGAATAAAAGCCGAGGTCAAAGTTTTTGGGACACAATATATATATATATATATATATATATATATATATATATATATATATATATATATTATCTTTCTGATGGTGTTAAAAAGTAAACTCTGTGATAATGTGTTTGGCAGCTAAGATAAGTATATATGTGCATATTGCCCAAAATCGTTGTAAATCAGGATATAGCATAAAATAATAAAAATTAATTGGAATTAAAAAACATAACGGCTTGTACTGAAGTACCCGTGTACCAAATTCTATGGCCGTACGACACTTAGAATTCCCGCAACAGAGTGCACAGACACACGCAGACATATTCTGTTATTATGTAAGAATATAAACGAAGATTCGATATTACGCAAGTTATTGTAAGCCGATCCTATTGTATATTGTCTCACTTCAGAGCACTACATCCTTAGAATAAAATAAGATGTCGGTGAGATTATTTGTCTGTTTATCTGTTCGTCTGCATCGTATGTAGCGAAAAATCTAAGAGTCGTACAGCCATGAAAATTGGTTCAGGAATATTTGGGCTACCGAGAAAAAAAGCCTCGCAGAAATATTTTCAAAATTGAAAATGGTTTCTTTGCTTTTAAATGTTAAAGCAGTATTTTGATAATTTTGCACAAATCGGTTCTTTAACGATCTAAAATATTATCTCAGAATTTCTATTTTAACACCTTTGGAAAGATCAAAAAGTAGTCTTCCAATTATAATTCTACTTCTGTTCATTAATTATGAATTTTTATGCAAAACGTCTTATAAATTTTCAAAAGATTTCGAGCGCAGTGTATGGATAGTGCAATTTAGTCTTTCGTCCTTGGGCCAAACACTCAAGATAAAAAATCTACCTCTTGAAGCACGTGCATTTGCAAAGAGCGGATGTTGCAATGGGACGTCATCATATTAATTGCAGAAGGATTTTTGTATTGCAGTTTTCACATTTACAAAACATACTGTTGGAGCAAGTTTAGCATCTCGATTTGCATGCGCGCCTACGCGTTTATTTCAGACGTATTAATAGAGCTTGTTTAAGGCGTATTAAAGGAGATTATTTAGGGGACATCAAAAGAGATTATATACAGGGTATTAAGGTCACGTATAGGGAAAAAAGCGCATGAAAAGAGGTTATTTAGGGCAAAAGGCGTATTATCAAAGGAGCCTATTTAAGGCATATTATTGGATGTTCTTATTTAGGACATAATATAATCGTTTATTGAAGGCGTATTATGCCCACACAAAAGACGAAAGGAGTATTCAGGGTGAAATAAGATGTCATATTACGGCGCAACGGTCTATCTACCCAGAGCCAACGTTACGCCCACATAGTGGGCGCTGCGCAGCCACCCGTGTGCTCGCGCATCGGGTGGCTACGCCTTTTGAAAAATTGAATGAATTAATTGAACAAATACCTGGTAAAAAATACCAAGCAACGGCGGATACATTTTCTACGAGGTCGAGGGCTACTGCAAAATTACTATTACAGTTATGAAAATGCTATTGCAGTTTAGAAAATTGCAGTGGTCGTGGCGCAGCAGTGTGTGGACCCGCGTAAAGTTTTTTTTTATTGTTTTGTTATAAGCGGGCGTATTGTTAAAGCGTTCTTAATTTCTTGAGAATTCGCTATGTGTGTCTGTGTAGTTATTATAAACGGTTTGCAACTTAAATCCCAGGCAACGTAGGGCACATTTTCTAATTTTCAATAAACGTAATAAAAGTTCGTTTAAAACAACATTCAACACAAAATTAAATTTGCTTTAAACGAAGTTCTATTACTTTTAATCCATTAGCAGCAGTTTAAGCCGTACGTATATTTAATACATTTTCAGTTTTTAATAAAATGTTTCATTTCATTATACATCATTTATACGCACTACATCCATATATATTGCCTTTATATACTATACATATTTAGCATTTAGCATTCTTTCAAAGAATGTGCTTGATATTCGCAAATTAAAAATCATGCGTCAACATTAAAACCAAAGATTTTCAAATCCAGAAGTATCGTTTGTGTCCTAGTAACTTTTAAAAATTAGCTTGTATTAGAGACCATCCAAATATTAATTTTTAAACCATTTCTTGCTATATTTTCAATATGAAGACTCGTTTTTGCTCTTCACACAATGTATGTTTTTATTGCACATAAGTAGATAGGCCTTCAGATAAAAAAACGCATTTTATGAAATATTTTCAACTGTTGGATTTTTAGTAACTTCTCATATTAAACAATATATTTCTTGGAATCTTCAAATGAGAGTGTGTATACATCATTTTCGGCTAAACTTTTGGAATTTTTATTATCTTTCCCGTATTTATTTCGTACAGGCAAGAGAATTTTCGGAAATTTGGAAGCAGAAGAGAAAATACTTGGTGAAACCTTTATTACATATCGGTCATTATCTAAGTTCTATAGCCAATCCAGAGAAATATGTGTTAGGCTACAAGGAAAATGGAATTTTTTTTTATCGAAATTGACATCTTGAGAGCCAGAAGTGGAAGACCTTCGTGAGACTGTTACTCCTATTAGAATTTAATGTTGAATCCATACCAATCATAATTTAAACTCTATTTATAGCCAATTTAAAAAAATAGATGGTTCAAGGACATTTTTAACTGGAAGTGGAAAAGAACCGAAAGTTGAATTTCTTGGGGAACTTCCTCAGAAACATGCTGCTGAATCTCTAAAAGTCATTATCAAACCTCTATCTATAGCTAAGTCTTCAGAAAATATTTCAAGGAAGATGAAAATTATTGAGCCGCAATTGAGAAAAGGCCAGAAGTGAAAATTCTCAGTGAACCGCACACTTCTCTCTCTCTCTCTCTCCTCTGGAATTTTATACTGAATCCATTTTAGTCGTCATCTAAACTCCATCTGTAGCCAATTCTGAAAAGTAGATGCTTTAAAGAAACCATAACTGTGAAAAGGCCAGAAGTGAAAATTATGAGTAAACCGCACACTTTGTCTGGAATTTGATAATGAATTTATTTTAGTCATCATCTAAAATCCATCTGTAACCAATTCTGAAAAATAGATGCTTCAAAGAAAATTTTACAATCGGAAGTAGGAAAAACTGAAATTTAACGCTGAATCTATCATTCAAATTCTTTTTATAGTTAATCCTAAAAAAAATAGATGTTGCACGAAAAAAGTACATCTTTTAATCGAAACTGACATCTCGAGAACTGAAACTGCAAATACCTATTAAGTCATCTTACCCCCCTCCATAATTTATTTCTGAATCAGTATCGGCCATTCTCTAAACTCCATAGACAATCCTTTCAAATAAATTTTTAAAGCGGAAGTGAAAGAGGAACCGATGCGGAAATTCTTGATAAGCCATCCTACCTACTCCAGAATTTATGTCAGTTATCGCACAAACTCTAGTTTTAGCCTATCTTAAAAATATATATTACAAGGAAAATGAAAATGTTTTAATCGTAAATGAAAACATAACCGGAAAAGGAAATACTTAGTAAACTGCCCACTCCATTAGAAAGTTAATGCTACATTATCATCATTTATCCTATGGACTCTGTCTATAGTCGATCCTGAGGAATAGCGAACATTTTAGTAAAAACATGCATGATAAATTTGATTGTCACCAATAATTCTTATAAAATATCTTATTGAAAATATCTTATTGTAAAGTATCTTATTTATCACTTTGGAATGCACATTATATTTTTCAAACGAATTTATTGCCAACAAAATGATTCCAAAATATTGCTAAACGTATTTATTTTCAAGAAAGACGTATTTAACATGGCTTTTAAATATGTTTTTTCCTGATTTGTACCATTATTTTTAAGTCAACATTTAAATATTCCTTTTTTAAAATACAAGGCATTATATTTTCGAAAAGCTAAATTAAAGCAATGATTCAAACTTGTGTTTCAAAAATTATTCCATCCTGAATTCCCTTCCTTGTACACTTTTTTCGTGCCTTTGAAAAACGAATGCCAGCTTTGGCGTATATCTAATAAGATGAATGTAAGTTTTGTATTTGAAATCAGATGTTTAACCATAAATAATGATGCCAGCTGAATCAAAAGTAACTTTTCTTGAATAGAATATCAAAAGGAACAGATAAGTAAAAACGTGAGATCGAGGGAAAAAATGGTTCCCTAGACATAGAATGCAAAGGGAGTTTTATATGAATAATAACATATTCAATTCAAAGCTTTTTCATCAAAGCGCCCGATTTAGAATATCTTTAATTTGCAGTTCATAAGCCGAATAACAATTTTTCATTCTTTGTCTCTTTTTAAAGAGGATGTTAAATTTATTCAGAATGGAGAATTTCAATATGATTTGAAATATTTTTTCTATTTTATTCATTTTAATTTCAAGATAAAATACTGGACGTTTTGTTAGAATATACTATCTTTGTATCGGAAAGGTAAGAACTCTTTTAAATATATATATATATATACATATATATATATATATATATATATATATATATATATATATATATATATATATATATATATATATATATATATATATATATATTTCAATTTTATTTTCGCTAAAAATTGTAACTATAGCTAAATTGAAACTACGATTTGAGCGCCTTTATAATGGCATATAGTGGCATTCTCGTTTATCCATTTCTTCTATGATTCTCTTGTTTAGTAAGAATTTTTGTCTTTGCTTCATGTTCATATTCTATTTTGCTTATATGGGTAATAGTCTTGTCTCCTGCTCTGACTCACTGGAAGGATCTGGGAGCGTGCTGTGAACGTTCGTACTGCGTCCTAGGTAGTATTTCGTCATGTTCATTCTGGTGCTTCTAGAATTTTTTATATTGCTGAGGTTGATCGCATAAACGTGGTGTAAGAAGAAGGGTTCCTATCACATGGTAATACAAATTTTCCTAATGTTTCTTATCTTCAATTTTTCATCTTTTGGTGCCTATAGTCTGAGTTTGGGCATTTACAGTAATGTACTATTGTCCAATATTGAAATAGGCATATGTTTGAGTTAATTGGAATTAAATACTCAGACCTGAAGATGAATTTAATTACTTTTAATCTTCGAATTTGGGCCGGTGCCGATCTTTTCTATTATCGGCATTATGGCAGCGGTTTTGATTCTATGCTGACGTTAATATTTCACGATACTTGAATTAATTATTTTTATTATTACTTATTTCTAATATATATATATATATATATACATATATATATATATATATATATATATATATATATATATATATATATATATATATATATACGCTTTTAAATCCCTCAACATCAAAACAAACAAAAATTAACAAGAGTGGATTAACTCGACTTTCTCATACCACAATTAATTTTTTTTTTTCGAATTTTCCAAGAAAATTTTTAAAAATCGCTGTCGTGGTTCCAAATTATTACACAACTAGACGTGCTAGCTTTCAATTTATAGGACTTGAAAGAATGTTTCGATTGATACCAATGTGCCCTAATCCCGGAAAAGGGTAACTTGTTCCCGATGGGGCTAGGAAACAAAAGATGCTATTTTTCACAACAAAAATTGCAACTATTATGTCTCGTGATGAAATATAAAATTTTGAATAAATTTCGAATTTTAAAAAATGTTATCTAGTTCTAGATTTTTCTGTAACAAAGCTGGATATAAAGTTTCGTGAAAATAAAAAGTTATTTGTAGCAGCTATCGTGTACACAAGAAATCGACCACAGACATCAGACAATCAGACATATAGACAGACTGAACAGGCGAACAGACATCACTGCAAAAATAGGTCAAAACGCATTCAGGAGGTCTAAAATATTGGCATCAAAATCTTAATATCGACAATTTTCGTAAGAAGGTACTTTCTCAATATTACGTATGAAAAAATAAAAATTCGAAATCAGTTTTTATTTTTAAAATGTCCATTATATGTAAAAGTATTCGATGCCATATATACTTGCCATTTCGGTTTTCAGTGACGTCTTTAAATATAACTGTATATATCGAGGAATTAGAATTAACGTAAGTTTCAATTTCGTTCAATAAAAACTGAACATATCACTGGAACAATTTTGTTTCAATTTCTTGATTCTAGCCTATTATTCGAAATATGATTCAATATTTTACGGAGTTTTTGATTTAAGAAAAAAAATTACATTTAGCTCAAGTGTTTTTTGAAATTAAAACTTGAGTTTTCTTTCCAGGTTACTTTTAGTAAAATAGAACAGCCTAACAATTATGATATGGATTTTATCACTTCCCCGTTATACATAGTATAATGTATAAGGAAAGTATTATAACTGGGTCGGAAATTTGAATTCTAGTTTTTGACGGAAGAGGACATTTGATTGTTTTTGAGACGATGTCTCTATGCACGTGTGTGTATGTGTATGTTCTCGTGTGTCGCCGTCAGTCTGTGGATTGTGTGTATGTGCGTGTCTGTGAATCTGCGAATGGTGTGTGTATGTGTGTTCGCTAGTCTGTGAACACGATATCTCACAAACGAATGGAGTGTTTCGAAAAATTTTTTTAACAAATGTTACAATCAGCGAATACTGGAACTCTATGGATTTTAAGCGCAATCAACTGTTCAGTAAACTCCCAAAATTTTGAATGAATATTTGAGAAAATTACTACAAAATCAGAACTTTCAATAATGCTGCGTTCACTCATGCAGTAAGATGTGTAATTCCGTCACAGTATATAAACTGTAGATCATCGGCTGGCCAGTACGAAGATCAGTGGTTCGCTTCCAGATGGGTCAGAAATATTCTTTATGAAATGAACAGTCATGTAACATTTAATTAGAAAACGAATGACAGGAATTTTAGGGCACTAGATTTTAGGGCTACTTTAGACCGTTCTCGAGATATGGAACAATTTCCAAATAAATTAATTAAAACTCACCTAAAATTTAAACATTTTTTTTTTATCAAATGGCCAGGCACTTGACTCATCATCATTCGCCTTTTTTGTCAGCAGCCAGAACGTGAACCATTTAGCCGTCCTAGGACGAACGTTGCCCCAGGCGCTCCAGAGGGGGGCGGAACATACAGCGCCCACAACACAAACATCCATGCCTTACGTGGGACTCGAACCCACAACGCGGCGGTCGAGCGATTGCTGTGGAAACGCTCGCCTTGGCCAGTCGACAACCAAGTCTGCCTAAAATTTAAGCAGTATTAACTATTGTGAGATATGTTCGCTTTTCAAGTATAATAACATGTGATAAAATTGTTAGCATCATTCTCGTGGTTCTAGTTCGTTCTATTCACGATAAAATGTTTTTAATAATAGTTTTGTATTCTAACACTTAGCAATTCGCCAAAAATATTTTTTTTGTGTATTTGTCTGTCTGCAATGCTTGGCGATATATTTGGTGACAATTTTACAAAATATCACCAACTTGATGACTTTTCAAAAATGTTGCCGAATTGATAGAAATAATATACATATGCTGCATTTATATATACCGTCCGTACTTTGCGTAAACACGGGGAATGTCTGAACTAGGCCGGTTATCGAACTTGGGTTCTCCAAGTTCAATCCACGTGCTTTAACCACTGGACTGACTAGCTCCTTATGTTCTGAAATTTGATGGATTCCATTTCACAAGAAATTGCAGGTTCCAATCAATTTAATCGATATTTATCAATTTAATCGAAATATATAAAAATATTATATGAAATTCCAATGATATATATATATATATATATATATATATATATATACTCAGTTTAAAAAAAATTATGCACCCAGAAGAAATTGAACTGCAGCCCCGAAATTCGGCACATATGTATCGTTAGAGGAGATATACAAATAGTTAGAATTTGGGAGAAAATAAAATAAGTTTCATTAAGAAATAGTGGTAACAAGAAAATGACACTTTTAGTAATTAGTAAATCCTCTCATGACAGCTATATAAACCTATATTCGGTTCGGCATAGAGTCAATTAAGTTGCGTGTGTCTCTCTGCGGAAGATTCTGCCTGTAACTAGTCATCTTCTGTTACGACTAGCCAGCAAATTCAGTGGTTTTCTGAGAACGTTGCAATTGGTATCCCAGTGTGTCCCAAACGTATTCTATTCGTGATAGATCTTGGGACCTGGATGATCATAGGATGCTATTAAATAGGCAAAAACATTATGTAGGTAATCGTGCGGTATGTGGTAGAGCGTTTTTTGGTAAATGAACCATGGTGACTTGATAGCATAGGCAGAGCAATCGGCTGCAGAATATCATCGACGTGCGAGCGAGCCGTCAGATTGCCGTGCAGTATAACTAGGGGAGATCTAAAGAACCCAGACCCTGCGACTCACTCGAAAGTTTAGAGCTACTAATTACACGGCCGTGAACTAATACCCACAACATTTAGGAGATACCCAAGGTCTTCCTAAATGTTGGGGAATGTCCCGCCATTTATTAGTCTGATAGGAAGGAACGATTGAAGAAAATATTCGTCGAACAGGCAGTTTAACAAGCAAATAAATAAACTTTATAGGTACATCCATAAGTGCACAAATGGACAATGAATTGTTCTAGAGGAGATCGACTAGAGGAGATGGCTCCCCAGACTGTCACACCACGTGTGATGGTCGTATGCCGCTGGACAACAAACGCGGAATCAGAACACTGGCTAGTCTTCCTCCATACACATATGTGGCGGTCATCAGTACTGAGAAAGACGCGCGATTCTTCGCTAAAGACAACATGCCTCCAATAGAACACTGGCCATGTTAACCGAGCTCTGCACCGATCCATGCGGCTCTTCCTCTGTTGAGGGGTCAGTGGTGGACGTCTTAATGGACGTCAACACATAAAACTACCTTCTGCCAGTCGCCTCTGAATAGTATCCCGTGATACATGATGCATGGAGGATAGCAAATGCCTTAGAATTACTGATAGTGATAATTTCTGACGTGACTCCTCTCCTAACTGCACGATCATCTCGATCAATTATCTGTCCGGGACATCCTAAGCATCTGCGACTGTTACATGTGCCTTTTCTAATTCACACGGAGCCAAGCTCCAATGCTCCAAGCTGGGATCGCTCTGACCCAGATGACGACTGTTTGTTGGACGAACCAGCTTCTTTAACGTCTATGATGCGACCTCTCTCTAAATCCGAAAATTATTCTTAGCGCCGTCGAATACGTTCCAAAAGCGTCTTTGTACACAATTTGTAATATCAAAGTAAAGAATCCTGTTCCAATTGCCCGTGAGTGAGAACACCGGTCGTTTTAAATGCTGCGCGATATGTCATTTTCATGCACGTTACATGAGTCCTATAACACCCTAAAAGTGTACCTCCTAAAACTACAATTGCATGCAGAGTTTGACGGCTGCAGTTCAATTTTTATTTGTGTATATTTTTTTGCAACAGAGTATATATATATATATATATATATATATATATATATATAAATGTAGTTTGTAAAAAATGTCGATCCGACATGTTAAACGAATCTAGGGGAAAGGCCTGGAAGCGCCTTGTGGATTCAAAGTCTCCAATTCCAAGTTTCTCTCGTGGTGCGACTATTCTTGTTTCGTCTTCTTACTGGACGTAATTGCCTCAATGTTCATTTATTTAGAATTGGATTTAGGAATTCACCTAATTGTGTAATTCTGGACCATCTATGAATCGAGAACACCTAAATAAGTGCACTGCACTTAATGGTTTTAGTTGCATTGTTCAAAGGTATTGGGAAACTTGTCTTAATTGTGGCGGCGTTCTACATTTTCTTGGGTACGACGTCATTGAAGTAATCCTTTGAATAATATATCCTTTAACACCGAGTGTGAAATGACGTGTGGTTTTTAAGAAATGTTGATTAAATCGCAGATGACGTTGAGTATATTTTTATAATAGAGCTCAAATGTTTTTAATTAAAATATTTGTTTTGCCAATTGTCTGAGCCATGTTCTATCCCTACATGGGCGTGATAGAACGTATGCGACTGATTTTGATGTTACGTTTGGGATTGAATTATCGAACATTGTAAACTGACTTTGTGTGAGCATTTACGTGATGACTATTGACGATTGTGGAATAAAATTTGACGTTTCCTTAAGCGAAAATGCGACTGCCGTAGACGACAAAATCGGTGAGTCCTTTTTCAATTCTGATTTCGATTTTGAGTTGAATACTTGGGATATCAATGGCAAAATCGGACGATTACAAAAGATATATATATTATGGAAACTTATATTGCCAAGCCAAATAGACAAAAATGTAAACATTTTTTCATATTTTCAGGGAAACGTGCTGCAGTTTATGGATATATAAAAGTAATTTACATATTTTAAGGTTTTAAGTAGGTTTTCAGAATCTTTGAAATCTATGTATCTGTCTGAGGGAGTTTTTTTTCACTCGAAATATCTTCGAAATTATAAAAGAGATATAAATAGTAAGTGACAAATATATGTATTATGGAATCCAGTTTCTAGATCTATATATATATATATATATATTTAAATAGCTTGTACCATTTTTGAGTAATCGTCTTGTCAAGTTGAATAATATTGAAAATTTTAAATTCTTTTATGTTTGTAATGCTTATATCTAAAAAATTGAATGTGAACAATAAGCAAGATGAACAATAAGCAAGACTGTTGAGCTTTTTGATAGTCTTACGAATGTATACTGTTGGATTTTAGGTCGCGCTCTTAGTTTTCAATGTATAGTGGTTATACATTCAAAATTTTTAAATTTAACTGGGATTTTCCAATGGATGAGAAAGCTGTAATTTCTTGAAATTTCATATTTATTGTAGCTCAGTGTGATTACTTACAGCTTGGTGAAAAATATTGGTGCACAAGTATGAAACATTTTGTTTTGTATTTTTTTTTTAAAATATGAGTATAAATGAACTTGGGGATAAAGAAGCTTAAAGATTGATGATGTTTGATCAGATTAGATGGAAATATATGTATTTAAATACGTATTAAATACGTATTCATGTGTCGCTAGGCAAGTTTATAAATTATCTTGATTCTACAATCTCGTCAAATATATTATATATATCGTATATACCGCCCGGCAAGTAAATAAAGTAATTTAATATTTTGTCGTGAAGTCTATGGTAGAAGTATCCAGATAATATCGGGTCGAATACTTCAGTTTTATAGAAAGTTAGAGAGCAATTTGTAGCGCGTTGAACATTTTTGCAGTTTATTGAACATTACAAACTTAATAAAATTAACGAATATATTTAAAGTAATCAAACATGAGAAATATACTGCGAGATTTTTATTTGCACAGAAAATCTGAGAAGAGTACTACTAGGGTTGGTGCTCTATGGTTACATGAGAGTTATCGAATATGATTTTTGTAATTAGGAAAAAATACGATATGTGAAATAGATCCATGGAATGAATTAGAACAATCTCCATGGAAACACCGTGCGTCTCCGCGCGCAGTGCGCCTGCGCGGGGATGGGAGAAGAACTTATTTTTCGGGCTTGCCGTCGAGAAATTGAAATTCGGAAATTCTTAAAATCGGGATCCTGCAGCTACTTTTTCATATTTATCGATCAGATTGGGCTTGTAAGAATGTCTGATGTTTGAGCTTTTAACAATGTAAATTATTAGTCGAAATTGTCGGTACTTTTTCCGATGCGAGGATTTAAAACGAAATTTCGTTTTTTTTAGCCGAAAATGACTTTTATTTTAAAATCTTTAAAAAATATTAAAATTTGTCCCTGAGATTTGAAATTGATATATTTTTACTCGCAATTGTCTGCTCTTTCCGGCCGTATGATTTGTGTTTTCCTACGACGTCTGGATGGTGGAGAAAAAAGGGGAAAAAGGGGAAAAACTGTCGAAATCGCATAAAACATTAAATAACAAAAAAAATAATTCAAATTTTAAAAATAGGTTTTCACGTGTCACCTCCCCCCCCCCTTTCGGCCACTCAAATTTGTGCTCGTGTCCTAGGGCAAGTCGGATGGTCTGATTTTTCGACCCCCCCCCTCCCCGGATCTCCGATTGCCAAATTTCGAAGCTCTGCGATGCGCGGTCGCTGAGCTTATAGTGTATAAGACAGACACACACGCACACACACACATACAGGCATTGCCATTTATTATCTGGAACAGAGAATGTTTGAAAATGAATTACACCGCGTTTAGATGACTATCACATAAAATAAGAAATTGTCATTTTCAGTATTCGAGACCATTTTAATTTCATGAAAAATGTTAAAATGTCTTTTGCGTTTAATGTATGCTACTTCATGGAAAATGTTAACATTTGTTTTGCGTTTGATGTATGATAGACATTTTAATCCCACTAGACTTATTTGGGCAAAGAAGTGATACAATTTTTTTTAAATTAAGAAGTTTGATTCAGATATAACAGACTAAGTACTCCATTTGCGTCTTACTATCCTATTTTAAATGTGTTTCTATATTTAACTAAAAACGAAAATATGAGGTAAAATTTACCTGAAATTTAGATAAGAAAAATAAATGAGCTAAATGGTTTTAAAAAATATATACCTGTATTCAAAGGCTTATCTGAAACACATTCAAAAGTATCTGCGGTTTTTATAATACACTATTTATTTAAAGTACGTATGTAAGAATGTTATAGCAAGAATAAATGGGACGAAATTATCAAAAAATGTCTCCAATGCTTGTTGAATCCAACTAAAATCGCTCCTTCTTTTCCTGCAGAAAGGTACTCGGGCATACCACTGAAGTTATTTCAATATGGGTGCTTCGGAAAACGTGGCGTGCTGGAATTTCCACAACTGAAAGGATGGGATAAAAATGGCTTTTTTCGCAAATTCTACAGGAAATATACTTTCATATTTCAATTTGTACTCGGATGTCGTAGATGAATAGGATATAACATATTTGAAATGAAAAATTTATTTTTATGATGGTACAAAATATGTTTACCCTTCTGCTTTAATTATTATAACATATTATTGATAGGTCCAATTTGTGTTTTAATAATTATTCAATATTTAAATGTATGAATGAATTCATATATTTCAATGATGCATAATTATCAAGACTTATATTTCTGAGTAGTGCAGCTTGCATTTCCAGAATACATATCCTGTCCATAAATATATTGAGTTCCAGTATTAATAATTCAAATTACTTATTGGAGGGGGGGGTGAAAAGTAGTTATCAGAACTAGTTTTAAGAATAAACAATTTTCAGACTTGAAGTCTGTTTAGCTATACCAAATTTTGATTGGTAATACTTATTTTTGCATACGAAACCGCTTGATTCCTTTAACATAATACTAATACTGTAGTAAGAAAGTTTTCATCTTATGATTAAATCAATTCACTATTTAAAACCGTGTTTAATCAAATATTTCTTAAATTTTATGAAATATACATTATATGTAAAGTGAATGTGATGGGGTGAAAATTTGGTTGTGATGGAGTTTTGTCGAAGCTGTATGTTTTGACGCTAAATTATGTATATCTGCGTAAGAAAAATCACGATACAGGAGGGAGGCGATTCGAACGATATTTGACAGGTTCATTTAAAACACACAAGAAGCCAACAAGTTTGAACAGTAGGAAGACCTCCCTTTTTTAAAAATTGGAGAAAATGGTAAAATGGAATTATGCTAAATAATAACAAACGAATGAACATATTTCGTTTCCCCACCCAAACCGTCCGACCTACGGCTTAAGGTAACCATTTGGACACTACCACCGAACGCATACCGAAATCCAACGGGTGTGGTAACCACGAAGAACATACTGTTCTTTAAATAAGCCATCATCTCTTGGACAGACTCCCAGATTTAACGTGTCAACACTCCATGAAGATAGCTTGGGAAAGTGTCGGGGATCGAAAACGGATTCACTTAATCATGGTTTAGGTCGTGACAAAGCCAAAATTTTAAATTTCGATATATGTAATGAGATATCTAAGGTCAAAATTAGAGACGAATGCTGCGGTATAGCTAAAGTATAGCGCCATTAGAAATGGAGGCGTTATTAAAATGGAGGCGTGATTAGAAATGGAGGCGTTATGAAGTGCTGAAATGCAAGAGAGTCTTCTGCATTTAAACAACAAGAAAGATCAATCATGCATAAAGCATTGAGTATGAAACACTTTCCAACTCTAATTTTATTTAAACATATCTAAAATGCGATACATTCAGCGATAATATTTTAAAATTATCACAATACTGCAATAATTAATTATATTTGAAAATTTAAGACTCCATCGAAAAAAACCAACTTGATTCAAACGACGTCATCGAAATATAAATCGCCTGGATCTCTGTGTAAAAGCAGTAAATATTTTATTCATACATTTTTATTTCATTCATCACAGTACTACAATAACTTTTTCTACTTAAAAACTTAACATCATATAGGTAAAAGTAATTTAACTCTATGTGTCGTACAATACTTGTACGACATGTTGAACTTGCAATTACGAATGCCAAGAAAGATAATGAGCAATGTAAATGCAGCAGAGGAAACCAATTGGAACGCAAACATAGATAAACAGCGTTCATCCCCTTCTGCATCAACGGCAAATGGGAGAAGTGGTATGAAACCAAAGGGGGAAATAAAAAAGTGCCCCAAGTTTGTTCCAGAAAGTTCGACAGATTTGAATTTTCGACAACGAACTAGCAACATGTCAATTGAGTTGTTCAAAAAAATATGTACCGTGAGCACACAAAAAGAAAGCGTTACTCAGAAGTGTGATGTGCAATAGAATCTTACAGCATAGTGATTGCGCGAATAAGTGTTGAAATGCAAGAGAGAATAGGTATTTATGTGTTTCACTTGTCACTAATTATCACGGAGGGCACACATTTAAAGGTTATCTAATAATGAACAACTAGTTCGTACGAATCTATGTCGTAATAACGAGTTCTTGTATTTTAAACTAAAAAAATTATTTTGAGTTTGGTAGATTAAAAGAAAGTGTCTAAATATATGTGCCAATTATATTATGTGTGTAAATATGTTTATTAATGAAATATTGGTATCGGTAGATGTATTACAATAATGGATTTATGAATAGTCTTAATAATCAAGACATAAATAGATATCTATGAACTTAAATATTAAATAAATTGGTCAATTTAGATAAGTGTGTTTATTTATATCTTGTATATTTGTCTCTCCGGCTTGAGAACCGGGAGCTTACTTGCTCCACACTTAGTGAAGGCATCAAAGGTAAGTCCTCTGGCATAGTAATTTTTGATAAGGACAACTTTACCTTATGATATGATGCCGACACGTTCATGTGTTGCCAAGTACAATACAGTGTGTCTTCCGTGCGGTAATCTACACTTCTGTCACAGATATGTGTGCAAGGGATTAAAGCAATATTTACTCACTGCACGCAATGTGTACATATATTTTCAGTGCTCCAGGACAATGCGGCATCATTGTGTGAGATTTCAGTGCTTTATAATACTTTATCAAGTACAGATATGTGCGTCACGATAATAGTGTCTCTGTGTCAAGATATTTGCTCAGTGCAAATTTTTACCGTGTTTTGGATTTTTTCTCTGCAGGGGGGGGGGGGGATATCATGTCGCACAATACTTGTACGGCATGTTGAACTTGCAATTACGAATGCCAAGAAAGATAATGAGCAATGGTTATGCAGCAGTGGAAACCAAACAGAACAAAAACATAGATAAACAGCGTTCATCCCCTTCTGCATCAACGACAAATGGGAGAGATGGTATGAAACCAAAGGGGGAAATAAAAAAGTGCCCCAAAGTTTGTTCCAGAAAGTTCGACATATTTGAATTTTCGACAACGAACTAGCACCATGTCAATTGAGTTGTTCAAAGAATATCTACCGTGAGCACACAAAAAGAAAGCGTGGCTCAGAAGTGTGATGTGCAATAGAATCTTACAGCATACTGATTGCGCGACTAAGTGTTGAAATGCAAGAGAGGATAGGTATTTATGTGTTTCACTTGTCACTAATTATCACGGAAGACACATATTTAACGGTTATCTAATAATGAACAATTAGTTCGTACGAATCTATGTCGTAATAACGAGTTCTTGTATTTTGAACTAAAAGAACTATTTTGAGTTTCGGTAGATTAAAAGAAAGTGTCTAAATATATGTGTCAATTATATTATGTGTGTATATATGTTTATTAATGAAATATTGGTAGCGCTAGATGTATTATAATAATGGATTTATGAATAGTCATAATAATCAAGACATAAATAGATATCTATGAACTTAAATATTAAATAAATTGGTCAATTTAGATAAGTGTGTTTATTTATAACTTGTATATTTGTCTCTACGGCTTGAGAACCGGGAGTTTACATGCTCCACCTTTAGTGAAGGCATCAAAGGTAAGTCCTGGTATAGTAATTTTTGAAAAGGACAACTTTATCTTATGACACTATGCATAAAACTTCATCGAAAAAGTCTGCCATTAAATCGTCTGCTTCTCTATGTAAAATCAATGATTGTTTCATTCATATCATCTATATTTAAAACTCCAGAGTACAATAATTTTTCTTTAAAGAAATTCCGCAATTCTTATGCAACTCATCTTACAGCCTACTCTGTTTACATTCTCCAGAAGTGAAAATTAGGTTTCGTTGTAGAAATAATCAAAGTTTGATGATCATTTAAACTCAAATATATTGGAATTGTGTTGTTTCAGAATACAGATGCACAGAAATTAAGCAAAAATAAAGCAGTTTTAGGACGGATACAACACACAATATAAATTAAAAAGAACTTTTAAAACCACAATTTTGACACAATATGGATGTCATATTTCATTTTGATGTAGGTAACATGATTTCTTAATATAACGGTCACATGATATCTTCATATAACGGTCACGTGGTCTCTTCATATAAAGGATGTAATTATTATTTCAATTTTTATTTGAAAAACTACTGAATATATTTTGCTGAAATTTTTTTACATATCTTATGGGATATTTTGAATATTTCCTAAAACTTTCGAAGCAATTTGTAAACATTAAATTCGCTGAATAAATGTTTTAAAAATTACGTCTCATAGGGTTCAATGTATTTCATTTTTTCAACCCGGGTTCAATCCAAAACTAATTGGATGATATTATTCATTTATATTCCCATAGGTCCCACAGACCGTCTGAACAACATACTAAAATGTCATTTCGATAAAGTCATTTTTACGGTAGTTACTGTGCAAACGGACGGACAGAGAGACAGACAGAGTGAACAAAGTCATAAACACTTTTCAACTATGTTGTAAAGTGTTAAAAATGTAAAACATTGCTTGGAAAATTGAAATTAGATTTTAGCTTCTGAACTCTAAAGAAACACTTTATAACCGCCTTCATTCATGTCGTTTAAACTTTTCAACACCTGTCAGCACTTCCAATGGACGAATGGAGCGAAGAAAGGTGATCATCTATTGCGATATCTTATGCAGGCGACGGAGTTTCCGCCAAATCTCGGAGCAAAATTGTACTACGCATTAACTCGATAACAGAGGGATTCTTAAACCTGCGTTTTGCAAGGTTCCAGGTCGTGCACCCAAATTTCCGCCCTACTGAATCTCCGTGCAAAACTTCCAGGCTATAGTGGGTAGTTTCTCGTGACAAAATACTATTTACAGCGTTACAATATCATTTGTTATAATATCATTTTTGTTAACTTAATATTTTCCTGCCTTTAAAACTCCGTATATGGAAAATGAGTGCTTATCATATCAATAAACATATTATTTAAGAATTGTTAGAAATACTTTTTGGAGCAAAGATTAGCAAAAAAACTAAACGTAAATTAAAAACTGCAGCCCCCTACACCGTTTCCAAACTTCAAGTGTCTACATAAAGTTCAAACAGCACTTATATTCGGAATTTTCAGGTTGCTCAGCCTGATTTAGACCCATGGTTAACACAATGAAAAAACCTGAACTAATTATTTTGTTGGCCTTGCTTACTATTTTCTAAAAGTGATAATATTTGAAACTCGGGAGAATTTGTCTTTTATAATTTAAAATTTTCACAATTTTAATTATTGGTCTGAAAAAGTCTAGAATTTGAATGTTTATTCACTACTGTAGGAATTTAATTTAACTTTTCGCGAAAGATGGGCAATTTTTTTAAACTTTCGACAAATTTCGTTATTTATTTTCCGCCACAAAATCCCTGCTCTAGTTATACAATGAGTAACACAATTGTATTAACATTATTTATTTATATTACTAGAATCCCCATTAAATTCCTGGACCTTGATTCGTCACTCGTCAGAAACGGATAAAGTTGAATCTGCTGAAAAAAATGAATATAAAAAGGTCATGCGTTAAAAAAAAATTTCTGGTTGTTTACAAATTCTCAACACAAGCATTCTTTTTGAATATCAATTAAATATTTTGAGCTTATTATTAATTTCGTGAAATAAATGGTAGAGTTATTAACCTTGTTGTAAGATACCCTGCTTCGCTTTGGTTTTGTTTCATGGTAGACAGAGTTTTAATAGAGGTTTTGAGATATCTAAGTATCTCCGGGGTCTGGTCTAAAAATAGAGTACTGTGTATACGTATCAATATCTCAAAATGCGTGTCTTACAATATATTGGAATATATAAATTTTAAGTCTGAAGATAAAAATAGTCAGGGGTAACGGAAATCAAAGTGCTTAGAATTGTAAGCTTTAGAAATTCTCTAGCTTCAGTATTAGAGCTTTGAATAATAAATTTATTTTTAGTTGTTAAGATCATTATTGCTACTTCTGAAAAGGCAAATACAAAAGCATTTTAAACAGTGAGAGGGTACATTTTGAAGATGAATGAAGAAAAAATGATTAAAAAAAATATTTCACTCCAGAGTTTCACTAAAAATTGAATAACTCATAAAATAAATCAAAATTTAAAATAATCTGATATGTGCAGGGCATGGACTTCCCAACGTAATGCAATTACTTCATTTCTTTAACACCAAATTAATAATGTACAAAATCCTTGGCACAATGCGTTGAATTGTACGCTAACATTTAGGGGACTATGTATGAATCTATTTCATAGTGCTAAATTTGCTTTTACTTTGTTTAAATCTAACTTGACAATTAAGAAAATTGCTAATAGCCGTTGAGAAATGAAGTGCCCATGTTAAAAAAATGTAATCATTAGAAATTTTTGAATTTCTATCCATTTTGGTGATATTTTCGTTAATAAGCATTATTTTTGACAATGTAGTGCAATTTTTGTCAATTTGGCAACATTTTAAAAAATCGCCAAATTGGCAATATTTCGTCATATTTCGCACCAATTAATTTAATTTTATGCAACTTTCCGATAAATTTATCTGTAAACGTACTATATCTTGAGAACGGTTTATGATAGTGTTGTAAGTACATGTTATTCGTTTTCTGATGGTAAATTACTTAAGAAATGATTATTTATTTAACATAAATAAAAGTCCTGAGTTTTAATGACTTTTACAAAAATTCGCTTGGGGATTTGACGAACATTCGACCACGTTTAAAATCAGTAGGTTTCCAGTATTTACTCATTGTAAAAATCATATTAATTTTTCCAATCGTTCTTGAGGAACACACACACTAATATACAGACTAGCATACTCTTACACTATCATACATACACACACTAACTTACAAACACACGGAAATCACCTCGAAAATATTGAATTATAGTTCAACGCGTCACAATACTTCTCTTATACATTATATTATTTGTATACAAAAGGTGAATTCTACTTACAGTTGGCAAAAAAAAAAAAAAAAAAAAAAAAAAAGTAATGCCGTTCGTTACTCCAGCTCCTTGGAGTAACGAGCAGTCGCACAAGAAGTAATATTAGATTCGGAATGGCGTGTACTATAAATGCATGTGCACCTAATTTGGAGACGTCGTCTTCATATTCAGTTGTTCATTATTTCCGAAAATTCAAATAGCATCACCCATTTTTTATGTCCCCATGTCAACATTATGCTAATTATAAATTTGTTCTAGATTTCGACCATGAATACTGAGAGATACATTGGGCCACTTAATAGTTTCACTCAATAAGTTGTGTAAAAATCACTGGAATTTTGTTAGAATAATCCAAATATGTTTTTTCAATTTTTACTCAAACTGGTTTTATTAAAAATTCCATACTGCTTCTTTGACTATTAGCTTTGATTTTTCTATCATATTAAGGCATTTTGTAATGCTTTAGTTCTTTTGTTTTTCGTGCATGGCACAATTTTGTTAAGTCTATTATCTGAAAGACAAAACTTAAAATACTTACTACTTCTATACTGATAAGCATCATATTATGTTATATTATGTGAATAAGAAGAGTAGTAATTGGGCAGATCCGTGCTTAAATATTTTAGGATAAGTCCATTGAATACGCCAAATATATATTTTAATACGTAAAAAAAATTGAAAACGGAGTCTTGATAGTTCAACGTCAAAATTCTTCAGATGCAACGCATAAATATATAGGATATTTTTTGTTATCAATTTCAGTTTTGATATATATGACTATCTAGACTGCTCGTAAGCCCAAAAGTTTTTCTATAAGGATTTTATAACCCCTTTAGTATAAAGAATGTTGTTTGATAAAACATCAATTTTTGAGAAAGATTCAGAAATCCGATTTTCAGAAATAAACTCATTTACAATGTGGGCAGCACATGACTTTCCCTGCAGACGCATATTTACGTTCTCGTCATTTCTTCAATAGTTAATTAAATTGAGTTTAATTGCTCAAAGTAATACCCCAAATTACTTTAAATTGCACTGAATTTGCACTTTTAAGTCAATTTTAGTTTTCATTTGGTAACTGGACTTTTTTCAAAAGCAGAGTAGCAAAAATGTGAAGAAACTAAAATATCTCGAGAACGACTAGTCGTAGAGTAAAGGGGTTGGTCTTATATCTTATTCTTCTCATTGTCAAAAGTTATGTATAAAACAAGCATTTAATTGACGTATTTGAGCATACGTAATCCATTGTTTTAGATTTTGACGAATTTTGAGAGCCATTTCGTCAAAAGTTAGATTCCGTTTTACTGAATCGCACTAAAATCTAATTATCACTAGGATAACAAGTGATTTATCCACCAAATTTTGTGAAATTTGGTCTATTAGTTTTTAACTAGAGTGGTTACAGACATTTTTTGCCGGCCATTTCGCAAAAAAGGCAGGTTCTTTTATCTCGAATCGGACAAAAATCTAATCAGCACCAGGGTAACGCACAAGTGACTTATCCATCAAATTTAGTTAAATTTGGACTATTAGTTTTTTAGCTAGAGTGGATACAGCATATTTTGCAGGCCATTTTTTTAAAAAAAGGCAGGTTATTTTAAGCCGGATTGTATCAACATCTAATCAGCACCAGGGTACCTCACAAGTGACTTGCCTGTAAAATTATATGAAATTCGGTCACTTAATATTTTAGTTATAGTGGATACAAAATTTGCACAAGCATACATGCAGACGTCTCGCTAAAAATAGGATTTTTGTGTTCTGAAGGTGGAGATCACTCGAGTTGCGATTTTTGGTATGATTCCAATACTTTCCCTACACATTACCATGTATTGCAGGGAAAGTAATAAAAGATTAATATTTATTAAATTGAAAGGAAAGTACTAGCCGGTAAATATCTCCAATATTGGCCTTTTATTAGAAATATTGTCAGTGTAACGTCAATATTTGCGAAAAATATGAATTCAATATTTAGGCGATATTTTCTAAATATTATACTTTGAGCGACCATAACTTATGAATTATCATTTCCTTTTCCACATTTATCTAAAATAAAGATGTAGTCTTTAAATGGAAATCACAGCGCCATAAATCTCTTTATTTATAATTTAAAATTCTATAGCTGTGGCTTGCCGCTAGCTCAAAATATTTGCAATTCTCCTCTATGCTGTTGTTGATGTGAACTCTGCCATTTCTAACTCGTTGGTATTCAATAATGCGATGAATTGGAAAACATGCATTTGCCTAACTTAACGGAACCGATCTAATTTATGCTTGATGTATTTCAGTCTAATCTTTTGTTTGTCTAAATCTATCAAAATTGCTTATTATCTTATGTTTGTTTGCGTATAAAAAATGAAATTTAATTTAAAATTAAAATATTTTGTAGGAGTTCCAGTAAAGATATAATTTCTAAAGAGAAAATGCACGTGTAATTATTGATATTTCTCAGAAGAAAATAATTTGAACATAGAAGAAGTTTTGATTCTGAAGGAATGAAGTATTTACAGAAAGTTTTAAAAGTCATGATTTTATTTAAATACAGAATTTTTTTAAAAGTAATAATGTTTATTTAATTACACACATTTTTAAAATAATAATTTTATTTAAATACACACATTTCTAAAAGTAATAATTTTATTTAAATACATAAATTTTTAAAAGTAATAATTTTATTTAAATACAGAAAATTTTAAAAGTAATAATTTTATTTAAATTATATGACACTCTAAGTTAGTAACGTGTTGAATAAAATTTAAAATGTGAAATGATCGGGTTTTTTTTTGCTAAATTATGTATTTCGAAATTTCATAAATATTATTAGACTAATTTCAATTAAAGTTCTATATTTTTGTGTTATTGTTCACGAAAGGATTATGAAAGTTCACTAGGAAAGCATAAATATTTTATCTTATTCTGAATACAATTGGAAGGTAAAATTAACAAACTTATCTAAATTGACTACAACGAATTACTCGCCATTGTTACGAATTACTCGGACATCGAATAAGCGTCCGCTACTTAAATAATACATTTACAAAGTCAGCTCTTCCAACTGTGATTTCCAAGTAGAAAATTCACCGGTATAGAAGCCCTTTGGAATTAATATCAATTTAGAATCAATGTAATTCGTTTGCTTAAAAAATCACAAAAATAAATTAATGTAATTCAGTTTTTTTCTTTCTTTAATCCGAAGATGAACGTACAGCATTTTGCCAAACTATTGAATTGGGTTAATCTAACTATTTTAGAAGTGGCGAAATGAGTATAAGGTGACCTAAAAATACAAATTTCGATGTATTTAAAAGTAAATAAATAAATATGTAATTGTTACAAGAATTCGGTTTGAACATCGACGGAGAGGACGTTCTTCGCTCTTTCCGATGGTGCCAAGGAGGAAACTCTGCAATAATATTTTCGGTCAATCTGCGTGAAATTCACTCGAAATTTAGGTAAAATAAAAAACAATAAGTAAAAACTAATTCGAATTTAAAAAAAGCTCACTGAGGCGTATCGTCTTCGGGTTCTGAATATCTCCGCAATAAATTTCGTCGCTATTCGACACTTAGATTTCCCATTACAAACGACACACACACAAACATCGTGTTAGATGTAAATGTATACGCTCTTTGTACATAATGTACTAACATTCATTTCAAGAACAAATTAACAAATCTACAGCAGGATTATATTTAACTAGCCGGATTAGGGGACTATCTCGGTCTCATTTTGAAAGAAAAATTAACTTGCAATAATTATGGAGCAAGTAGTGAGCGTATTGGCCTTCAATAAGTGCTGCTGGACTCCAAGGGCCCACTCAGCCTGCTACCCTTTTGCATAATTTCAGATCTCAGCCGATTACATGGCCTGGTACTTAATATATGTCTTGAAAGAACACTTATGGAAAAACACTTAACTTTCTGGAAATACCCTTGATTGGCAATAGTTTCGAGATGCCATAGGACCATGACTACAAACCTGTAATAAGCCCCTTCGTAGACTACATTTACCAAGTGCATACATTCTTAAAATTCTTCTATGATTAACTATCTCCTTTCACTTAAATCCACAAATCCCCTTTATTTATTTTCCTATCGCTAGCTTGACATTTCATCATTCAAAAGAAACATATGTGAAGGTCGATCCTGCATCACAAAAGCTGGGATTAGTGGAATGGCCGAGATATTCCCTTCCTACAAGCTTCCATAGGGACGCGAAGATGGTTACACGTATGTTCAGTAGCAATTAAAAATTTCATTTGCTACTTTACCTACTGGCCATTGTTACTTTCCTTATATACATAGTGTAATGTATAAGGAGAGTATTGTGAAGAACTTGAGAGTTCGTGTTTTTGACAAGAGACCACGTTCAAGCAACCCTGAACACGAATCAAACGTTTTTTAGGTGATGTCCGTGTGCGTATGTGTGTATGTGCCAGTGAGCCTGTGGAGACGATATCTCACGAACGAATGGAGCGATTCAATCAAAATTTGTTACAAAAATTATAATCCTTGAATACTGGAAGCCTATTGTTTTTAAACGCAATCAAATGTTCAGAACCCTCCTAAATTTGGAGTGAAATTTTGAAAAAATCATCAAAAATAAAAACAAACATTTTATAAAATTACTCAAATAGTCATTTCTGTTGTAATTGTCCATTAGAAAAGATTGACATACACTTTAGAACGCTAGCATGAACCGTTCTCGAGATATTGTACATTTTTCAAATAAATATATCAAAAACCCACATAACAAATATTAACCATTGTGAAATATGTTCACTCTTTATATGTAATACCATGCGATAAATTTGGTGAGATCATACTGGTGGACCTAGCTCGTTCCATTCAGGAGGGAAGATACTTTGGGTAATACTTCTGTATTTGGATGCCAATAGTCCTTTATCTGCTATAAGAATAACTTAATTCTCCGTCCATAACGTTTGGCGAGATGTTATGGACGAATTTGGTGGAATGTTGCAAACTTGGCGATTTTTTTAAATATTGCTAAATTACAGAAAATTTCTCCAAATTGATAAAAAATGATGCTAAATCAATGAAAATGACGAAAATTCAATAACTTGGAAATATAAGAATCTATTAAAAGAATAACTTATTTTAACATTACAACTGATGGACAGGTTAAAAATAATAAGTAAAGGATACGAGAGAGATGTAGAACACGCTTTTATAATATAAGCAGGTACATCATCAAAACCCGAAGAGCCAGAACCCTTTAGTCTATTAATACCATTTGTAGCGTCTTTCAAATTTACATGATTAACACTCACAGCATCAAAAATATCGCATGTAATGATTAGTCGGAAACGAATCAGCATCAAAAGGCATACTGACAATAAAATGAATATGCATATGATTAAAAGAACAAATATATGCAAAAGAAACCTGTTTATTCAGTAAATAATGTGGTTCCCATAGGCAGGTATACAGGCTGCTTAACGGCGAGGCATCGATGAGTCTATTGATATATATCTGAGGTAATTCTTTCCAAGCAGCGTCCACTGCGGCACGCAGTTTGTCTACGGTATGGCTGGTGGTCCCCCGTGTACCTGATGTCCGATGAGGGCCCACACGTGTTCAATGGGAAGTGGGATCACACGTGTTCAGGAAAGAATGTGAATTCAGTTCAGACTGTTGAAAGTTCGCCGTGTGGTGTGCACGCTTTTATGACATTTTTACTTTCTTATACTCTGTAATATAGAATAGAGAAAATATTGTTTTCGCGAAAATTTTCGACTTCAAGATTTTGATGCCAATATTTGTTTTATGACTGTTTGAATACTTTTTGACTACTTTTGTAGTGATGTCCGTATGTGTACGATTTCTTGTGTTCACGGTAGCTGCCACAAATATTAATTCATTTTCACGACACTTTGTTATCGAAGAATTTAGAACTAGATAATTTTTTTTTACAATCTAGTGAAAACTTTATATACATTATATGCTTATAACTTTTTATATATTTTATATTTTTTTAACTATTGGAGCATTGGACTTATAGGTAGACATTATATTTAACTATAGGCAGCATTGGACAAAATTTACATAATCGCGCATAAAAAAAGATTATTTATGGCTCAATGATCATGAGGTTTAATAGTTTCAATCTTTGTGAGAAATAGACGCGATACAATTTTTGTGTGCATGACGTGACCTACCCCCCCCCCCTCCACACACATACACACACACACCTCCTCGCGGGGAGCAAGTTCGTCGCTGGCTGTTACTTTGGTATTAAATAAAGGGGTACTTAGTACGTAGTATGGCATTTAATACGCAGGTATGGTATTAAATAAAGATTTTATCAAGCCAGCAAAATAAATAATTAACACGCTATAACTATAATCATTCTGAACAACGAAACCAATTTTTCGGCTTTTTCTTGTAAAATTAAAAAATAAAATTTTTCACAAGCTACTTAAAAATGGATTCTGGTATGTGAACGTCGAGTTGAGCCACACTGCAGTGAATATACTTCTGTTTTTGTTGATATTTTTTTTTTGTTTAATATTAATAGTATTTTGTGTATATATGAAATATTATCTTATATACTATCTTTTTCTTTAAATAATATGTATCGATTTTGTAAATAGTGAGTTTGAAATATTATCGAGTCAACATAATTTGAAAATAGTGAACAAAACCTGCTATTTCTGCAATAATTTAGCCGCGTAATCTGCGTAATAATTTAGCCTATTTTTAACATGTATGTACAATGTTTATTTGCTTCTCAAATAATATTTTATCATATTGCTGTTTTTAATTTTAAAATAAAATACCCAGTCAAAAATTGTTGTTATTCTAAATTTTGAAATTCTAGATTTAAATTTAAGTTACTGCTTGGATTTTCTGTTACAGCACATACACATAGATAGACGCATGGATACGCATTGTAATTTTACAATGAATAATACACACCGGAGAAGTCAGTTCAATTTAATATATTTCTAGTTTTACTGAAGTTTTTATACTTACCAACATCGGAGAATATTAGAAAATAAAACTTTTAACTGTTAAAAAAATACACATAAAAAATGTGATAAATTACCTATTTAAGTCAAAAGCAGCAATAAAAGAATAAACTTAAGCGGAATTTTACGAGACATGACTTGCTTCATGTCATTTTAAGGTAAAAGCAAAATGTATATCTTAAACACGTTAAAAAAATGAGATAATAAAATTTGTTTCATTGTTTTATTGTAGTGTATCCCAAGAAATCCATAAAGTCGACAAAATTATGATAAAAACGAAATAAAATATTTCCCCCTTTAAATAAAGCCAAGATATATGTAGTGCTTAGTACCAATTCTACAAAATGAAGGCTTATTCTTAATGTTTCTCGGGAGAGTCATATTTTCTGCATGCCTAATAAATTACTTGTTAGCCATAGGCTTGTTTTCCTTTTCAAATGATTTTATTAATATGCAAAATATTTTACGTTCTGTTGTGTATTAATTGATGAATAAATCCAAATTGCTATTCTAATAACTCTCGCCATTTTAAGTTCAATTCTACAACCAAACGTGTAGTTTGACTTTTGATAGGAAACCGAAAATATTCTCATATTTTTAGAAAATTATGGATTGCTGTATTCTGCAAATACATAATACAGAACGATTTTGATAATAAATTTTTGTGCATAAAGGGCATATTTCTTGCGACAATTTGCTTTTGTCTCATAGCCTTGATTTTTGACTATAGCTCTAGCTCGAATTTTCCATAAAATTAAATTTTTCTTAGCACCGTCATGTGAATTTTATTCCAGTCCTCTTGGGTCGTTTTCCACAGTCTGTTCAGTGTTCTTGGATGCCGTTTTCTAAGGCTCGTTTTAACAAACCGAAAGCGCGAAAGTCCATAGGAGAAGCGTCAGGTGATTTTACAGGTATTTCATTAAATGAGATACATTTTATTCCTGTTTCTAATTCTTTCTTTGCTAAATATGCGGTAATTGACTTATGTTGGAAAAACGAATGTGAGCTTAGCAATTCACGTTTTCCATGAACGTGTTGTTCATATTCTAATTTTTATTGTGAACGACTCACTTCGTTCTCGGAAGTGAATCGAGATGTTTTTTCCAACATGCGTATCATGCAAATCGAGTACCCGACGCGTATGCAAGTAATTAGCATATTTAGGGGCGTTTCCGGAAACAGACTTGTTCCAGAACAATCCCATCTCCGCGGACGTCCATCTCCCATCATAGCGGACGCATTCAAAGGCACTTCAGAAATAAGACGAGAAGTCGAAGTTAGTTCGACCAGACCAAAACGATCGACTTTCAGGTCGGTAGTTAGACGGACAGATGATCGAGCCTAGCAGTATGCTGATTGATGTGGATTTAAATCGTATTTAGTGGACGAAATATGTCTGAATGACCATGCAATTAAAGGTCATTATACATATTTTTCGATAGTTTGTGAATTCGCGTAAAATGCTTTTACGGTATCAGTTTTATTTGGAAAATGCTTATCCAAATGTACCGTTTACGCCAAGTATGACACCAGTCCAGGTGGCTTCGCAAATGCACGTACATAGATTAGGTAACGTTGTTAATTTTATTACCTTGGTAATCTGAACTGCCTTTGAGATGGTCCGGAAAGCAATGAATAAAAATCGTTTGAGCATATTTGCTCGTACTGTACATATTACTTTATTTACCATAAAAATATCACCAAGTGATGTAATACTATTTTGGTAAAGGATTCTTCATTCACTAATAAAAGTGATTAGTTTATCTAATATGACTCAGTCTTTTTTTTCAACAATGGACATTTATTTTTAAAATTTACTCTGCTACGTAGTTGAGATTTTCAGCATTCCAATCTGCACAATTAAATTATATCACTTCCATGACTATAACGCATATAATGGATATCAACTGTGGCCATAGGCTTTGTCCATATGAAGCTCAACTTTATTGATATCCTTTCCATATAAGGCTGGAATTCCTTCTTCAAAAAAATTGGTTTTAAAATATTCTGCTGACAGTAGATTGAATAAATTTTAGCTTTACTTGAGACTTTTTTGAGTAATTTACCGTTGTGACAAAATCCTGCAACTATCATGAATCCCTTTGGGAACTTTTCTGTACATTGAGGAAGCCATTTCGTACGGTCAGTTGAGCAATGGAAAATTGCTCTTTTTTTATTACAGTCACTTAAATACACCTATGCCTCATCGAGTGTTACCACAAACTTCCATTTATCAGCAGCTTGGTGTTTTTCATATAAGTTTCTGCAATTTGTGTTTCTTTTCGCAATATGTTTTGGCAAAAGCAGCTGAACCTTAGATTTAAACATCTTTTTTAACTTCAAATCTTTATGAATGATTTTACTTACAGTGCCAGAAGACATTCCCAGTTTCGGTGCAATGGATATTTGAGTCGGTGTATCTTTCTTTTAGGATCAGAGACTGCACATTTTTGATATTTACCCGCGTTCGAACAGTTTTAGGATGCGATTTTGCGGCCATTTTTCTCATATTTACTTTCAGCTAGACGCTATTTTTCCTTTCAAATTTAATATATTAAAAATACATTTCTTAGAAATGCAATAACCTCGATTTTTACACGACTTTACAATTTGTTGATATGAATGTTTTCCTCGGAAAGCGCATTGACCTATCCTTCGAGCCATCTATCAATTTCAAGAACCATTTTCAAAATAAATCTTTTATTCTACATTCCAATCAAAACAAAAGCAGACTATTATATTGAAAATACCAAATCTTTATCTCAAAATGTTAACGAGAAACATAAATACAAAATTGTTTCCATAAAGTTCGGACGACCTTCTGAATAACGTCTCCACGGTTTCGCAAAATAGCAAGTTTGCTTGCTGCCATGCAGTTAAGGGTAATATGGTAGATAAGTCCCTTCTTCTTCGACCCAGACCGCCCGACCTACCCAAAGGTATAAGGTATCTGTTTGGACGGCCGGAAGTGCCACTCAGTTTAAACCGAAACCCAGTGGAGGAGGTATCTACAGGGATCCTCCTTCCCATACCACCAACCTCTGAGAAGCTGCTGATCCACATGTTTAACTTGATTGATCTCCGTGTGAATACGAGGGCAGTTTGGGAAGTGGCGGAAATCGAATTCGGATCTTCTGATTCCAATACCCGCGTACTGACCATTAGGTGTTTGCGCCCATGGGAGGCCAAAACCGGAAAACATAAACAGAACAAAGAAGCCCACGGCCAAACAAAAGGAGATCCCATCCTCTAACTGGACTCACAAAGCCAGGCCCCCTTGGCCGGTAACAAAAATACTAATAACAAAAAGTACTACTTGTACAAAAATAACAATCTCTCTTGCCAACAAAGTAACATTCCACAAAAAGGTTTTATTTCTCAGTCTTATACAGGAACATAGACTCCAACAAAACTGTATTACAAGGAAATTGAGACAAAATATGAAAATTTCTTCTTACCGAAGATAATAACAATAACAAAACATTATACCCTGCAATAAAAATTTAAACATGCGCAAAAATGAAATACATTAAGACAAATTCTCCACTATCAGGTTTTACTCTTTAACACATACTTTAACAAACATGCCTACAAAATATTATGATAAAAACACAATTCTGCAATAAATTAATACATTCAAGGAGAAAATTCTCCCACGCTTCTAAGCATTAATGTAATCCAAGATATAACAATCTTTCTTCTACTCCAAAGGCAGAACCTTAAACTTTGAATGCCACACTCCAACAATACAATATAAAGCAAAATCTGAAACATTTAGCATTTCTTCAAAACACATCTTCTTTGTACAAAATTCAATCTTTGATTCTTCCATTCCAACAATGCGAAGACGAACTTCCGTCCCTCTCTGTGAGACCTCTCCTCTGACATATGAACCCTTTGCGGACTCCTCTGCCGTCTCAGAAGGGCAAACCCCGGGGGTGACCCCCAGCGCTAGGCCAGTTTCCCGGGAACTCTTGACATGAGACGGGGGGAGGCCACACCGCAAAACATGGGCGGGAAACCCCCTGCACTGACCCCCCCCCCCTCCAGCCGAAGCAGAAGGGAGGGCAAAGCCACTCCCGATGACAACGTCCAAGGAGACCCCAGGCAGTCACCCTCAGAGGCCGTCCCTCCTCAAGAGAACGGATCCTGCATCTGTCCTGAAGAAGTACTTTTCTCATTAAGGAGTTGGCAGTCCCTCCATATAGCTCTTACCAGGATCTGAAAAACGCCAAGAGAACTCACACAACCAGAATTGGAGGATTTACTCCATAATCCGTCTTATGTCTAACAAAGTCAATTTCTTTCTGATAAACACTACAATTCTTATCAACACACTATGTTTGCAATCCAACTTAGCTCCAAATTTAACATTAAAAATGGAACAATTTTTACAATTTTTATCATTAGTGCATTCTTGCCCCTTATGATCGCACTCTCCACATTGTCTACAACTTCTTTCTCCTTTGCAATTTTTTGCAATATGTCCATATTTACTCCTCAGATACTCCTTAAGGTCTACTCTACACCATCCTATATATAATATCTTAGATCCTATATATAATATCTTTTTCATAACACTGTATATCGGTAAGTATTCTCGGCCAGTCAATATCCCACGTACAATAAATACCTTTGTTCATACAGACGCAGGTTATCTTGCATGTATTTTTTCTCTATATTAAAAAAAATCTGCGATTTTTTGTCATTTCATTATGCGTGAACGACTAAACTTACAGTTCTGGGAATTTCAAGAAAATAACAGAGGTTAGCATACCACGTGTCTCTTTAGTCCCCTTCAGAGTTTTCTTCTTGAAAGATATTTCACTTGCCAAAGCCTATTTTCGGAAACAATTTTCAAAATCTTGTTTCAGTATGCTATTTGGCACCCCCGTCACTGTTCTTTAGAACTGGAGAACATTTTCAGCTCCCCCTCTCTTTCCGTCAAATATCCACCCTCGGGGAATAATAATTAGCCGCACAGTGTCATATCTGGGGAGTAGTGAGATACGAGATGCCTGCCATTTTGGTTTTCGCAAAAATATGCTTTACCGAGCAACTTGTCTGATAGATATTGCTCTGTGGACGGGCGTATTCTTATGAAGAAGAGGATGCCCCAAGTGATTTCCGAAATCTCTTTTATAGTGTAACTACTCTAAAAAATAAATGTGTAAAACTGGAAATTTACACACGTATGTCGGTAAATGTGTCAATTTACAGACGTGTATCTCAAATATACGCGTTGGTGTGTGTATTTAAGGAAGTGTGTATTTAAGGAAGTGTGTACTACTTTCTAAAAATGCATTATAATGTGTAAATCTAATAGATCATGGGATTTTACACATCTTGGCTGGTTTTTCAGTTTACACACATTTTAATGTATATTAACGAACATCTGTGGCCAGCCCTTTCGCTTTGCAATTTTATTGATGGGTTGACGTAATTCTCCACATGAGCTGTCACAAATTTCATAATATAAAAACTAATTTGTTTTGAAAAAATCTATCTCAACGATGGTGAGACAGCGCAGTGGTTAACGGGCGGGAATTGCACTCGAACGATCCGAATTTGAATCCCGACTCTGCCCAAACTGTCCTTGTGTTCACGCGAGGTATGAGCACGTTAAATATGCAGGCCCGTAAGTCCTTCCGAGAGGTTGCTGGTAGGGGGAGGAGTGTATGGTCCTTGTGGATGCAGCCCTCACTGGGTTCCGGTCTAAATTGCGGGAAACTACTCGACCGTCCAAATAGATACCTTACACCTAGGTCGGACGGTCTAATTCGAAGGAGAAGTTGAACTTTAGTCAGTTCTCTATTTTTACATTAGTTAAGCGATTTTATTTTATTAATAAGATGTTTTAAAAGTTAAAAAATATATAATAAAAATTTTCGTTAGATTCAAATATATTATTTAAATTCTAAATTAGAATTTTATAGTTAAATTCATATATTCGATTTACATTCTGCCAAATTAGATTTCCCCATTATGTGAATATTACTGCGTCAGTTCCAAATATCAGTGGCGTAGGCAGGGATTTCACCTGAGATTTTCCTTGCTTTAACCCCGGATATGTGCCACTATTTGTATACTTCACATTATTTGAACAGAACTGATTTGAAATTAAAATGAAATATTAATTTTATTTTGCCCTCTGTGCAAAATTGCATGATAATTACAATAGATATTTTAAAATGAAGTACTTCGAAGAGTTTTCGAGGTAGGTAGTTGTTTATTAAGAAAAATGCAGTTGATGCGAAGAGAATATGGCAGTAGTACCACGGCAACCACTCGATTATGCAACGCGACTCAATAAAGCAAGCGCATTGCGTTGCGTAATCGAGTAGGACAGTGGTACGGAGGAAACAGGTGCCCAGATTATAGATATAATAACCTTGGATGTTCCCCTCCTTGTCACTAACAGAGTTCAGAGCTACTTAGGTTTTGATCTGCCGACACACAAGTCCGTGTGCTGAGTGCTGACCTGTATGCTGACAGATGTCACCCTAACCGCGCTCAAAGCTTCTTAAGTTTTCAGCTAGGAAGAAACCGATAATAAAATGGAATGACCGCAAAGTGGTTTTGGAGGTTTAACATGGTTTTACAAAATACATATATTTTATTTATTCATATATAATTAATATAGTTCATAATAAAATTATATAATTAAATTTTAATAACTCTACACTTAACGTGATTGGTTGCTAAAGAAGTTGCGATCCTGCATTTGAATGACGTCAGGGTGTTTTGATTTCTCCTTTGTGGTGACTGTAGCTGTAATCGCTGAACTAAATGAAGTAAGTTTTAGACTGTTTACTAATTTTTAATACGTATCTTTAAAAAATATTATTGAAATACAAATTCTCGTATGTAAACTATTTAAAATTTCGATAAATTCTTTTGATGAATATTACATTGACTGACAAAAGTTTGTCTTCATAACTTTTCAACCCGGTCTGTTTATGTTACTATGAAAGTTTTTTTTTAAACTGCGAATATCGAAATCTAAAAAAGTCAATGTTAATTAGCCTGTTTTATAACCGACAAGTAATCTGGAACTAACAAAGATGTAGTTAAGCTTTGGTCATGCATCGTCTGCCGGATGTTTGTTTACATAAAGTATAACCCTTAAAGTTGTTACATGAAACGGGAATTTTGAAAATTTATAATTTTTCTATGTTTATAAACTTATATTTACTGTTGTCTTTTCATACATCTGTGGTATTGGAAACTGAATTTTAGGAAGATTTTGCGAAATGGAACTTGTAATATAGAGTTTATAATTTTTAAAATGATTAATATTTTTCCTTCCACTGTTCAACATATGTAATTGAAGTAAAAATGCTAGGTCAATTTTTCACTATCTAAAATTTTCATATCATAGAAATTAAATTTCATTGGTATAAAAATGAAGTTATAAATTTTCTTTATAGAACTTTAAAATGTTTTTTTGCATATAAAATTTATCTTAATTCTGCCAGGGACTGAAATTGTCTAACCAAGGTGAGATAATGACATGTCGATATTGATACATGTCATTATCTATAGAACTTCTTGTAATCTTGCATCTTCTTACTAACTATACAACTTCTTTTTTTAAAATAATAATGTTAGTACAGATTTTCAGCTTTATTTTTCAGCATATGTATACTTAAGCACTGTAAAATTCTTTCTATTAATACATTTTAAAATTTCACAGATTTTACAAGTAACAGTTAATACGAATTTTAACTGTTAATGTGAATTTTTCTAAAAAGCTGAATTAATTTCCTGATCCTAATAAAAATGTGTTTTTTTTGTTCAATCTGGTTAATTGAAAATAGGGCTAATTCCTAATGAAATTTATTCCCCATAAAGTTCAAATCTGGGACTGTAAATATTTAAATTTTGAAAAGCGTCATTTAAAATACTTTTCATAAATTTTAAACATATATGTAATTGCTTACAGGAAAAAAAAATCCAGTTATTGGTGATTTTACTTCTTAGCTGACATGGTTTAAAGCAGAGTTGGGCAGTATCAAAATACATGTATTTTAAATACATTTTCAAAATACATTTGTATTTTGTATTTTAAATTGAAAAAACTAAAGTATTTTGGTAATGTATCGAAAATACATTTTCAGAGTATTTTGTATTTTTAAAATACTCAAAATACATTTAGTGTTTAAACCGCAGAATAACGCTTCAGAAAAGAGAAAACGGCTAATCTATATTTTGTCTAGTCATTGAATTTGTTTCTAAGAGTCGATCTAAACAGACTTTTGCGACCTGGTGCCGATAAAAATGGTAATTATTAGGATGTTTAGTATCTGTGGTGGTCTCTCAAAATATAGTTTCTGTTATAAACTTCACATTCCTATAAGAATTATAAAACAATGTTGTTTGGTAGATGACACCTTCCTGCTTATGTATAAAGACAAGGGGCAAGAAGAAAGTTTGACTTTTAATTCTTTGGGAAAACAAAAGCATAGGCTATCCAAGGTTTGCTATGCAGGGGTGGGACAGCCCAGTGGTTAGCCCAAACTGCCCCTGTGTGCATGTTAAATATGTGAGTTCGTAAGTCCTTCCGAGAGGTTGGTGAGAGGGGAAGGAGGGTACGGTCCCTGTGGATGCCACCCCCACTGGGTTCCTATCTAAATTGGGTGGAACTTCACGGCCCAAAAAATTTGCCATACTATTGTTTTTCAGAAAAATGTTTTCTTGAAACATCTATTTTTTCAGATCTTCAATGGAGCTCAGATGATAACTGATTTGAAGTTAGCTTTATATTTCGGAGAGATTGAAGTTCACTATGGATTTCCATTTCTGTTTTTTTTTAATTTCCGGTTCAAAAATTGAAATTGTCATATTACTTGAAACGTCTGTAACTCAAAAGCATTCTTTTGCCCCTTCCTGTCGGTGGCCCTACTCGCAGCCGGTTTGCTTTCAGTTGACACATACATAGCTTTTCTTTTCCGTTTTCTGCCTCCTCAGCAATTTTTCATTGAACTATTGCATAACCATGGCAGCAGACGATTATTTTCTGAAAGGTTGCTGTGAATGCTTTCTGCTACAAATCATTACTGCCAAAAGTGCAGAGAAGATTATTAAATGATGTTTACTTAAATTCGCTAGCATGGATATAACTAGCAATGCACGAACATGGCTCATTAGAAGTACGATTGATAGAAAAGTTTGGATCTATGGTATGATTTTCATTTGTATATTTCTATTCTCTTACATCCATGATTATAATCAGAAATTTTGTATTTCATGCAATATTTTTCGTATTCCCTATAGAACAATTTTTTCCCTATTCCCTATAGAAATTTTTTTTCATTTTGTTTAGATTAATATAAATTATTTATTATTTCATGATCATTCTTTTACTAAGATTTTCAGAAAGCGTATAAAATATTTATTAACATGTGTATTATAAATGTTTTTGTTTTATAATATTTTAGATATCTAGTTAATTATGGCTGAAATAAGTTTTATATGCAATTTTACAGCAAATATAAATTTGTCATACATTATAATAGCAATCTATTACTATCATATGTTGGTTCTTCTGTAATACAATAAATAGTATCAGTTATTTGGTATTGGATCTTTTTTTGTTTCGTCACACCTTAGTAAATGCTCTGACTTTTGGCCTCATCAATGAGAACAGTGCCATCTATAGGAAGCAGCTTTTCAGAACCTGTTTTTCCCCTCTGTTGGTATCCTATCTATTGTATCTAAACAATGTAGAAAAAGGAGGACCTCAGATTGGAATCTACTCCCGTAAAAAAGTTTTCATTGAAAGGAAGTAATGGTAAGTCATGTATTAACATAGCATGAAACATCACTTTCAATTTCTGTAGCATATTTATTTCTTGGGGGAGAATAACTATAATTTTCATATGTTGATCCCAATACTTATTGAAGCTGTGAATTGTAGATTACAATTTTGCTACATGCTAATCTTTCCCAAGTAAAATCGAACAGTTTTCTCGGGAACTATCAAAGATATCTGTAATTGTTTCTGAGCATAAAATCACTATACCTATAGTAGTGTAGGTGTATAATTAAGTAATATTTTGAACCTTAGTTTTTTAAAGTATATTTTACTAATTTTAACTTTTAAAATATGATCTTTCAGTTCATCATATTACATTACATAAAAACAATCTATAACAAGTATAAACATAATTTGCTTAATCAAGTACAAATAAGTGTAGAAATTTCCTGTAAAAAATTTGCTACAAATTGTTTTGTAATATTCCAGGAAAAGTACATGATTTTAAGAGGAAAAGGTAAGTTCAGTAGTGATGGTGCTTTTCGGCCCTGAATGTGATCCCTGTTTCATAAGAAAACCTGTGTGAGTAGTGCAGAGTACTGAGCATTTCTAATATACATTGCTCTGTGGTAGATTTATTGTCTGAAGTTGGTTTTATTGGTAAATTGTCTGAAGTATAAATTTCATTTTGTTAACAAAGCATAAAGTGAACAATAATAAAAAAATATTACCCAATAAGATTATTATCCAAAAATCGAAGGATTAATTAAATATGAGAATTTGCAGTATGTATTTCAAAAGTTTGTTTATGTTAAGCGCTACGAGTCAAGAAATATGATTTGCAATGTTTTGTATAAGTGGCTGACCATGAAATAATGAAATCAGGAAATTTTAAAATGGGATTTTTGGGGGACCCAATTTTTTTGTTCGTTGTTATATGTAATAAGTTATTTTCTTTTTGTATCAGAATATAAAAAAAAATAGCATGAAAGGTAATTGTATATGTCCCAAAATACTTTTTTTTTATCTTCTAGAATTACTAAAGGGAAAGCTAATGAAGGAAACTGCTACCTCCAGATGCAGATAATTAAGAACATTTACAGTCCTTAAAAAACCTTCATAAGAACTTTAATTTTCATTTTTAGGGAACCTTAAAAGGCCTGTTTATTTTAGCAGGCAAGACTGAATTTCCTTTAGACATTTTTGTGTATTTCGAAATATCAAATTTTTTACTGTATTCAAGTTGCAGGTATTTTATTCTGTCTACTGTATGTTATACGAACATTTTTTAAATTTGTGTGTATGGTTATGACTTCAAGTATATAAATTACTTAATTTTATGGAATTATTTTTTTTTGCAGTCTGTGTGTATTTTTAGATTGTCTATATTAAAAAAGTTGCTGATGCCGCCACCGCTGTTTGACAAATTCTGTATACCCCAAGTTTGTTATGTACCACAAAAACTATAACATAAAATAATATGAAATTTTGAGTGAAATTTTTCAAGAAGAGGAAAAATACAAAAAACTCCTTGACTTGAGTGTTTTACTTTCCAGAGGAGTTATTTTTAATGAATGAACAATTGCCCTGAAATTTCCAAAATTGTATTAAATTTACTGTATATATGTATATAAGCAATTTCAGGGTTACCACCCAACAGAAGAAAAGTTTCTGATTTCTACGTTTAAAAAAAAATAATAATGGGATTTAAGAAATGCTTTCTTTATTTGTGCTTGTTTAAAAAAAAGCAAATTACATTTACTGCATACAATAGCAAAATACATTAGAACATATCTGACAGTCTAAAATGTTTTGTAAATTTTATTGTTAAACCCTGAGCCTTAAATTTTTAATATTTTCTAAAGTCATTTAACTTAAAGTTATTAGGATTACTATCTATATTTAAATTAAAAGATGAAATAAATGTTAATTTTTAATTAAAATTCTAAAGATGTAAATTTCGATGCAAATACACTATATGATCAAAAGTATCCAGACACTTTGGATGTTAGAATGTTTTTCGAATTTCTAAGAGCAAATACTTGGCGAAGTGTTCTGTAACTTTGGCGATGTGAAGAACATGTTTGAACGCACACTTTCCAGTAAAGTTTGGGTGACTTGTGCATTTGGGAGACCACCAAGATATTGAAAAAGGGGAAAAATATATTTGATCACCCTGTATCATAAAAAGCTAGAAATGATTAAGCATTTTCGTAAAATAAAAACATATATTCATGAAGATATAAAGGTTTCTTTTAAAAAAAAACAAATTTTGTTACATGTTTTTTGCTTACAATATCCATAGGTTTCAATCAAATTTCACGAAATTTACAGAACATTTGTCACCATCCAAGAAAAACATTATACTTCAATTGAAAATTAAAGCATTGAATATACAATGAGATATAAGCATTTGAATAAACAGAATTTTTACTGCGCAGGCGCGAAACACTGCAATAGTTTTCTTTCATGATTTTGTAGTGAATACTGTAGGGCAACTTCTATAAAAAAATCCACTGAAATATCATGAAAATTCACAAAGATATCGACAATATAGTGGTCAGTTTTTCTCTGACTCTGAAAGTACCTGGATAATAAGGGGGTTCCACAAATTAACACTTTACAAATTCATCATTCACCCCTATTCTGAAAATGAACTAGTCCAATTTTATGCAAATAATGATCAAAAGTCTTCGGACACCCCTGTATGCGGTGGATTCTGCCAGTGACATCAAATTTCTAACTCTCTTACAAGTATAAAAAAAAGTCAGACGAGTTAACAAATTTAATTTCAAAGCCAGAAAATTAACATGGGAGGAAAATGCGAGCTAAATGAGTTTGAGAACAGTGCAGGTTGCCACTTGTCATGTTACGAGTGCCCCATTTCACCGTAAATGATGTTATCATGAAGTGGAAATGTACAGACGTTACAACTGTACATGCACGACCTGGTCGACCATTCCGTCTAGTAGAAAGTGACCACAGAGTGCTGAAGAGAGTTTTAAAAGCAAACCGCATGCAATTAGCGAAAATAGTTTGTTCAGAAATGCATGAGACCTCTGGATGCAATGACAGTTCGTCGGAAGCTGCAGTCTTGGTTGTCATGGGCGAGCAGCTGCATATAAACCAAGCATTACCGGAACCAATCCCAAGCTTCGCTTACAGTGGTGCAAAGCGCGCAAAAAATGGAGCCTTCAACAATGGCATCAAGTGTTATGGAGCAAGGAATTACGGTACACTCTCTGGCAATCCGATGGTAGAGTCTGGGTGTAGAGAATACCGGATTAACGCCTTTTACGTGACTGCATTGTGCGGCAAGTTAAGTTGGTGGTTTGGGGCTGTTTCTCATGGTTTGGGCTTGCTTTGTTATTCCTGTGAAGGGAACTCAGAAGACGGAAGGATATCTTGACATTTTGAACAATTCCATGCTGCCTGCATTGTGGCAACAGTTTGGAGTGGATTCACTGTGTGTAAAGCACGGGCTGTGCAGAGCTGGTTTGCTGACATGGATGTTGAAGAATTGGACTCACCTGCTCAGAGCCCAGACCTCAATCCCATAGAACATCTATGGGATGAATTGGAACGTGAACTGCGAGTTAGGCCAAAACGACCCCCATCGGCAGCAGATCTGACTGGGATTCTTTTAAAAGAATGGCATGTAATTCCTGCTGCAACATTCCAGAAACTAGTGGATAGCCTCTCTGATAGAGTGGCAGCCATCATTGCAGCAAAAGGTGGCCCCATTTCATACTAATTTGTGACTTCTCTGAAGGAAAAGCAAAACATACAGGTGTCTGGATACTTTTGATCAGATTGTGTATATGTATTTAGTATATTAGTTAATTGTATTTACTCCAGTTTAACTATCCTATGATTTACGATTTAAAATGTCAATTTGTGGAAACCCCCTTATCATCCAAGTACTTTCAGAGAGTCAGAGAAAAACTGATCACTATATCATCGATATCTTTGTGCATTTTCACGATATTCCAGTGGATTTTTTTATAGAAGTTGCCCTATAGTATTCACTACAAAATCATGAAAGAAAAGTATTGCTATGTTTCGCACCTGCGCAGTAAAAACTTAGTTTCTTCAAATGCTTATATCTCATTGTATATTCAATACTTTAATTTTCAATTAAAGTATAATGTTTTTCTTGGACGTTGACAAATGTTCTGCAAATTTCGTGAATTTGATTGAAACCTGGATATTGTAATTGAAACTTTGATTGACCTATGGATATTGTAAGAAAAAAACATGTAACAAAATTTGTTTGTTTTTAAGAAATGTTTATATCTTCATGAATATATGTTTTTGTTTTACGAAAATACTTACACACATTGAACAAAGCTAGTTAACTATTTTGTGAAAGTTACAAATCATTTCCAGCTTTTTATGATACATTGTGAACAAATATATTTTTCCCCTTTTTCAATATCTTGGTGGTCACCTAAATGCACAAGTCACTGAAACTTTACTGGAAATCATGCGTTCAAGCATGTTCTTCACATCGCCAAAGTTACAGAACACTTCGCGAAGTATTTGTTTAGAAATTCGAAAAAAATTCTAATATCTAAAGTGTCTGGATGCTTTAGATCATATAGTGTACATCACATTCTAGTTTCTGTTTTTGAAATGGTTGCATTTCTAAGTAACCAAATTATTATTTTAAACATCATCCTTCATTTTATTCATAGTATGTTTGAAAAAAATAGTTTTTCTGTGTAAAACAAAATGTTTACAAAAATTTTAGCTGATGCTAACAGATTGCAAAAATAGAAAGTATTTTATCAATTAAACAAAGCATAGGCATGATCACAGTAATCCTACTTATTTAGCAATGCAAAGCAGTCTTTTTTACTGGGACACTTAAACAATTTGATAGGGAAAGTTACGTAAACATTCAGACGTATGATTATCAGGTATATAATGTCCACCTTTCGCCCACAGATCTGAATTCCACTAATAAGTTACTGGAATAAGGGTTGCTATAAGGCGAGTTTACTATATTACGCTTAGGTGCATAGGTATGTTGCATGAGAAGAAGATCTAATTATCTTTTGCAGAATGACAATGAGTTTAGCTTTATTTACATTATTTAAAACATGAAGGTAAAGGAAAACTTTTACTTGATAGCTTAAAAGCTTCATCGAAAGTATCCATGGAGTTAGAGAGTTCCTTTACCTCTATGGTTATATCTCAAATACTTAAAGATTATTTTTTACAGACTTTTGCTCAACAATGAAAAATATAATGACTTCAACATAGGTTATTTAAATATGAGCATTTTATGAGGAAGATCTAGTCAAATTACTGCAATGTTTTTGGCATTACAAATTATATGTTATTTGATCGAATGTTAATTTAATGAAGTATATGGTTTATGCTTCATTAGAGGTTCATAGTAAATCTATTTGAAAGAAATTTTTTTTTGCCTTTCCGAAGGTGTCCAGATGGAAACTTGATAATATTTGAGGTTGCTAAGGAAGTGATTTGTGTAAATATATTAACCTAAATCGAGCTAAAACATAAAATAACTGCAAAACTAATTGCAATTAAAAAAAATAATATTAAGGTGCACCTATTTGGGTCCTGAAGTATCCATGTACCAAATTTCATAGACATGCAACGCTTTGACTGAAAGGATTTGTGTAAAAATGAAATCAATAGCTTCTGGAAACACAAATTATTTTACAAAGTTGATAAACATTATAGAGACAAGAAAGTGTTAGTGACAACAAAAACAATCAAAATACAGTGTCTTCCAAACAACCAAAATAATTTGCATGATTTATTAATCTTTTCAATTTCAATATATGATCATTCTGATTTTAGTAGCATTGTGTAAAGTTCAGAAGTTTCATTTTGAATACTTGAGTTGAAAAGTGTTTAAGACTCTGGTCATTCTGTCTGTCCTTTTGCGTGACTGACTTAAAATTTGCTTAATCAAAGTAAAATTTTAGTATGTTGTTGAGACAGCCTGTGTAACATTCTGGGCCCACTTATATTATTTGTATATCTAAATTCTGGGCCTAATTTGATGGATAATCTGCAGCATACTGAAGTAAAGAAATCAAGCGATTGTAAGATGAGTTGTATAAAAATTGCTGATTTTTTTTTTTTCACTCAAAATTTAGCTCTGGAGTTGAGAATATAGGGGATATGAATTAAATATTCATTGATTTTACATAGAGAGGCAGACACTTTATATTTTGATGATGTCATTTGAATAAAATTCATAGTATATAATTAAACTTGTCTTTTTCGATGAAGTTTTAAGTTTTCAAGTAGTAGTACTGTTATAATTTTATATCAGCGCTGAATTTATTGCATTTTAGAGACTTAAATAAAATTGCATTTCAGTTTAAAGTGTTTCTTAATCAATGCTTTATGCATGATTGATCTTTCTTGTTATTATTTTGTGTGTAAATCAGCAGAATATTGTATTTTTAAGTGTTAAGAAAGGTTGCAGTTCATTTTATTTCTATACCGATATCAATAGTAGTTGGAATTTTGAGATCTTTTATTTGGGGTTCAAAAGTTAATTTTTTAGTATTTGGTGTGTATATGTGGTATACAAATTATTGTATACATATTTTGAGAGATTTGTTTTCTCATTTATAATTCAATAATACTCTCTAAAGTAGACCTGAAAATTTAAATTTTCACTTAGTAGCAAGTGGCTAGTAGACACTTTCAATTTAAGTAAATTCGATGTATGGTTATATATATATACTTAATATGTATACATGCAATGGTCCTTGCAGGTAGAATAGAAAGCAGAAAGATAATTATTTGATCATTTGAAAATGAAAGTAGTTTGATGGAATGAGGATTAGAGAAGGACGAAATGCACAGCTAGTAAATTTCTGGGCAGTTTTCTGATTCAAATGGAATGGATGGGGGGGGGGGGGTATTTCATTTATTTGCTAAACTGTATTTTTTAATCTATCTGTAGAGTAGACCTGTTGATAAGAACATGCGAGTGTAAATCTAATGTTCTAAATATTCTAATTAAGTTCATATTTATATTTGAATATTTTAAAATGCAGCATTTTAAAATTAAATTATTTTTATTTAATTTTCTTTGAGGGACTCTGACACTATTAACAGTCTACTGCTTTGTAGTTTTTGCTATTATGGTGTACTTTGTGCAACCAGGAAACTATAATGGTCATTAAAGAATTGTAATTGCATATCCCTGTTAATATCATGGATGAGGGCTTTGTCTCGCTCGGTTCTGTCATCGATAACTGCCTGCCTCTTCACAGTTTTTAAGATTTCTTTACATTACTTGCCATCTTTCCATCCAGTGGGATCCTTGGAAAGGATACTTAAGGCAGTCCAAGCAGCTGGAACTATTAACCGCTCATTTGTTCTAGGCTTCCCTTTTCAAAAAATGCAATTGATTCCATCCTGGGTCATCCTGTTCTACAGTGTATTTAAATATCAACATAATTTTATTTCAAAACATTGTCTGTAATAATATTGTTCATCTTCTTTGCTGTCAATAAGATGCAAGTATTATTAGCAGCAATTGGGCTTCAGAATTTTATTGTTATTTTTAATTTTGTTTTATCAAATTTTGTAATCATATTTTTGTCTTAACATTAAAAGGAGTAAATCTCCTTATTTGATTTAGTAAATATAAATTTTAAGCTTCATAATTTAAAACGTTTTGGACATATTGCAGTTTACATTTTGAAAATAAATTACATATTTTTGTGATTTGCCACTCATACAATTAATCATTGTTTAATTAGGAATACATTGGATAAATGAAATATAAGGTTTTTGAAACCATATAAAACAAGCTTTAAAATTGTATATTGTACAAATCTAAATTTGTAAATTTAAATTATCAAAATTTGATTTTGATTTACTACTCAAAAACAGCATCTTTTATATTTTCAAAGAATATATATAATTGTTGGTCTCTTCATGTTTTTTATATATCTAGCAAATAATGTTTTGGGCACATGCTAATGTTTGAAGATAAAATATAAAGGATGCTAAACTTCCTATTCTGGCCATAAACGGCCCACATCTATATGTAAATATCCTTTGCAGGCTGACAACACTCTGAATAGGAATTTTAACATGCTACTACAGTTCTTCATTTTTGTTATTATTCATTTAATCTTCAAAACTTACCATGTGGATACAAAAATCATTTGGCAGAAATATAAAAGACATGAAGACTAACAAATGTATTTTTTGAAAAATATTAAAAATGCTATTTTTGATTAAATTAAAATTAAAGCTTGTTTTATATACTTTCTGAAATTGTTTATTTTATTTGTTTATATCAATTAGAATATGAATGGAGATTAATTTCATAAGTGGTACATTACGAAAGTTTTTGCTTTTTTTCAAAATTTTAACTATATTGTGTTCAAAATTTATAAGATCTCAAAATTTATATTTACTCTTTTTGAATGGTTGTAAATGTGTTCTTTTTACACATAGAAGGTGGTATTCTTTCACCACCAGAATAACTTGTCTAGATGTGTAAATTACAAACTACACAAGTAATGTGTAACCAAAATACACGCTTAACATGTTACTTGAAATTTACACATTAGATGCGTGTTACACATTAAAAGTGTGTATTTTTAAATTTACCCATTTTCTGTGTAATTTGCAATTTACACGCTTTTTTACACACCAAGACAAATCGTTCTGGTAGCGAAAGAATACCACTTTTTATGTGTAAATTGACACATTTATTTTTTACAGTGTACGATCTTCGATAACAATTCCGCAAATGTATATAAAAATAAAAAACACCATCTATTTCTAGCTCATATATTTCTCACATCATTTATTTATCAAAATTTAGCTTTGTATCCTGATATTTTGAGATATATAATAGTATACAAAAGGCAAAATCTGTATGCATGTTCAGAGTTTCGAACATCTATAGAATTTGGGTAGGTTCGTGCAATTTAGTACACGGATGGCTTGAGTGGTGTAATTGACCAGAAAATCTTAGACACCTGAAATTTTCCCCTAGGGATGTTTGGGTTAGTCATTTTAAATATCCACCATATCTGCTTCATATTTGAATAAGTCACGCCATTGCACAGAATATAAACCACCGTTGTTGAACAAAAGCTAAAAAAAGATTCTTATATCCCGCCTTGCTAACCTATTTTGTGTTTATTTATTTTATTTACATTTTTCTTTTAATTCATAACGCAGAGAGGTCCAAATATTTCCCCCCTGAAGAATCTAAGAAATTTCATAATTTGAACGTATCTCAGTTTATAAATATGCTAGATCTTAGATTTAACGAATGTGCTTCTTAACTTAAGCTAACAAAGGTCACGTATCCGGATTGTATGTGCCCTGAATATATAATTCGGACGTTTAACGCCCTCTCAATGGTCGTATTGTGGCCGATTCGCTCTGTATGGTCCAAAGACATTTATTCAGACATATGTACGCTCCTACAGTGGGCGTAGTGCATTCGTATATGCACCCGCACGGACACTGAAGCCGTGTTTATGCATTTATTCAATGCGTATTACGTCCGCAAAGTATTTTATTTCTTGTTTTATCCTTAGAGCGCTGTTTACTTTTACAGAACTAGGGTTTCAGCCCCTGCTTGCAACGCTTTCCAACCTACCCAATTTGTTCGGGAGTCGGTGACTTCACCACCTACTCGCTGGCACTCTATGATCTCGTGTCTCGGGCTCTTTCGATTCGCCTGTTACGCAGAAGTAACATGCACGCTGGGGTTCCGCCCTTTGTTTGGTGGGACTCACCAACCATTGGAGCGTGCTTCGCGAACTCTTTTAACTCGACCAGCGCACATGCGCGCTCATGATCCCAGTCGGTTATACCAATTAAAATTTTGCCCATGCTGACGACAGTTTTTCACTTTAGAAATTCGTAAAAGATAGAATAATTCTTAAATGGAATCGTAATTTAAAAACACGGCCCTTCCTGCGAAAAATCAAATATGTAGGTATATGATTAAAAAATCGCGATCTTGCTATTGCTAGGCTGTCCAGATACGAACTTGCCTCTAATACTCTTTTTCTCATTGGTTTTGACAGCAAATATCTCTTAAACTAAAGTTGAGGTTGAAAAGTGCTTTATTTCTGCGTATTCCCATAACATTCCTCTATAATGGAACGAATTTCATGTTTTTAATACTTTACAAAAAAGTTGAAAAGTGTTTATGACTTTGTTCATTATGTCTGTCTGTCTGTCTGTCTGTCTGTCTGTCTGTCCGTTAGCACGATAACTGCCGTAAAAATGACGTAATCAAAATGAAATTTTATTATGTTGTTCAGACGGTATGTAGGACCTATGGGATTATAAATGAATAATATCACTCAATTAGTTTTGGATTGAACCCGGGTTGAAAAAATGAAATACATTGAGCCCTATGGGACATAAATTTTCAAACATTTTTTAAGCGGATTTAAAATTTACAAATTGCTTCGAAAATTTTAAATAATATTCAAATTGTTCCATAAAATATATAAAAAAAAATTGTGCGAAATGCATTCAGTAGTTTTTTAAATAAAAATTAAAATAATAATAACACCTCTTATATGAAACGATCACGTGACCATGATATAAAAAGATCACGTGACTCACTTCAAAATGATATATGGCATCGATCTTGTCTCAAAATCGTAATTTTTAAAGCTCTTTTTAATTCATATTGAGTGTTGTATCCGTCCTAAAACCACTATATTTTTGCATAAATTCTGTGCATCTACATACTGAAACAAAGCAATTACAATATATTTGAGTTTAAATGCTCATTCAAATTTGATTATTTCTACAACGAAGCCTATTTTTCACCTATGTAAAATGTAAACAGCAAAATATGTAGAATGAGTTGTATTAGAATTGCTGTATTTCTTAACACAAAATCATTTAGTTCATGGAGTCTGCTTAGCTGATATGAATGAAATATTCACTGATTTTACAAAGAGAAGGACCATTTTTTCGATGAAGTTTTACGCATAGAGTTTAATTGCTTCTAGCTCCATGGTCTTAATTTTTAAATAAAATAAATTATTATAGTATTGCGATGAATGACATGAATGGGAAATTATTTAAGAATGAAATGCTGCTTTTATTGAGAGAGTCAGGCGTGTTATTTTTTCTATGACGTCAATTGAATGAATTTCGGTTGTTTTCGATGAAGTTTTCAAATATAATAAATTAACGTAGTATTATGATAATTCTAAAATTATTACCGAGGAATGTATCACATTTTAGAGATGTTTAAACCAGGCAATTTTTATTTCAACGCCGTCATTTAAATGAAGTTCATTTTTTTCGATGAAGGTTTAAGTTTTCAAATATAATAAATTAATGTAGTATTGTGATAAGTTTTAAAATATTACCGAGGAATATATTGCATTTTAGACATGTTTAAATAAAATTGCATTGAAGTTGGAAAGTGTTTCATACTCAATGCTTTAAGCATGATTGATTTTTCTTGTTTTATATTATAGTTTTTGCCTTCCGAGACAAATAAACTATAGGGACGCGGAATTTGTTAAATAGAGGCGACGGTGTCAGCTACTTTTTACTTTCTTTATATATGTAGTATAATGTATAAGGAAAAGTATTGTGATGGTGTAAAAGTATCAGACGGTTTTGAGGTGATGTGTGTGTGTGTGTGCGTCAGTGAGCCTGTGGAGACAATATCTCACGAATGAATAAAACGATTCGAACAAAATTTGGTACAGAAATTAAAATCAGTGAATACTGGAAGCCTAATGTTTTTAATCGCAATCGAATTCTCAGAACACTCCTAAATTTTAAAATAAAATTTTGAAAAAATATTCAAAAAATAAAAACATTTAATAAAGTTATGTAAATAAATGTTTCTCATGTAATTTTTCATTAGCCAACGATTGACATAAATTTTAGAACACTAGCATGAACCATTCTCGAGATATCGCACATTTTCAAATAAATTTTTCAAAAAATCCATAAAATTAAAAAAAAAGTATTAATTATTGTAAAATATATTCACTTTTCATATGTAATATTATGCGATAAATTAGTTATCATCATTCTCATGGATCTAGATCACTCCATTCAAGAGAGAAGACTCTTTCTGTGATAGTTTTCTCTTTGGACGTTATTAGACATTTATTGACTATAAAAATAACTTACTACTCCGTCCATAATACTTGGCAAAATTTTGGCGACGAATTTGGCGGAATATTACCAACTGGGAACGTTTTAAAATGTTGCCAAATTGATAAAAATGTCACCAAATTAATAAAAATGACACCAAATCAATGAAAATGAGGACTATTTGATGCAGGTGCAATATCTTGGAAAGAATATAATAATCTACTATAGGAATAACTATATTTTTCCGTCCGCAACGCTTGGCGAAATTTTGGCGACGAATTTGGCCGAATATCTCCAGCTTGGTGATTTTTTAAATGTTGCAAAATTGACGAAAATGTCGTCAAATTGATAAATATCACCAAATTGATAAAAATGACGTTAAATCAACAAAAGTAACGATTAATTGATGAAAATACAATATCTTGGAAATAACATAAGATTCGACTATAAGAATAACCCATTTCTATGTTCGTTCATTCGTAATGCATGGCGAAAATTTTGGCAGGTTGTCGCCAAAATCCCACCTTTTTGATGTTGCTAAGTTGACGGAAATGGCGCCAAATTAATGAAAATGGCGCTAAACAGGAAGTAATGTTTGGAAATTTTTAATTCTGTCATGTGATGGACTTACCTTCTACTATATAAGAAATACTTTTCTCTCTGCATGTTTGTAACACATTTGGGAAACTTGGTGAATAATCAAGCAAAATATCGCCAACGTGACTATATTTATCCCCATAATGACTCAAATATTGTTAAAATTGCAATAATGACACCAAGTTAATGAAAATAGCACCTAATTGATGTATTTATTATTAAAATATTTTGCTATATTGACTATATTGCTTATTGAGGATGCTATCAATATTTATAATTGTTAATTTACAGTTGCATGAAATATAAGTTAATTGGGTACAACGTATATTTACATGCTGTTATCGGGAAAAGCGCCAAATATACAATTCGACGTTAAAATACCGTGACGTGAATCTAATATATTATTTTTTCACTGTGAGCGAAGTAAATTCATTGCATTAATTATATAAGGAAAGCCATGTGCTGCCAACATCAGATTTTTTTAATGTAGATAGATTCTATATATGTTTTATTCCTAGGTTTGCATCATAAATCATGGACAGCACGAGGCATTTGCTGCTAGTGCAATATAAATGAAGATGGTATAAATAGCCTGATAGTGCCTCAAATTGTCCCTGATTCTGTTGTTTTGCGCCTTATAACCCACGATCCGCTATCGTTTCATACTGTAAGCCGTTATTATGATTTTATAATATATTTTGTATATAACTGCTTCCTCTATCGGGCTTTATGCGTGTACATATGATTGTAAATGAATTAGTTTGGATTCTATTCTTACATGGCTAGTCGTAAAAACTTCCACTCAGCAAAATTTTTCGTTCTTCGTGAATATCTTTGTCGTTTTTGCCTTCGTTACGTATATGAGGAAGAAAATTATTTCGCAATTTTATATTCTCAATGTTTTAATAAATAGTGTCTTAAAAAAGGCGAAGTTTCCCTAAAAGAAAACTGCATTAAATTTATGTGTTTAAAAATCGCCACTGAAGTAAGTGTGATTCATTCGACTGCAAACAGTTACCGTTCATCGCCAACCTGCCGACGTCTCATCTTCGCGCCATCGTCTGGATTCATGACTGTTCCGTTTTCAAGCTTTGAAGGCAGAAGGTAATTACTTTCATTGTTTTTTTTCTTAATACATACACAAATATGGAAAAAATAGACTCAAAAGACTTAAAAGTGTTTACAGTTTTAGAATTGAAAACGGAACTAAATATTCGTAAATTATCATGTAAAGGATCAAAAGATTTAATTAATTCAACGTTTGGTTTTGGATAATGAAAAGCATTTTCGTGAAGGAACAGGTGATACGTAAAACTTTGCTCTCAATGAACATTTAGGATTGACACAATCATTACAGGAAAAATAATTAAAATTAAAGAATTAAAAAACCAACTCGAAAATAAAAATAATCAAATCAAAGGAAATTTAAAACACTGGGATGAATCTGCTTCAACCGCACCGGATCTAACTAACATTGTCCCCCAACTAGCTGCTACTGTTCAGTAATTGGCTTTAAATAAAAAAAATTGAATTCGCAGATTCAAATAAACTCTACTAAAAATTACCGCTCAGCGATACCCCATTTTCAGGAAAACAGTTCGAAGATCCAACGAAATGGATTATACAAATGGAAAGAATTACATTTTATGCACATAGGATGCCCTCTTTAATTCTCATAAACGCACAACCAAAAGTGAAATCATCAGTTGAAGATTGGGACTCCATGTATGGTAAAAATTGTCAAGATTGGTTTGAATGAAAACAGGAATTTCAAACGCGATTTAAGCGATCGATGAACATGAAATATTTTTTTTTCGTATCAAGCAAACAAAGCGTGTGCTTCGTGAGGACGAAACTTTGGTGTTATATATTTACGCAAAAAATGACTTGCTCGAAAATGCTCCGCATAAACCGGACGTCTCCGAACACATTTCGATCATTCTAGGTGACATACAAGACGACCGATGGGCTAACCCACTTTCTGTTCACACATATGACAGTGCTGAATTAGTTGACTGCGCTTCATCATTGGATTTAAGAAGACGCATGTATAAAGGCAAATCAGAACAACATTCTTTTTCGCATAATAAGAAAAACCTCCATATGTTGAACATTAAAAGTGCATATAATTATGATAAAAATGACAACTATGATTCTCAATTTCATGATTATGAAAAACGGCAAATTCGCTGAAATGAATATAAACAAAATTTATGCAAAAATTTCATTCCAAAATGGATTCTCCTAAAAACTTCCATTGTTGTCGATGTGGAAATTATGGCTACATTTCTTCCCAATGTTCGTTACCTTCAACCAACCTGAAAGGGAGACAGCAAATTGTAAAACCATCCGTAGCTTTTAGTACTTGTCCGCAGTCGAATTCTTCCAACTATTCTCGATAAACTTCTCCAGGAAACAGCTTTGCAAAAAACTCTTAATTCAATTAAAGAAAAATCAAAACGGCAATCTTCTGTAAATTGTATTAAATCTATGTCTCATAAAACACTAATTGTTGCCGCCATCGTCAACGGAAATACCACTGTCGACGCACTTTGTTTTTTGTTTTTTTTTTCAAATGACCAGGCACATTGACCTTCGTCATTCACCTTGATTTCAGCGGCCAGAGTGTGAACTATTTAGCCGTCCATTGACGTTGCCCCAGGCGCACCAGAGGGGGGCGGATCACATTGCGCCCACAACACAAACATCCATGCCTTACGTGGGGTTCGAACCCACAACGTGGCGGTCGAGTCGACGCCCTTTGTGATCCAGATATTACTCTAATTAAAAGTTGTTATATCCCTGCTGATGCAAATGTGTATCAATGGCAATATGGATCTCTCAGTGTTGCTGGTGGTTCTGTAACACCCTCTGGATGGATAACACTATTTATCAAAATAGGGAAAATTGACTACACCATGCCAACAGTTGGTATCTGTAATCAACTCCCTGTTGCCCTCATTCTCGGTGCAGATCGGAAAATATCAGTTCATGCAAGTTATATTTTCGAACAAGATAATTCCTTGTGCATTGCAATATCTACATCGCTTTAACATTTAAATGAGTGTCTACAAAACCCTCAGTGAATTGCATTGCCCATTTATAATAGAATTTAACACACATGCAAACATTTTCAAACACGTTAAAAGAAAAATCTGTAGAATTTTCGGAAGAGATAGCAAAATCGAATACAAATATTCTGAAGTCAACGAAATCTCCTGTTGAGCTGGCTCAATCTCAATTCTCTCTCCTTAAATAGTTCAAATTACAGAACATTCTCTCTGAATTTGACGACGTTTTTGCATCTGCGGAATCTCCAATCGGTGAATTTTCAAACATCGAATGAAAAATTCAACTACAGCATGATCGCTCTATACGATGCAAATCATAACGACTTCCAGTACCCCATTGTTTGCATTTAGAAACTCAGATTTCCGAATGAAAAAACGAAATGTCTGCCACGATTTAAATTCTCAATATGCTGTTTCTGCTTTTGTAGTAGAACAAACTTTTCACGTCACAACACGCTCTCGAACTGTAGTCGACTAATCTAGAACAATTAATCCCAATACTATCAAAGACCCTCAACCAATTGACAATATGAACGATGTCATTTATCTTATTGCGATGTCATTTATCAGGTTTTGTTACACCCAATGGACATTGAGAATTCCTAAGAATGCTATTTGGATTTTCTAACTATCCTGCAACTCTATCGAAAGCAATGAAACAAGCTTAAGCTCAACTACTGGATACAGGACTCTCTCCATATTTTGATGATTTCAGGTTAGCACATGACAATTTCAACAGGCACCTCGAATGTTTACGTCTTTTATTTCTACTCACACGTCAGCATGGCTTTAAAATTTCTCGTTCCAAGTGTAATATTTCCTGCTTCACAAATTCCTTTGTCGGGACGAACACTCATGCAAAAAGAAATACTCCCAGACCCTAACCGTACGTTTGCACTAAATCGTTACGGTTCTTTACATTCTGTACATGAAGTACGAAGTTTCTTTTTTCGCCAACACCTTACGAAAACACATCAATAATTTTGCAACAATAGTCAAGCCATTTATTTAACTTCTAAAAGGACAACACTTCGACGCTTCGACATCAAATTCCAACAATTGTTCTGAACTCTGAACAACAGCCAGCTTTCAAAAAGCTTCGAGAATTAGTTACTACTCTAGCTGCATTGGCATTTTTAACTCATGGACTACTAACATTTGTTGAAACCGATGCAATTTATACCGAAATTGGAGCCTAACATTTGCAAGAAAATAATGGAAAACGTCACATCATTAAATATGCTAGTCCTACTTTAAGTACTCTAGAGACTCAATATCACTCAAACGAATTTGAATGCATCGCAGTTAACAAGGTCATAACAGTTAAATTTCATATGCAACTTGTAAGTCACATATTTATCCTGATAACTGACAACTACACTACAGCTTACGTTGTTTCCAAAGGTCGTTTAAACTGAAAATTTGCAAGACATATCGTTGATCTCTCACACCATGATTTCCACATACAGCACCGCCCTGGAAAAAAGGACACCTTAGCTGCCCATCTCTCTCGATATCCTGATCTTAGGCTGCCGATATGGTTGACTATCAGTCTTAACTCCAACTCTTAGCTTATTCACGACTAACAGAAAGACGAGTTTTGTGCACAGATAGTAACAATACTCAAATCGCCAATCAACACCAACATTTATCGTCAAATTCGCAAAACATTCAATCTAGATAGCGATAATTTGTTGCTCCAAATTTTACAGAATTACAAGACGAAACTTATGCAATAGTTTTACCAAATCACATCGACAAACAGCATCAGGAAACAGACACATGATTGTACAAATCGACCAAAGACGACTTGACAAGACATTCAATATCGGCGATCTAGTACTTTGCGACTGGCCGCAACTCCTTCGCATTATGCATCAAGTCGGGGCCGTGTGTTTCGAGATCACTGATGCCAAAGGAAAAATACCACCGACAATAGTTCACATTCAAACGCTTAAACCGTATGTTCAACGTATCCCACCTCGCCAAAACAGATGTCCACCGGCGAAAAAGAATCTTCATCAGTAAGGACATTTATGTGTGTGTAATTCGGACTTTAAGAAAACAATTATTGAACTTTACAAGTGTAAAATTTTGAAATTGTTTGGGCTATGTAAGCAGCCGTCATTACGATTTCATAAGATACTTTGTATATAACTGCGCCCTCTATCGGGCTTTATGCGTGTACATATGGTTGTAAATAAATTAGTTTAGATTCTAATATTACAATACAAAATATTTTAGTGAGAAAGCCAACATTTACTATATACTTTTTAAACAATACCTAATAAACTTTTATGTCATATTTATGGTGAATAAAAATCTTGGTAATCGTTTCGTAGGACCACTTTGAAAGGTGTTATAGTGCGAAATCTTGTGATATAGTTAATGTACATAGCAGCAACCATTTCGGGGTGCATCAATTAAATATACCGGATCTTTCAAAATATTAATAAAAATTGTGCAAAAATACATATGCAAATACGATTTTTAAAAAGTATATATGATTTTTAACACTTTACAACATAGTTGAAAAGTGTTTATGACTTTGCTCATTCTGTCTGCCTGTCCGTTAGCACGATAACTGCCATAAAATAACTTTATCAAATGACATTTTAGTATGCCGTTCAAACGGTCTGTGGGACCTATGGGAATATAAATGAATAATATCACCCAATTAGTTTTGGATTGAACCCGGATTGAAAAAATGAAAATAATTTTTCAAACATTTTTAAAGCGAATTTAAAATTCACAAATGGCTTCGAAAGTTTTAGGGAATATTCTAATTATCCCATAAAATATATAAAAAAAATTTCAGCATAATATGTTTAGTAGTTTTTTAAATAAAAATTCAAATAATAATTACATCATTTATATGAAGAGATCGCGTGACCATTATATGAATAGATCACGTGACTCACTTCAAAATAAAATATGGCATCCATCTTGTGTCAAAATCGTGATTTTTAAAATTTGTAATTTATATTTAGCGCTATATCCGTCCTAATACCGCTTTATTTTCGCTTAATTTCTGTACACCTGTATTCTGAAACAGCACAATTACAATATATTTGAGTTTAAATGATCATCAAACTTTGATTATTTCTACAGCGAAACCTAATTTTTAGTTATGGAGAATGTAAACAGGTTAGGCTATGAGATGAGTTGAATAATAATTACTGAATTTTTTCAACGCAAAATTATTTTGTTCTGGAGTCTGCAATATAGATGATATGAATGAAACATTCATTAATTTTACATAGAGAAGCAGATGATTTAATGACATACTTTTTCGATGAAGTTTTATGCATAGAGTTAAATTACTTTTACCTCCATGGTTTTAAGTTTTTAAGTAGAATAAATTATTGTAGTACTGTGATGAATGAAATATTTACTGCTTTTACACAGAGAGCCCGGCGATTTATATTTCGATGACGTCATCTGAATCAAGTTCGTTTTTTATGAAGTTTTAAATTTTCAAATTTAATCAGTTACTGCAGTATTGCGATAATTTAAAAAATATTACCGTTGAATGTATCGCATTTTAGAGATGTTTAAGTAAAATTAGAGTTGGAAAGTGTTTCACACACACACACATAATCAATGCTTTATGCATGATTGATCTTTCTTGTTTTATATGATATGAGTCTTTGATTGTCCAGCCTCAAAATTTTTTAGCTGCAATGCTTAAATATATAGAATAATTGTTTTATAAAATTAACTTTTTTATAAAATTAATTGTTTTATGGAATTAATTCTTTTATAAAATTAATTGTTTTATATAAAGGTTTTCATAAACTGTTTAGTGTGAAGAACATTATGGATAAAAAATTAAATCACATTTTAGATCCATTGGTTACTCCACAATTTGGGACACCCTAGGAACTGAACTTTAAGGAGTCAAAAACCGCTTTTCAGTAATGAACTCATTTTCAAGGAACTATCAATATTAATTATATTGTTCAGAATATATTAGCCAGCAAATATACCCAATACTAGCGTTTCATTAGAAATATTGTCAGTGTAACGTTAATATTGGCGAAATATACGAATTTAATATTTAGCCTACATTTTCTAAATATTATACTTTGAGCAACTTATTATCATTTTTATTCCAGTATCTGCCTAAAATGAACAATGAATTTTAAATGTCAGATCATCATAAATATCTTTATTTATAATTTTAAATCCTTTAGCTGTGGCTTCCCATTAGCTCAAAGTATTTACAATTCTCCTCTATACTGCTGTTGATGTGAACTCTGCCATTTTTAACTATTTGGTATTCAATAATGCGATAGATGGGAAACCACGCATTTGCCTAACTTGACGGAACCAATCTAATTTATGCATGATGTATTTCAGTGTAGTCTTTTGTTTGTCTGAATCTTAAAAATTGCTTATAATGTTATTTTTGCTTGCTTATTAAAATCAGAATTTAACTTATAATTAAAATGTTTTGTAGGAGTTGCAGTAAAGATATAATTTCTATTGAGTAAACTTGAGTTCATTTATTGTTTTTTTCAGACGAAAGAACTATGTGTTCATATTTTTTTTTTCATTTTGAAGGAATCAAAGGAGTTTTTAAACATTAGAACCAGATACAGAAAAATTTAAAAGTAAAAAAAAAAAAAAAATTAACTGATATGAAACTCTAAGTAATAGCGTGTTGGATATAATTGTTGGAAATGATTTTATTTATTTTTGTATAAATGATATATTTCAAAACCTCCCTAATTACGTTCTAATAATTTTATTCGAAGCTCTTTTTGTCTAATAATGTTTGTGAAAGATTATCTCTCTACAACAATGACTATATAACGATATCTAATAAAAATAAACAATATCTAATTACATTTTAACAATATCTAAAATTATTTTAAATACTATGTAATAACATTTTAACAATATCTAATAATATTTTAAACATTATATAATAACATTTTATGTCATTTTGTATGGTGAATAAAAATGTTTTGATACCATTTCGTAGAACCACTCTTAAAGGAATAATCGCATGTAATCTCAGTGAACCTCCAAAGCAGCAACCAATATACTCCCAAAATTCGGGAAAAAACCTAGCAATATACTATCCGCTGCATTAGCAATATATTGCCGGTACTTGTTTCTTGAATTAAAATCCCAAGGCATTGCATATGTTCTTGGACTATAATAATTATATTCTTAAAATGTCTTGAATTATTTTAGGAAACAACTTAAAATTATTTTATACACAGGCATTTATCTGCTTTATTTCCATTATTAAAACGTTGAAGTGGATTGGTTCGGGGCTGACGGTTGTTAAAGCAAGGGCATGGCAAAATCTACGATATATACTTATCTGTGACAATCAAGAGTGTATATATATATATATATATACCATATATGGTAATTAAAAATATTTTGAATGAAGGCCAAAGTGCTTTGAAATTTGATCTTTTTATGCAGGTTAATGAGTCGTTTAAAATATATTTGGACTTACCTATGTAATAGATAAATATATTCAAAATAATTTAAATATAGTAGTTATTGAAAAATTTCATTACCCAAAAAGGTGTTAAATCTGTTTATATAGCATTTCAGATACTAAAAATTATCTAACTTCAATGTTCATGAAATATCTGTCAAGTATACGTATTATAAGTTTCAGTGATAATATTATCGCTTTGAAAATTTAAAATTACATTTACTATACTTCAAAATATAGAAAAATATCTTGGTAGAAATGTTTTATGTCTCACTTAAAAGGTATGAAATCATAAGACCAAAGTATTTCCGAAGAGACAACAAAAGCAACAAAAATTAGCATCAAATCGAAAATCAATCTATAAAAAGCCAAAAGTTTCGATAAAATATAGAGAATATTCAGTCTGAATACCAAAATATAAAACTAGGTAAAAGGAAGGAAAGAAATAAAGTTCGTGAGAACAAATGAGTTCTTTTCTCTTTTTATCCGAATAATATTTCATTTTAGTATTTTTTTTCACTACATTTTTGCCTCTTTTAGTGTAAGCCAACTTATGTACGATATCTATACTGAATTTGGAAGCATAATTTCATAACCCATAGTAGCGATTGCATGTCTTGCATTTCAAATAAGTTTTGAACGGAATAAAAGCAGAAAGTATTTGTAAGGGGCTTATCCTAAAATTGAGAATATATCTCTCATACATTTCTCTACAGAATTTTAAAGATGATCTTTGAGCATTTTTCTCTGGTGAAAGAAAATTTAAGAATGTTGAAGGGTACATTCTTTTATATTAGTTGGAATATAGTTTTTTCACTATTAAATTTATGATGGGACAAACATTTTGAAAATAGTTGCGGATGATTTTGCAGAATTTGTTATAATAATTTAATGATTTATAAAGTTAGATATTTGTAAGACGCACTTTTTACAAAATAGTTATAAAATGATATTAACTATAAAGATTGATATAATGAATTGACCAGTAAATCGATCTATCTATTGAGACACAGAAATGATAGAATATTTTAAGAAATACAGCAAACTTATGTCATTCACTAACTGGAATTAAATGTGGCGACGAGTTGGAATGATGGATAGTCAATAGATATTGATTATAATGATTGAATATTCTTATATAAGTGGTTTCTAAAATCTCATTTTCTATACTTAAGATTTAAGAAATACTTCGAACTTATGCTTCCTCGCCCTTTTCTTTTTATCTAATACGAGAGTCACACTGGAATTTTTGAGATACGACTAAGTGGTACAAGTCAAATTTACCAATTCTTAGGAGTGTTCAAAGTACTCCCCTCTAACATCAATTCACTTTTGTAGGCTAATTTTCCAAAGATTAAATGCTTCAAGCCTTCCATTTCTAGGAATCGATGAAAAATATGCTTTTATAGCCTCATCAGTCTCATCTTTGGAATGAAAATGACACCCACGTAATTTTTTTTTAGATTCAAAAATAGCTAAAAGTCACACATAGCAATATCAGGAGAATAGGATGGATGTTCTATCACTTTGATGTTTTTTGTTCAAGAAATTCGACTGTCATTCTTGCTGAATGAGAAGATGCATTGTCATGGTGAAGTATGAGTCCCCTAATATTCACTTCCTGAAAAATTTCTGGAAGACACTTAGTGGTATACCAGTTAGTTGTAACTGTCTTCTGTCCCTCTAGCTTTATGGCTTTGACCAGACCTGCCCTTCTGAAGAACACAGCATACATTACTTTTTTCAATGCTCGTTGTCTTTTCACTATTGTTGGTTTGGGTCATCTTTTAAGACCCATACTTTACTTTATTGACGTGTTGGAACGTCAAAAAACGGTATATACATTTCATCACCAGTTATGATTTTAGAAATAATGCGGTGTCCACCATTATTAAGTAATTTTAGAGTTTCTTTACTGATTCTGACAAGCTCCGTTTTTTGGTGTTTTGTTAAATTATAGGTGACCCAACGACAAACTAATTTTTTCATATGCAGTTCTTCATGAATAATGTTATGTATAGCTGCGGATCCAATGTGAAGTCCCTTCTGTATTATTTGCTAGGTACAGCAATTATCATCGATTAACATTTTTCGTATGGCCGACACACTTTCTGGGACTACAACTGACAAAAGTCTTCCTGTGTGTTTTTCATCCACGGGAAAATGTCGACCTTTTCTAAACTCTGTAAACCACCTGAATACAGTGGCATGAGATGGAGCATCATTTCCATATGCTAATTGTAGATGTTGAAGACATTCTTCTTGATTTAGTCCCACTTTAAAATCAGAGAAAATTATAGCTCGATAATACTCTAGAGTCAGCTCAATTTTCTTTTCTTTAAAATAATATTTTCTACGATAACTAAATTGTAATTGTTGCCAGAAATTATCGTCTGCGGACATAAAAGAGTTCCAATTTAAATATCCAACCAATAATTTTTTTCTAGATCATATCGTCTGCCCCTGCTCAAAAATATTGTAATTGCGTTGCGCAGAATATAGATGCACAAAAATTACGCAACAATAAAGCGGTTTTAAGACGTATGAAACACAAAATATAAATTAAAAGAACTGGGAAAAAGATGATTGCCACATTTTATTTTGAAGTGGGCCACTTGATCTCTTCATATTATATGGGTGTATTTTTTATTTTTATTTTTATTTAAAAAAACGATCGAACATATTTTGCTGAGTTTTTTTTTATATATTTTATGGGATAATTTGAGTATTTCCTAGAACTTTTGAAGCAATCTGTGAATTTTAAATTCGCTTAAAAATGTTTGAGAAATTAGGTCCCATAGGGTTCAATGTATTTCATGTTTTAAACCGGGTTCAATCCAAAACTAATTGGGTGATATTATTCATTTATATTCCCGTAGGTCCCACAGACCGTCTGAATAACATAGTAAAATTTCATTTTGATAAAGTCATTTTACGGCAGTTATCGTGCTAACGGACAGACAGACAGCCTGAATGAACAAAGTCATAAAAATTTTCAACTATGTTATAAAGTGTTAAAAATGAATATGTTTGAAACAATAGTCATTTACTTGTAGTTTAGGAAATTTAAATGTGGATAATTTGAAATCTCATTACACAAGGCTACTGAACGAATTGGAAGTCTTATAAAATAGGAACAAATATGCTTACTGTTCTGTCCTTCGAGAGATGGGTTTCCTCTGGTTCGTCTTGTTATTGGTTCCGAATCTGTGTAGGTTGCATCTGAGTTATTATCTGATGTAGAAGATGAGGATGGTCCTCTATGAAGTGAGAGATACATACGACCTCTCGTGTTGCCACCGGGTCCAGTATTTATTCGAAGACTTCCTTCTCTTTGTATAGGGGCGCCTTGTTGATTTATGCTTGGATTGTTCACAGCATCCACCTCTCCTTTTGACACATTAACAGGCCCTCCTTGATGAGGAACCCCATGGCCAGGTCTAGGCAACGAATTGTAGCTAGGATACTGAATGACACCCCCTTTGTTGCATGGTATCATAGACGATGAGTTGTGTCTTTCAGCACCTGAAAGAATTGAAAATTCAGATACGCTGGTACGATGCCGTTTTCATTTCAATACTTGATTTAATTTTTCTATAAGACCAAGAGAAATTGATACTTATAGTTTTGCGTATTAAAATATATTTTGTATATTCAGTAAAATGCAGCTGCCGTTTTAACTATTCTAGAAGTTGTTTAGTGTATCACACTTATGTAAATACTCTAGTATAAACGCTTAAAATTATAATAGCTGTTTCTTGTAATGTTTCATCATATAGTGAAAATGTATTACAATTTTGAAATTTCATTTTTATAGAATTTGTTAGTTATTGAATATTTTATATAAGCGAACGTGCTACAGATTCATACTGCAATAGGAAAACATGAGTTAAAACATTTGAGGACTAATACACAAGTTGCCCTGACCCCGAATTTATTGCTTATAAAATGTAGTATTGTGTGTAATTATTTTCTAAATTGTAAGTGCTAGTAATAATGGTACAGTTGAAAAGAAAGTTATTATTTTAAATAAAATGACATTTGACGAATTTTAATGTTTTCATCTTTTATATTTCTTTTGAAGTTATGCGCATTATTTCCTGCATAAATATAAATTATGCTATTAGTGACACGTAACGGATATTCATGAAATATTAATAAAGAAATTCCCTATAAAATAGTACATAATTACTTATAAAAATAACTATTTCAACAAGAAAAATCGATTTCGGATAATTTATATATTTATAAATAATACAAGTAAACATGCTAAAAAAGAGAAATAAAAATTTTCTTAAAAATTTAAATGGGACACTATACTCACAATCAAATTTTTCAGTACCTTTTATTTGCATTTATATTGCATTAACGTAGCAATCTTAAGCTAACAATTTTTTCACCTATATAAGATGCCAAAGTAGGAAAATTTAAGACACAAATTAGCTAATTTATATGTATTTTAATATTAACATTTTCTCTTTTTTGAATGTAGTAATTATAACTACTACGTATGTTATTCAAATAATTGGAGAAATAAATCTAGTCATATTTCAAGATGTTAAAATATGCACATATGCACTTACGATAACACACTTACAGATTATTTACTTACTATTGAAAATTATTTTCTGCTATGATATATAATGAAGCATAATAAAAACTAAATTTATTGAGTAAGACACAAAGGCTCTCTGTCTGGTACGTCTTATCTGATTCCACATTTGTGTGTCGACTGTTCAACAGAATAGAAACAATTTAAAAACGGTGTCGCGGGGAGTATATACATATTTACTAAATAGTTTCTTGAAATACATTTCCCTTTGTGTAGATTAACTCCGTTATTTATAAATGTATAATCCTAATAAATCTAATAAATTTGCAGTAAAAGGAAAATAGAATTAGATTATATTTTATACATCCGTAAATACACAAATTAAAATTTACTATTCTAAACATTGATTTTAATTTGAAGTGAATAACAAATCTACATACATCTCTTTATATATAGATATAGGTTATAGGTTTACTCAATTATATATGCATATATATAATATACACACACACACACACACACACATATATATATATATATATATATATATAGGGAATGGATCTGCCCTTGCCAGATCCACTACCCTCTCAGTATAAAGTTCACCCCGGAAAGGTGATTTTCCCAAGCTTTGCAGCGCTGCAAGTATAGCCGGACATGTAAATATATGTCCTGTAGAAAGATCCTCCCCAGGGTAACTTCTGCAGTTCTTATATGTCCTGGTACCGTCTTCATTAACATCACCATAGAAGCAAATTATAAATCGAGCATACATTAACATCACCATAGAAGCAAAACCACAGTCATAATACCGATAATAGAAAAGACCAGCACCAGATATATACTCTTTTGCCAGAAAAAAAAAGAAACAGCAAGAAAGTGACTGTTTTTATTGAAATTAAATAGGCGTACAGCTTATACACAGGTAATGAAATAATTACAAAATCAAAGCCACAGCACCCATCCATGGTTAGCAATTGCACATTGAATTTTAAAATCAGTAATTGATGAAACCCCCCTTGACGGCAATGCATGCTTGTATACGTCTAGGTAAGGAGAGATAAAGTTTAGTAATGCCATCCTGCGATGCAATCTGCCAGGCATCCCTTAATTGTTGCTCCAGATCTGCTACATTTCAGGTTGCCCGAATCTGGAGACCTAGCATATTCCATACATGCTCGATTGGCGATAGGTCTGGCAACGTTGTTGGCCAAGGAACAGTATCAACAGAGCACGGAGACAGTCCGCAGATATGATAGTCGTACGTGGCGTGGCATTATCTTGTTGGAAAATTACCCCAGAATAACGTGCCATGAAGGGCAACGCAAACGACCGCAGGATTTCATCAACATATTGTTGAGCTGTTAAATTTGTACGCAGGATGGCTAGGGGCGACTTGCTGTCGTAAGTGATAGCACCCCCACACTAGGCATAATCGCTATGTGCCTGTGTAAACAAAGGCTGATTGGGGCCCTGGTCTTGGCGCCTCCACACACGTACTCGCCGGTCATCTGCTGAAAGACTGAAGCGTGACTCATCGCTGAACACTATGCGGTGCCAGTCTGCTGGCAGCCGTGATGCTCGGCTACGATACCCCTCCAAACGACTTTGACGATATTGTGAGGTTATGGGCAAAAGTCTTAAATGCCGGAGGAGGCTGTAGCACGTAGGATGGCGGACAAATGATGCGTTGGGCCAGTTCGGGCCTGTCGCGCAATCATCCGATCTTTCCTCGCATTCGTGTACCTTGGCCTTCCAGAGCCTTGATTCCGCGGATAAGTTCCTTGCAGAAACCATTGCTGCCAGCACTTTTGCACAGCACTGTCCGTTCGGTGCAGGTGGCGGCCTATTGCTTGGCATGACCAGCCAGTTTCATGCATCCCGACAATACGACCACGTTCGAACTCGTCTAATTACTTATAAGGTCTTCGGCAATGTCGTAACGGCATTATCGGTTGTGTCCCCACGGAACTGCAACGCCGATAACGATGAAAGGTAAACCGTACACATTTTAACCTGTTTTATAGGATTCTAGTTGCTCAGTATACATATATATATATATATTGGATTTTCAAACTTCTATTATTATATATATATATATATATATATATATATATATATATATATATATATATATATATATATATATATATATATATATTATATATATATACATATATATATATATTTATATATATATGTATATATAAATATATATATATATATGTATATATATATATATATATATATATATATATATATATATATACATATATATATATATATATATATATATATATATATATATATATATATATATATATATATGTATATATAAATAAATAAATATATATATATATATATATATATATATATATATATATATATATATATATATATATATATATATATATATATATATATATATATATATATATATATATATATATATATATATAAATATATAAAATACATTTATATATATATATATATATATTGCAAGATTGTTATGATGTGTAAAGAAAATGGCGAGAGAAGCTTTTAAAGTTTAAAAAAATTGCAGTTTTTCTACTTCGTTTCTCCAAATATCATTTAAAAATATGTTTACAACCCCTCTTTCTTCTCAACTTCATTAGAAAGAGCAAAAGCGAGGACAAGGTCTCTTACAAACAAGTGATATTTTATTGCTTACAATTACATAATCACATCCTCGAATAGCCTATAAGTTGAAACTATGACGACCGCATTCGTCATCCTAGTTACTCAGGATATGGGTCTATCATTTTTGTTATTGGGTAGACAACCACCCTTACTCATATTTGCTTTAGGCTTATTTTTAGAGAAGTGGTTTTGTGGACTGTTATATATTGTTGAGAGAGGGCAAAATAGAATGAATTTAGAAGAATATATTGCGTATTCGATTCGTTTATTACGTAGCTTAACATTATTTCTTATTCAAGTTTACAACAATATACCCATTAATTACAATATATACCCATTTATTATCAAGTTGCAAGAAAGGTTATTATTTGTTTACTCCCAATATTAAAGTTAGCAACAATATACCCACTCATTATTTAATTTTAAATATTTTCTCTTCTGTTTTTGTTTACACCTAATATTATAATTTATTAATTTGTAAGAAAGTTATGTGTCCCACATAATATATTTTTCAGAGGTTCGGATTTCTTTTATGAGGATTTCTTTCTATTATGAGGATTTCTAGTTTGTATCTATAAGGTCGTGGCTTATTTATGAAAGACATGTGCTTTAAATAAGCCCTGTGTGTATTTGAATTCTAAATTAAGACGTATTGTAGGTTTGTCCATTTTTGATTATTATATGTATGAGGGAGAAATATCATTCAGTTTCTGTCCTGAGCCTATAGTAATTAATATTTGTTTACTTTTAAATGATTAAAATACTTCAATTTGAAGAGTTTTAATTGAATTTTGAATAAGATCAATTTTAATATTTTAATTTAATTTTAAATAAGGTCCATTTTAATATTTTAATTTAATTTTACATAAGGTAAATTTTAATATTTTTAATTTAATTTTAAAAAGGTAAATTTTAATGATTTTATTTTTTTACTTATATTATAAAAATTAAAATATTATTTTTGTATTCCTAAAATAATTTAATTTCTTAAATTCAAAATCATATTTGGAAATGCACATATTTAAATGTTAATTTATTTTAAATTTCTCTACGAATGTCATCCACTGTTTGGTATTATGGTCATATTTGACACTTGCCTAAAAAAATCCCCCTCTGCTGCTATCAAAATTGTCTTTAAGAAGCTAATCTAGTTTCTAAAGATTTAACAATAGATTTAAAAAAAACCTCATTTGTAAATTGTGATTTTATGTATTACTAAACTCCTTATTCCCACTGTCTATATTAGTCAATCTATAGCTTCATAAAAAATAAACATCAAGTCTACAACTTTAAAATATATCGAGTAATATATATCGAATACATTTTTTAGAATTTCACGTTTTAATGGGCACTGAGTGCTAAAAATGCTATTAGACGTATTTCGGAATAGATGAGCGTTTTTACTCTTCACTCTTTCAGTACGATGATGATGGTATATTAATTAAATCGTTTCAATATTATTTTAATCTGTTAGTTTTTCCAAACTCTTGAATTGGTTTAAATTGGTAACCATAACACTTCTATTAATAAACTTACACTAAGTTCACATTGTTTTCAGAAAAATAGAATAATGCATTTGAGGACAATATTCCATTGTACTTTAGTAGGGAAACGGCTTCTACAGAGACAAAAAATATTATTTTCCCAAGCCTGTCTGTACCGAGATAGTCGGAAACAAGAACTAGCATTACTCATCAAAAACCTTGTTCTTGGAACATGAAATTTAGAAAAAGCATTTGCAATGTTTGGTATATTTATTTGTCACCATTTTGTAAGGAAATATAGAAGAAATGCATTTAAAAAATTTTCGACAGAGCGACTCAAACATATTTAAAAATTAAGAACATTCTAAAGTTTTTTTATATTTTAATAATTTGATTTATTTGGTTACTTTTCAATTAAAAAGAAAAAAAAAACTAATTCTTAATATATAGTACTTAATGTACAAAAATCTAACCATTTAAGCGCCAAAAAGGTGTGTTAAAAAACTAAATGTGTTCGCGTATAGGTGAACCTGTAAACAAAGCTTCCTTTTACAGAACCTGTATAGATAAGGTATAGGACAAGTATCATATAAGAAATTATAGTTAAATTTTCAGATCTAAAATTACAATACATATTTTCCGATATCTCTTTTTATAATTTTTTTTAAAATTCGACATAAGTGTAATTTTATTTTATGTCAGTATAATATTTGTCTTAATTAAAGCCCAAAATTCAGAGATGAACTAATGTCTATTAGTTTTCATTTTCCTATACATTGTAAAACCATGGTATATGTTCCGATAGACATTGATTTCAGTGTCGAAAACCCAGACCGTCCGACTTGTTCTAGGACAGGACGAACGGGGGATATTGATTGCAATAGAAAAATATTCCCCGGATATTGATTCCAGTAGAATAATTTTAAATATTTTTCCCTGCTTGTTTGAAAACTAAAAATTATTATACAAGAAACACTACTTTGATTAGTCTATAAGGAAATTTGGCAAATGCACTTATCGACACAGAAAATGCAACACCATGAAAGAGCAAATAGAGTGTGATGGTAAAAGAAACACAGACGGAGATAGCATATATAAATAAGTGATGTTAATTCCAAAAAGATAATGCAATACAGTAATGGCATATCAGGCTCGAGATTTTGATGATCAGCCTCTTTGGCGAACCTTCGGGTCTGGGCTGCGGAAGTAATGGCATAGGCAGGGTAATCAGTAGGAAATATATACAATAGCAGCAACAGATAAAAGAGGCGATACAAGAGGAACGGGTGCAATGAGCATGCGAATAGTTTTTGAGGGATGGATGATCATATGCCTTCAACCATTTTCTGCAGGTCGTCCTCTATTTGAATCGGGGGCAGGGCAGTCAAACGACGGCCCATCACGCCCCATACATGCTCGATGGGTGAGAGATCTGGAGATAGCGGAGGCCAAGGAAGCAACTAGATATCTTGCAAGGCGTGTCTGCTCAGCGCATCCACATATCGTCGTGTCGTCATTATGCCTCTTATACGATCCAGAGGTGACCGGCAATCAAAGCCGATGGTACCCCAAACCATGATGTCGCGTTGTCGAGCAGTTTGGCGTTCAACAGTCTCAACAGGATTGGATCTGTTTGCACGATGCCCCCAGACTCTCACATGGCGACTGCTATTCGACAAACAGAACCGATACTCGTCACTGAACACTAACTAAACGTTCAGTCGTCCAAGAGGCTCGGGACCGACACCATTGCAATCTCTCACGTCGGTGTCTTGCCGTCAATGGCAGTCTTCATAAATGACGGTTTGAGTGCAAGCCGCTTTTGGCCAATCGGTATGAAACTGTTCTCGCTGATATAGGAACATCCAATATACCTTGTAAATTCTGCAAACTGTTGACAGTCTTCGTTTCTGAGGCCACCATCGCATGCCTTCGAATGCGTCGATCAACGTGAGCTTATGTACTTCTGGATGGACCTGTAGCATTGCGACGATTCACATGCCCTTAAATCCATCTTCTCCAATTCCTTTGCACAGTGGAAGCATCTACGCATCTTTCAGCGACGATACGCTGATACGACCACCCAGCCGTATGTAGGCCTAAAATGAATCTCCTGGAACGATCGTCCAAATGCTGAAATGAACTTCGGCATCGTCGGTCAGGCATCTCTTCAACAATAATTCAACAATAATTTTAATTACGTTATCTACTTGTAATTCAGATCATTTGTATATATCGACTAATTGCGTTTGTCTTGCAATTTGCATAATTTTACAGCCAAAACTTCAAGGTGTTACATTTTCTATGTCGGGTAGCGTAATAATAAGAACAATATTAAAATTATTATTACGCTATATTATCATTACTTATATTTAAATATATGTTTTGAAACAAATACTTCTTGGATCTATGATGAATGAAACAAAAAAACTTTCATAAAATTTAGAGCCCATATTGTAACACTAGCTGCAGTACCCGCTGGTAGTGGTCACTAAATATTACCACCAGTTTCTATAACGAGCAGTTTGTAGCAATTAGTGCATGATGCAATGAAAAAAACAATGAACTAAAACCATTTTCAACATTTTGGCACATAGTGTCCTTCGAAATATAATTAGCTGTAGTTTGAAAATAATTTAGATAATATCTCGAAAATGGTATTAGAAGATAAATTTTTTTTATGGGTATGTATTTAACTCTTTTTTAAACGCTTTTTGCATCGTCCAGAATTAAAAATTCTGTGACAGATAAACTATAGATTTTTAAAAACATTTGACAATTGATCAACAGAACTAAAACTTTTGGCTTCAATCTTAAATAATAAAAGGCAATGTCTGTGTGTCTTATACACTATACGTTTCGCGACCGCTCATCGGAGAGCTACGAAATTTGGCAGTCGGATGTTATTTAATGTTTTATGCGATTTCGACCGTTTTTTGCACTTTTTGCCCTTTTTTCTCCACGATCCAGACGTCATAGAAAAAAAAAATCACACCACCGGAAAGAGCAGACAATTGCGAGTAAAAATATACCAATTTCAAATCTCAATTTCGATTTCTAATATTTTTTAAAGATTTTAAAACAAAAGTCACTTTTGGCTCAAAAAAACGATTTTTGGTTTTAAATTCTCGCATAGTAAAAAGTACTCATAATTTCGACTAATAATTTACATTTTTAGAAGGCTCAAACCCCTGGCTTTCTTACAAGCCCAATCTGGTCAGGAAATCATTAAAATTGACCGCTGGATTGGAATTTAAAAGAAGTCATGATTTTAAAATTCATCGCGACGGGCGAAAGAAGTTCCCATTTCCCATCGCCGTTCCCCCAAGCACGCGTTTCAATGACGCCGGTTTGTGTCTAGGTGGAGGTGACGTCACGGTTCTGAATATGCATAGCGATGGGTGGGACAATAATAAAATCGAATTAGTGTTTGCTTTCCGTTTTCCGCGCTTCCCGTTTTAAATGAATTAAGAGCTTAGCATAAGTATTGTAGGAATTATTATATTTATATTTTAAATGATTGAACGATATGGATTTTTTAAATGTTATTTTAAATGGATATTTTAATTTGTGGATATTTCAAATGAATATTTTAATTTTATGGATATTTTAAATGATGGAACGATGGATATTTTAATTTTATGGATATTTTAAATGATGGAACAATGGAACGATGGAATAAGGATGATGGGATTAAGAGCTTAGCATTTGGTCATTTTAAATTGTAAATTATCGCGCGGGAAGTTACCGGTAGGCCCGGGTTCGATTCCCGCCACTGCCTAAACTGCCGCCGTGTTCAGGCGGAGTACGATCGCGTTAAACATGTGGGTCCGTAAGTCTTTCCTAGAGGTTGGTGGTAGAGGAAGGAGGGTACGGTCCCTGTGGATGCCTCCCCCACTGGGTTCCGGTCTAAATTTGGTAAATAAAAAGAAAATTATGGAGATTGTCGCGGAGGACGCAGTAGTCCAGTGGTTAGCGCGCGGAATTGCACTCGGTAGGCCCGGGTTCGATTGCCGCCGCTGCCCAAACTGCTGCCGTGTTCACGCGGAGTACGATCACGTTAAACATGTGGGTCCGTAAGTCCTTCCGAGAGGTTGGTGGTAGGGGAAGGAGGGTAAGGTCCCTGTGGATGTCTCCCCCACTGGGTTCCGATCTAAATTGGGTGGCAATTCCTGGGCATCCAAGCAGTTACCTTACACCTTTCTGGTAGGTCGCGCCAGCGAGTTTGCCACGGTCAGAATTTTCAAGGGTAGCGAACAGGCTGGTCGCCAAAGGCGGCTATTTTAAAATGAAATAGAGATCGCAGCGCAAAAATTGGGGCGTGAGTTGAGTTTTTAAATGGGTCAGCATACCACTTTTTTCACGAGATTTTTTGAAATTTGTCCGCCTTTAAATATCTGTATAAAATAAAACTATGGATTTTTTCGAAATTCTGGTTCTTCAGCTTCCTTTCGAATTACACCCTTGGCTCCTGTTAAAAAAATTGAGCTCGCAGATCGTTGGATGGCATGTTAATTCTAGTGTATCATAATATAAAAATCGGAGAGGTTCCACTAACACGAAAAGTATATATATTTTAAAAATTCATTAAAATTTACCTATTTGCTGTATAGATACCATTTAAATTTTGTTTAAAAGATAATATTTTTATCTTTCAGATGGTATCAAGATGGAATATATGTGATAATCGGAGTAAGATATAAAATAACTAATAAAACTAATTTGAACTTTAAAAAAATAACGCCAAGGCGCACCTGTATATATAGAAAAGTACTTGTGGACCTTCGTGAAATTTCATATTCGTACGAAGCTTAGATTAGCTACAGGCACACAGACATCTTCCCTTATTAAGTAAAATAAAATATCAGCTACCCCAATATACTATTTCTCATTCAAAACTGTGAATTATTAATATTTGTCATTTATAACTTTTAAAATTTAAAACATTTCTTAAGAAATATGAAAAGTACGCATAAAAATACTTGAAACTTCAAGCTGCATAAATCTTATGTAACGTACTTTCATTCAATATCACGTTGCTTTTTTAAGATCCTATTGAGCAGATAAGAAAAATAAATGAATGGATTAGAAAAATAATTGAGCGATTTTTCGAATGTAGTTCTCATTAATATAAAAATTAAGATTGTTTCTTAGTCATTCTTTTATCGGATTATTGACTTGCAACTACCTCTCCGTGAGTTCTCTTGTCTTGCAAAATAATCTTAAGGGGACTTAAAAGGGAAATTAATGTATTTTTCTGACTTACTCCACCAGAAATCATTAATTACGTAATCAGGTGGTGTTTTCTTGGCTCTCATTAATGGTAACGGGATAGCATCAGCTCTATAAAAAGGAAATCGGGTAATTGGAGAGGTACGTCGTAATTACTTCCTATAACTTACATTTGTAAGATGTGAAATTCCCTCCTTTAAAAACTTGCTTCAATTTCAATGATGCATGCTTGTATTTCAATTTTTGGAATAAAATAGTTAGCACATTGAAAATATTTCTGCTTTTGCATAAGTTTTAAAATACTTACGTATATTTAACCTCCGGCATCGTTTATCCATTCTTTAAAATGTTCGGGAACAGAAATTTCAAAACTGGGTTCCACAACGACGTTTTTGAGTGGGGTGGGAGGTTTGTTTTGTAATAAAATATGTTTTGTCTTGTGTACAAGAAATGGCATACATGTGAAATACAGAGGGTGTTCACACATTTTTGTAACGATTTTGAAAAAATATATAATATATAAACAAAGATAAGAATTTTATTTTCTAATATGTTCAATCTGATAGCCTTTTCGTTGAACTATCATATTACATCTTGATTTCCAAGATAAAAGAGCTTTTATCAAAATATCAAGGTTGATTTTGTTCCACTCCTCCACCATAATTTTCCAGAGTCCATCCAATGTTTTGGGATGTCGCTTATAAAGAGCTTGTTTCAAAGTTAAAGTCCAAATGCACAGTAATCTATAGAAGACAGGTCGAGGGACTTGGGTGGGATGCATTTAAATGGAATATCCTCAATTCCGGTTTCATTTCTCATTTTTTCAAAAAATATAGCAGCAGATTTAGAGGTATGGCTGGTAGCCTTATCCTGATGGAACTTAACACAGTGAAAATAGTTTGGGTAAAGTGATGGAATGTCGTTTTTGAAAACAGGTGTTTAAACATATTTTTGATAGTAATGCGAGTTAATTTTGACATTTTACTACTTTCCTTATTTTAAGTTTTCCGTTATAAGAGAATCTAGCAATAACCATAAAACCTTTAGCAAAACTTTCCTTGTTTTCTCTGAATGAAACTTTATTAGGTATGCATTTTTTACCCTTTTCCCAGTCAAATGTAAACTGTGACGTTACTTTCCTTTTTTATTGATTATGTCACTTAATTTACTTGTAGAAGTATTAAAACCATGCTTTTCATATCTTTTTTAATAATCGAATAATATTATTATAATATAATAAGAGTATTTCTCTCCGGAAAGTGCAAAAATATGCCTTCGATCCATTGTTTATTTTCTAGCAACATTTTAAAGCAAAGAATATTTTTAATGATGAAGACGATAATTAAACCCTATTCCGAATTAGGCTTTTTTTATTTAAATTTAATTGATGGAGAAAATCAAAATTGTCACAAAAATGTGTGAAAGCTGTACATATTTTAAGATAGAGATAGATAAATATTTTATTTTTCATAAACCATAAACGAAGATATTCAAAAAATTTCCAAACTTCAAAAATGAATGTTCAAGTTCAGTTATTGCTAAAATGTGTCAAACAAAATATCATCCTTATACATTTTAGTTGTAGTTAAATGAAAACTACGATGAATTTGTAGTTAATAGGTCAATGCTGTGAATAATCTATTTTTACATTTTCTATATAAAAATCATTCGCGAAAGATTTTTACCGCGACAAAGTATCAATCTCCACATCCTTTTGTGCAGATGCTTTTATCTAGTATCCTCCCAAGCTTTAGGTCCGATTTTTATGAAATTCTGCAGTTTAGAAAAGTATGTCTGGAAAGTTACTCTGGGAGTGTTTTAATGCAAAAAAAAAGTTTACAGCAATCACGTTAACTATATTTGTCTTTTCGTTTAACACTCTTAACGGACTTACTCTCGGCTCTCCGAGCACGTAGAGTAGAAATTCGTATACTGCTGTATTAAGCTGAACATTTTCATCTAAAACATTTGTACGTCATTTGCGTATGTCATTGAGTATTTTTTTTGCCAGTGGCGCTCGGAAAACAAAAAATATATATTTCATTCACACACGAAATTGAACCTAACTGAGGCTGTAGGAAAATTCAATTTAAAACTGTATTACGAGTACATAAATCGTAACATTATCCAAAATTCATATTAGGCAAAATTATCGAAGAGAAACGAGAGATTTAATTAAAAAATAAACACTGTATGTATTTTGTCATAATCTAAAATTGATATTATAAAAATGGTCGAAACTATTTCATGTGATTACACCCAATTTCCATGTTATATAAAATCAAATTCGGATAATGGTAAGATTTCTATAGTGCTGTTTTGAATTGAATCTGCCTGCCCCCTCAATTTGGTTCAATTTCATGTGTTCCCAACTATCATCAATTCAGAATCTCACCCAGTTGTTTCAAATAATGTAGTAATAATTTACTATCAGAAGTAGTATGTCTATTCTGCCTATTCTGACCACTGGTGCCCGTTTCTCATTTAATTGGACTTCTATGAGATTTTATTATTTATAATTAATTATTTTTTATTTATTATTTTAATTATAATTGCTTTTTTATTTAGAATTCATTTATTTAAAAGCAGAAAAAGCTAAATGCATTAAATACTCTAAGTTAAGGCAAATGAGGTCAATACAAATTTATAAAATTTTTAAACATTGTATTTAATTTGTATAAACTAAATTATGTTGTTTTCTGTAGATCATGTTGATAGTAGATATTGCTATAAACTAGTTGAATCAACTGAGAGATAAAACCAGAATAAATTATAGAGGAAAAGGTTAAAAAAGATCACTTCCTGGGCGGTGTCCAGTGTGATACAGTTAGAGAATGACATTAGTTGAGTTGAGAGGTATCTGAACTACAGAAACAGGAGAACAATGATATGATAACAATAGAGAAGGATTTGAAAAATAATGATCCATAGAAATGGAAGATGTAACTATCATGTGAGCGTCGATTAAATATAATTTTAAGTCATTATGATTAAATCTATAAAATACCGTATGAATTCTTAATAAGCCTGCATACCGTTAATATTTCTATAGGAATTATAAACTACACAATTATTTAGAAGAGTATGCCAATTATTACTGTGTTGGTTGGGCTATGAAACAATCCTCTAAAGCTGCAAAATGATGGATTTAAAAAAACAGTAATATTTTCTCAAATTTATTTTTATTTCATATTCAAAATCCGTACTGTTTTATTCATAATAATTTCAATTTTAATTATATCAGATATAAATGTGAATAAATCCAATAATGATTTTCAATAATTAATTTTATTAAATTATAAACAGCCAATACCAAAATTGCGCTAACCTTTTTTTACACGATCTCTATATGTTGAGTGATTATTTTTCATTTTAGTTTACTTGATAGAGTATGCAAAAAACACATTTAGGCATTTGTTTGAGAAATTTTCATTACAGTTAATTACCAGTTCACGATTCATCATGACAGTATTTCTATGGTTTACAATTGTGAACACTCAGAAATAATTCAAACGCAAAATATAATTTATTGACGCTCATACTAAATTATATTATGGCGCTCGTAGTTTTCGAAATGTAGGATTTTTATTTAGCTCAGAAATGCAACCAGGCTTAAGTTATCACACGTCTACGAAGAAAAAATATCGACTTATATCGATCAATGTAGAAATTTATCATACAATCTACTTTTAAATTATTAATGGCTAGAAACATAAACTGATACAAAAAACCAAATATTAAGATGGAACAAAATGCCTCTGAAGTAATCAAAAGAGTCCCAGAAAAAGCTTTCAGAGAAAAGGCCTAATGAAGCAGAAACATCTTGTTGCACTAGAATCCAGTGCTGGGAATTCATTATTTTTTCTACCTCCATTCGGCGGAACATTATCCCTGCGGTATTGGTTTCAATGGCGGAAAACTTCTCATTTAATCTTAGCCTTTTCCTTCATGATGAGCAGCATTTTTCTATGGTTATGATTATACTTTGACAATAGCATTTCAACTTTTTTATGTCTGCTGTCAACTATGTTATTTAACACTTTGTAAGCTTTGCAGACATATTATAGTTATCATTAATGACTTTGATTGTATATATGTTTTTCATTCAAATGCATTTACTTGAAGATAATATTTAGTGCATGAGTCTTTTAATATATGCGATTTAATAATGTTGCAAATAAAAATATATTCGTCAATCTCAAATTGCTTCTAAACCATAGAAAGTTCATACAACATTTTATAAAACAGAATATAGCAAATAATAATGGTGTGAACCAGTTTTGAAGACAAACAGCTTTTCCTTTGTTTCGGACTATCAAGAAGGATAAAGAAACTAGGATCTACACTCATCAGAGCCAGGAATATGTCTGTAGAAAAGCAAACATGGTTGAAGCTGAAAAACGTTTTCCTACAGTACGAACAGAAAATAGAAAGTAAAACCACGAAGAAAAGAACGAGTAGCAAGTTACTAAATATGAATGGACGGTAAAAATCAAGGAGTATTGTGTGGCGGTTTTATTCATTAATGAACTTAATAAATTACACTAAATTTCGTGCATTACGTTTGAAAGATCTGGCTGCATATCCTTTAATTTATCTGCAATGTGTTTCTAAACTGGCCGTGCTGAAAGGTAAACTAGTTAGTAAAAGTTAATGATTACTCAGTATAACCATTAACATTACATCTATTCAATACTTAAAATTAATTATTAGAGATTTTACATGAATTATAGTAAGTTATGTACTAAGTACATTATCTCGATGCATTCATTGGTATTATTTGTATCATTTAAGTAATAAATTCGCGAACGTATAAGTGTGAGACCCGTGCTTATTAATTTTAGTAATTTTGAACGATATGATATAAAGTCTCTAAAATTTTCGACTTCATGATATACGATTACGGTATGTGCAGTACCTCCACTCTTGCATTATTTTTATACGAAACATCATTCTAGTCATAACTCTTGTCACAGTTTGGTATTTACGGAGCTTTGCAAGCTTTCAGCACTCCTTAATATATGTAATTGATCTGTTTGGATATTTTACCCCATCTCGCGCATAAAAATACAGGAAACCTTACTACTCTTCTTACTACTCTTTTAATTACTACCCTTACTACTCTTTTAATACTCCCAGAACACTTCTTTTAATGACTTAATCTAATTGACTGTTGCATTATATTTCACTGTTCTTCCTAGTTCTCGCACATACTTTCTTTTTTATCATTTATGCTCCGCCCATTCAGATTCTAGGCATGAAGCGCTTTCATTGCTAGTTGGCCGTCCAGTAGAATTATATACGTAGTCACATGTACTTTTCTCCATTGATCTTGAACTCCTTCTGGGATCAGCCTACTAGGGTTAACATACTAGCTCCCTATCGTCCCATTCCATTCCAAATTCATAATCATATATGTGTACAGTCAACAGAAATATTTAACACACCTGTTCAGAAACTAAAACTGCGAACATAAATGCTTTACTTTAAATGAAAAATAATCCAAACAAACAAATTTCATAATTTACATGAGTCGTTCAAACCTGCTGTAAAATAAACATTTATAAACCGCTAAAAGATCAGAAGAATTCAACAGAAAACAAAAGAACTAACTGGTTTTAGAGACAAATGACCTAACTCCATCAAATGCTACAGAAAATAAAATAAATTTCGGAAACAGTAGGGGAAAAAACGAAAAAAAGAAGGTAAATGGTTCCGTAAATTAAACCAAAAATTTCCAAGTGCGAAATGGACAATTATCTATAATCATCAATAAATGAAATACACTTTGTGCGAAGGATAGGGAAAACTAGAGCAACGCAAATAAGCACAAATAATAGAATAAAAGGAACAAAAATAAACTGAAAGACAATAAAAGAAACAGAAATGAAGAGGTCACTCATATGACAAATAGCACAGAGGAGAAATGGAGGAGAAAGGAGAGTACACATTATGTTTGGAAAGAAAATATAATCGTCTCAGTTTCGCAATGGTTAGATGTCTTTCTAGCTGGATATCAGTTGATCAATCTCTACGAAAACATTTGTTCTTCACACTTTTAATATAAATTATGAATTGTAAGGAACATAATTAAATAATTGATCTCAATACCACAATTTTACGAATTCAAATCAGTATGCATTCTAAATCAATCACGATTCATCCTCTAAATTGATATAACACCTTTGTATAAATGCAGTGCACGATACAATTTTAGAATCAATGGTTTCAAAGGCAAAAATTAGACTTTTTTTCAAGACAAGTAAGAAGCTTAATCTCACTTATGAAAGCAACTTCGGCATTTTAGAGCTTCAAGTTGCTTAAATAAATGAGGTTGCACTAATTGTTTGTCTTTAAGTCGAATGCTGTTTTTGTTTTCCAAACATCGCAGGCAAAATTAATTGTGTGTTAATAAGACATTTTAAAATGTACTCAATTTATTTTAAATGGGTCCATAATCTTGTGTTAAAGGACGTTGACTAATAAATCGCTGAGGGTGAATGAGCTTTGTTCATGCGTCACTTCCGACACCACGTATTAACGAGCTGTTCATGTTAAGTGCAATTTAGGCTAATTTGTGATATGAGTTGTGTAGGATTGTTCTTGTTTTAAAGATAGATATTTTGACTGTATCATGTATTTTAAATTAAATTTTGAACAACTAGAAAGTCCATATTTACATACATATTTACTCAGGAACCTTCCTTTTAGGTTGAATTTCAATTATATACCCAGTGGTGTCACTTCTAATTTTTAACAACAGGTGTATGTCCAAATTCAAAGCGAAAATTTTTGCATTAGTTGTGGCTTACTTATGGTGATCATAATTTTTTATTTTATTATGACCAAAGTATATATCCCAGCCAATTAATAATCGGTTTCCAAATCAATTCAAATGTTAGCAACCCGTTTCCGGAACCGGTGGAAACCTGCTGAATGACACCAATATATGTACGTATAGATCCAAAATACAGAGTGATAAAAAAATAAATTAGTTGATTTTTAATTTCCATCGAAGTATATCATGAAAACATCCATAATCATAGCACAATCTAACCTTTTCTTTGAAAAGTACTTTACATTTATCCATCGAATTATTACTTTTTAAAAAGAACCGCTCATTTCTCTTCTCTTTCAATTGAGATAATTAAAAAAATATTAAGACACGCCTAGTAAAAGAAACTTATGCTTGTGAGGATGCAATTTTATAATGCTTTCTTTAAGAAATCAGGCATAAGAGAACTAAGTGATTGTACATTTTTAAATCGCCTAGCCCTCTTCCTCAGGCCAGGCACAAGGTGTCCTAATACAAATGCTAAAATGCCTTATCAATAATTGTTCAACTATCATTAATATATAACGGTATTTAATTTATTCAGTATCTTAGCTTTTCTTAGGAGCACGCTGTACCTGATTAATGAAGAGGATTCAAAACACCCTCAAAAAATTTGTAATCACCATATTGACATATTTCTGCTACCTTTAATTAAATACTACGAAGTTGCATTAAGAAACTGCTGCATTTCTATTAAACATGCATTATAAGTACAAGCCTTGTTCTGGTGTTAATGTTCGGAAAAAACTCAATAGTCATTTAAGACTTCACTAAACGCCACAACATTAAATTACACATCTTTTACAAAGCATAGCTAAAATTAGCTATGTCTTACAACACGTTAGCTACGTGCTTGGAACACCATTCTCGAACTTGAATGTCTCATAAACAAAACAAATGTTCCACTCTGGCTCAGTGTTGCCATCCAGTGTCATTTTTGGAAAATGTAGAAATGTCTCTTACAATCTCCTCATCTGGTTCCGACGTCTAGACAACCGTCTCGGTGATGAACCAGTATTTGAAGTTTTTCGTGGGAAGTTACGTTTACGTAGAGGATTCATGGGCTGTACACTGTCCGTTTGGGAATAGGTTTATCAAGGCAGATGAGTGAAAAAATCCAACTGCCACTTGAGGGTTCACTAAGCTAGCTACTTTGTATGAGGATGGAGATCACTGTGAAAGTATAACATATGGTTCATCCAGTCGCGGCATAAAATTTGCATTTCTTCCTTTAGGTAGTGTAGCATTGGGTAGTGTAGCAATCAACAAGAGCTGACCATCTGCCAGATTTATTGTCAACTTCGTCTTTTGAAATGATAGTCCATGTTTTCTGAATACTTTAAACATTTTCTTTCCTGAAATTGAATGTGAAGATCCCGTATCATCATCCATAGCATCTTAAAGAAGGTATTTTATTTCGAATATATTTAGATTTTTCTCCTTTGTTAAAAGTTAAAATTTTCTTAACGATACCAATATTTCCGAGTGTGTGCGTCTCTTTTGATTTGGCCATCTTTTTCTGTTCATTAGGCAAATAATTCATTTTCGTATGCGTCCCGTTTATCAGCTAAATCTGAGGGAGAAATTATCTGTTCCCATTAATCCAAGTAGTAGTGTTCTTTACAGTCCGGAGTGCAGCGCTTTTTCATGCGATCAGAGATAATCAAATTCTGCAACTAGTCAAAAATGGAAATGTTCAATTTCGATATCCATCCTTCAAAAAACTTCTGATTTCGAAACAGAAATATTTCCACGCGCAATCATTGCTTTTTCTATGTTGAAAAAATAAACTTGCAAAACCTTTCTGCCGTCATTTTAAATTGTTGTTAAAGGATATCACGGTTATGAGAATAATCCTTAAAATTTTCTTTGGATTCTCTAGCAATGAGTTTGGAAACATCGTTGAGCAGTGCGCCCATGAGATGACACACCTACAGGTCTTCCTGAATTTTTCTAGGATCTTCATTTGCCTTTCAAATAAAACTAGAAACAAGCTCATATAATTTATTTCAGGGTTGTAACTTTGCGAAATTATCTTAAGGTCTATTTTCATATGGAAGGTTTCCTATTGAATTACAGTGGATGCAATTTATTTCTAACTGTCCAACTGTAGCCTTAGCTTTTCAATCTCAAATTTTCTATTTTGCCTTTCCACTCTTTCTTTTTCTAATTGTTGTCTTTCTCTTTGTTCGACCTTTCGTCTTCTCTTGCCGAAATAATATCCTCAAAGAAATTTTTTACAAATTGCTTATCCTCTTTGTTCGCATTGCTCTTTAGAATAATATCCCTATGTTCAATGATTTTCAGATCTCCATTTCCCTCTTCTCCTAATTCAGCAGCTAGCAGTTTCAGATCAACTTTTTTTCCTGTCGCTAAGAATGTCATCTTTATTATTCTTTTTCAAATATAAGTATTCTGTTCTATTAAATTCGAATATTGTTCTAAATGATTTAAAAATAAATTGTTCTAAATGAAGAGGCAGATGCAGATAAACATCTATACCTCATATTTTGAAATAATTATAAAAATTTTCCTCAATTATAAAATGAATCAAACAATAATAAAATTTGTAATTCCTCTAATCATAATTATATTGATCACGTGCATTTCAATACCTTAAGAAAAGGAAATTATTGTTTTATCAAAATTATGTTAATAAGAGTACTAAATATAAATCATATATGTAATATTTTTATATAAATCATATATGTAACATTTTTAAACAAATCATATATGCAATGCAGGTACTTAAGATACTAATCCCCTTGTTCCCTGCATAAACATACATGGTGTAAATGTAAGAATTGTGTTTCAGATGAAAAGTTGCAAAACAGAAACATTGTTTTGCACGATGAACTAGGCCTTTTCTAGTTCCAAAAATTTTTATTCAAATTGAATAAAGTGAAAAGAATTTTCGAAACCATGTACGTTATCAAGGGCCATACATGTTTCGTTGATGCGGACTCAATGTTTCTGTGTGCATTACTGTGAATTGTATTACAGAAATAATGCACATGACCCGACGTAGAAGAAAATATAAATTGGAAATATAAGAAATCAATATAATAAACAAATATACCACCGTGTGGCTAAGTATTTATAGGAGAATACAATGTAATGAAAAGGTATAAGAATATAATAATATAAATGTATTTACCCTTTGTGCTGCTTAACAGTGTAGATTACGTGATACTGACTAAGCATTTTAACTCAAAACAGGTTACAGTTAATTCTATATACTAAGGTTTCAACTGCTGGAAGTGAAACATGGAGATGAAAAATTATTTAAAATTGTTTGAGAATGATTTGTCAATATGTTGCTGTAATTGTTGCAAGGTGTAGAATTTAAAATTAAAACGTGTGAAAAATGAAAAAATAAGGTTTGGCGGGGAGGTATTTTGGATAGTGGTGTTTATGAATTTAAAAAGATGTTCTTTGTAGTAACATGGTGTACTTAACATATTTTTATATACTGATTTCGAAAGATTGGATGAATAATGTGGAAGTTTATTTACTTTGAAGTTATACGTTTCTGTTTTGCTGTATATTTTAAATTTTAATGCGTCTGCATTTTGGATTTTTAAACCAACGTCTAGATAATTGGTCCAGTTTGATATATATACATTTTCAACTAGTTGTAGATTAAGTGGATAAAAATTAAAATTTAATATTGGTGCTTCATTAGTAATTCCAATAATAATTAGGTCATCAATAAATCTGTACATGATATGACTGTTGAAAGGATATTGAATTTCTTAAAATGTAGATAAAGATTAGCTAGTAGTGTAGATGAGATTCCTCCCTGTGATATTCCCTTATTTATTTTGTATATGCAATTTCCTTGAGATATATATTGTTTGAACAGAATGAATTTTAATAATGTTTTGAATTTTGGAAAAGATATGTTTCTTGATTGAGTAAATTGGTCATATAAATTTTGTATGACTTTATATAAATCATTAATATCAATGCTATTAAAGAGGTCTTTGAAATCAAAAGTTTTAATATTATGTATGTAAGGTAGTTGTTTTAGGTGATTAATCAGTTCGAAAATATTTTTGATTATATGTTTTTGTTGTGTAGTACAATGATCATACATTTGATTTAGTATAATTAGAAGTTGTTTGTCAGCAGCATTGGTATATGAATTAAATCCTATAGTAACAGTATTAAAAGAAATTGGTGATTTATGGTATTTAGGTATGAGTATCTGGTAAGGAAAATTAAGATTGTGTATTTGTTTAAGAAGTTCGTAGTAATCAATAATTTGTTTATTTATAATAGTGATATTAGAGTTTGTAGGAGTTAATGAATTTGAGGAATGGCGTTGCAGTTGCAGTTCATCCAAATAAAATTTTTGCAAATAAACGCATAGTTATTTGATAACTTATCTACATAAGTGATTACAAATTTGTTTTGTAGTAACTTGATCTCTTTAAAGATGTTTTGGTAATTATGTCTATATTTTGGTAAAGGAAATTGTTGAATCAATTGTTTTACATGCCAGGTGACTTGTACTTGCCAGCTCTTAAAGGCTTCAAAAGGACAGTGGTATTTACCTGGTATTTTATATATATACATTTATCTAGATCAATGTCAAAAGCCTGTATTTTCTCTTTATTATATAGTTGTGGTAGTCTGTATTTGGATCCATAGCTAAGAAATTGTTTGAGATGAGGTTCCTGAATTAAATTGAGATTTCCGTGGATTACTTGTCCATAATCTTGGTCAATAAAGGGTAGATAGCATAATCCAGTACATGAACAAAATACAGTATTGTTCACCTGTTCTGATAAAAGATTGTAGTTGTATATTTTACGTCCTAATGGTACTGGATAATTATATGCTTTTATTATATTAACATTTTTAATTGGAAAAAAGGATTAGAATTTTTTTAAAAATTGTGTAAAGTTGAAATAATTAAATATAGGATTTGTGTAATTAATAACACCATACGATTGTTTGGTTTTTTCTTTTTTGTGTGAGCTGAACACCTAGCAGTCTTGCTCTTGTTAATAAAATGTCAAAAACAAGGTGTTCGAAGTGTTTTTTGTTCTAAGATCTATATATATACGTATATCAGGGTGTCCCAAAACATTGACCTCGGATTTTATTCCATAAATTTTGATCTTAGACATATATAATAAATTACAAAGTTGCGTAAGAAAAGGTACAGAATTTTATGAAATCGATTAAAATTTTCAAGGGAATTAAATTTGAAGAAATACAAAATTAAAATGTTTATACGCCCCACGTACAAAAACATTTCCAATGAGTAAAATGTGCCCCATACACTAATAAAGTGATGTACAAAATGTCAGCATTTTATCATAAAAAGTCCCAGAGATATGAAAACACAAAAATGCTGACTGAAATAACTTTTCGATGCATCGACATGGTTTCTCAGAGGGGGAAAAATCATGTCGACAGATCGTGTTTTAGGGATCATCCACAAATTACGAAAGAAAACAATGATTACATATATAAATAAATTTTTTGCTATTTATTGGTACAAAAGTATATACACTCTGTAGAAATAATAACGTTATGCAAAGATTACAAAGCTTGTTCAAAATGTTTACCATCCTTGCCAAAGATTCATTAAAGATAAGAGGCAGATAGTAGTTGCCTACGATGCATTTCTGCGTTGCGTCATTTCCGCTCTTGCTGTAAACATTTATATTTTAATTTGTGATTAATCCCTCACCAACTTTGTTTAAAAATATCTCTGGTACTTTTTATGATAAAATGCTAAAATTTTGTACATCACCTTATTAGTGTATGGGGCATATTTTACTAATTGCAGATGTTTTGCTACCGCTGCGAAATTCGACATGCAAATGTCGTTCTAAGTGTTATGTTAATGTCAAACGGTCAATGCCAATGATGTTATAGAACTCATGCAATGCGCATGAGAACGATGCATTGTGCAGCATTTAAAGTAACTGGTGTTTTCACTGACTGGCAGCTGGGTCAGCATTTTCTGTTTTGATTCTGCAAGCTGTGTATATCTCTAGCTGTATACATCCCAGTGTGCCATATCTAATGAAAAATAATGAATTGTCTTTTCATTTTTCCGAAATCATATGATTAGTATGATCTTAAAGAAATAGACAAGAATTTCACTTGCCATTTTCGAATGTCATTGCGTCCGTAGAAAATCGTCCAGTTTCGGAAACAATTCAATTACAAATACTTAACGATATGTGTGTTCTTGAAATTCTATTAATTAGCGTGTACTAAGATTATGTGTAAATTCTTGGGCAAGTTTAACTACTTAGTGACTAATATTTTGGGATTTCACAGTAGCTTGGTGTAGATAATAACAGCTACACCAATGCAGTGTTAGGAATCTTTATCATAGGGAAAAAATCATGAGCATTTTATAATGCATAGATTGAGTTTATTTATTTTTAATTTATTTAACCATTTTTCTTCAAAAGAGAATTCACAAGATAAATATACATTTATATATAAAGATAAAGCTGAATATCTGAACATTGTAAATTTTATGGCTGTTGAACTTTAAAGAAATAATAATCAATAAGGATATTATTCGCAGTATTTTTCTAGAATACAATTCTACTATGTTTTAAACGAAAGTGTATTTCAATAACATGACATGTATTTTTCACTTAAAAATAATTGCAAAATTGTCATTTCTGCAACTGCCCCTAGTGATGAGTTGGGTGTCCACCTCCTAATTATATCTGTTATAAATTAAATAATTGAAATAAATGAGTGACGCTTAAGAAATTGTGATACTAACTTGTAAAACAACCCTTATTTTTAAAAATGATATTATTTTGTGAAATTGTTGATGACACAGTTTCTGAAGAATAGTCTTTTCCATCCATTGTATGACGACAGCAAAAATGTAAAATCAGATAGAAAACTCTATGGAGAGTTTTGTTACACATCCATTTGAAGTTTTGGAACATTTCTATTTACATACATATAAGGGAAAACACAATTTTATTACTCATTTTTGATAAGCATATTTATTAGCTGTTATTCCTGACGCGCATTTGGATATTTTTAATATGAATGAAAATTTTAAAACATTGAGTCTCTTTTTAGTGCATAAAAGCAAACATTCATATTGCATAAAAGAAAGTTGTGGATAGTGCATACTTTGTGTCCCAATGCTAGTTCTAATTTTCGTACTGAGCAATAACAAACCCATATGTCTTTCCTGTCACGACCATTTCTGCTACGAGAACGTGTGTAATATGTATTGAAATTCCACTGATCATGCTAATCAGATCTGAAATCCATTATACATCTTTAAAGGCATTTCCAAGAACTTATTACGAACAAAAAATTTTGAGAAGGCATAAAGTTAACAAAATTGGAACCTAAATTTTCACAATTATGAGATATTCAGCAATAACATCAGCTATCATCCACCATTCAGCTTGCAACCGAACAAGGAAACGCTGGTACTTTGAAACTCACTCTAGAATGTGTTACTAGTCAAGATATAGTGATTGCCTCCAGACATATAATTACAGTATCTGTTTGCTTGAAGATACTTTACTTGTACCCGACTATGATAGTAGTATTGAGATTTTCTTTTATATATAGAAAATTAATGTAGATGGAATTATAAGTAACTGACTGAAACGGTATTTGACCATCGTGCACGAATTTTGTATTCGATATATATAGAATTATATCTGATGCAAATCTAATTTAGTATTTTGAAAAATGGAAGATGTTTGGCTCACAGTTCATCATGTTGTTATACATTGAATGTGTATCATTCGTTTTGTAAAAAAATATTTCATTTCTTCAAATAAAATAATCCCCTCATATATATATATAATTATGATGCTCCTTGTTTAATTTTTATATGTTAAATGGGCATTAGGCTCACGATCAGGTAGTTGATAAATTAATTTTGAAATTCAGCCTTGTTGTAAATGAAAACAATCGTGATTAGCATATATATCCAACAGTAATTTTCTATCGACATAATTTAATATCAAGTTTCAAAAATATTTTTCTAAGAAACACTCTCCATTGAATAGCTGGAAAAATACTCGTTAATTGAGATCAAAAAATGAGTATAACAGTTCGTCCCATGATGCATGAAGAATGATCTACAAATATGCTTGTGAAAATATTACCTAACATTGCAATTTAACATCTTCTAGTTTTGCGACTTTAATTTAACACTGCAATGTATCTCAATGGTCGAATGTAAAATATATCTCGTTTCCAATAGAAGGATATAATTGAAAATATTTTATTACCCGTACTTAAAATGCTTTGTAATGTCAAAATAAAATTAAATACGTAATTTCTTTAATGTCAATGAATTTGCGAAATCTTAATTTTATACTTTAAATTTGACACGTTTGATTTTTTAATCCTTTCTAGTAGTAGGAAAATTTAGAATACAAATATATTTTGTATTTATGATATCAAATACGCTTCATAAAAGTTGCTTCTAATACTGAAAACGCATTTAAAAAAATAATTAATGTATTTTATGTATCTTCTGTTCCGTTAAAGTTGTATAGTAATAACTCCTGCAGTTTCTTTTTACGAGCCTGAGCCTTTTGATCTTGAACTCTAAATACCCTTGACACTTCGCTGATTGGGCAGCCTCAGCGGAAACTGAGCTGTCTAGTTTGATTCTGATTTAGCGGCAAAAAAGATACTGGGCGGATATACCTAATCGAAATTCGTCTCCTTGGATAGAGATATCTGGAAATGAGATTTATTTTATGAACATAATTCAAGCTTAGCTGTTCCAAAAGATACAATGGAAAACATGAAGATATATAGATATTAAAATAAATAGAATAATAATTAGTACAAGTAAAATGTTCACTTTAGAATTCCCTAGAAGTTTTAAATTTGTGTTTTTAACACTTTATAACAATGTAGAAAAGTGTTTATGACTTTGTTCATTCTGTCTGTCTGTCTGTCCGTTAGCACGATAACTGCCGTAAAAATGACTTAATCAAAATGAAATTTTAGTAAGTTGTTCAGACGGTCTGTAGGACCTATTGGAATATAAATGAATAATATCACCCAATTAGTTGGATTGAACGCGGGTTGAAAAAATGAAATACATTGAGCCCTAAGGGACCTAATTTTTCAAACATTTTTTAAGCTGATTTAAAATTCACAAATTGCTTCGAAAATTTTAGTTAATAATCAAATTGCTCCATAAAATATATATATATAAAAAGTCAGCGAAATATATTCAGTGGATTTTAAATAAAAATTAAAATAATAATAACACCTCTTATATGAAGCGATCACGTGACCATGATATGAAAAGATCACGTGACCCACTTCAAAATGATATATGGCATCCATCTTGTCCCGAAATCGTGATTTTTAAAGTTTTTTTTAATTCATATTGAGTGTTGAATCCGTCCTGAAACCACTTTATTTTTGCTCAAATTCTGTACATCTACATACTGAAACAACGCAATGACAATATATTTGAGTTTAAATGCTCATCTAAATTTGATTATTTCTAAAACGAAGCCTATTTTTCACTTATGTAAAATGTAAACAGCAAAATATGTAGAATGAGTTGTATTAGAATTGCTGTATTTCTTTAACACAAAATCATTTAATTCATGGAGTCTGCATAGCTGATATGAATGAAATATTAGTAGGGAGTAGTAGTGGGTTTGGGCTCACGCGGTGCTATACTTTAACATGGGGTAAATTGCGGTGCTAATTCTCCCATGTTAAAGCATAGCCGCACCCCATGAGGAGGGGGGGCGGAGCTTCCACCAGCATGTGACTTTCCATGAAAAGAGGATGTCAGTTAAAGGTTATGATGGATCAGATATTTTTAATAACAAAATAAACAACTGTACGATTCACACTTTTGTAATTTTTAAAAAAAAATGTGGTTATGGGAAAAATTAACATTTTGTACAAAATGTGCCAAAAGCGTAAAAAAAACAACAAAAATGTGGTAATGGGCAAAATTAACATTTTGCGACTTTTTTTTCAAAATGTTAATTTCTCTATGGGAACTAACATGGGTTTTCGCACTTTTGTAATTTATGTGGTAATGGGAAAAATTAACATTTTGCACAAAATGTCTCAAAAACGTAAAAAAGCAACAAAAAAATGTGGTTATGGGCAAAATTAACATTTTGCGATTCTGTAAAGTATAGCTACTAAAGTATAGCTACTACTATATCCCTACTACTAGGGAGTAGTAGGGGGTTCTGGCTCACGCGGTGCTATACTTTAACATGGGGTCAATTGCGGTGCTAATTCTCCCATGTTAAAGCATAGGCGCCCCCCATGAGGAGGGGGGGCGGAGCTTCCACCAGCATGTGACTTTCCATGAAGAGAGGATGTCAGTTAAAGGTTATGATGGGTCAGATATTTTTTAATAACAAAATAAACAAATGTAAGTTTTACACTTTTGTAATTTTTTTTAAAAAAATGTTGTTATGGGAAAAATTAACATTTTGTACAAAATGTTCCAAAAGCGTAAAAAAAAACAAACTAAAATGTGGTAATGGGCAAAATTAACATTTTGCGACTTTTTTTCAAAATGTTAATTCTCTATGGGAATTAACATGGGTTTTCGCACTTTTGTAATTTTTTTTTAAAAATTGTGGTAATGGCAAAAATTAACATTTTGCACAAAATGTCTCAAAAACGTAAAAATTCGCAAAATGTTAATTTTGCCCATAACCACATTTTTTGTGGATTTTTTACGTTGTTGAGACATTTTGTGCAAAATGTTAATTTATCCCTTTACCACATTAAAAAAAAAAATTACTAAAGTGCGAAAACCCATGTTAATTCTCATAGAGAAATTAACATTTTGAAAAAAAAGTCGCAAAATGTTAATTTTGCCCATTACCACATTTTTGTTAATTTTTTCACGCTTTTGGAACATTTTGTACAAAATGTTAATTTTTCCCATAATCACATTATTTTTAAAAAATTACAAAAGTGTAAAACTTACATTTGTTTATTTTGTTATTAAAAAATATCTGATCCATCATAACCTTTAACTGACATCCTCTCTTCATGGAAAGTCACATGCTGGTGGAAGCTCCGCCCCCCTCCTCATGGGGTGCGCCTATGCTTTAACATGGGAGAATTAGCACCGCAATTGACCCCATGTTAAAGTATAGCACCGCGTGAGCCAGAACCCCCTACTACTCCCTACTAATATTCATTAATTTTATAAAGAGAAGGACGATTGTTTTTGTTGAAGTTTTACGCATAGAGTTTAATTACTTGTAGCTCCATGGTCTTAATTTTTAAATAAAATAAATTATTATAGTATTGTGATGAATGACATGAATGGGAAATTATTTATGAATGAAATGCTACTTTTATGGAGAGAGCCAGGCGTGTTATTTTTTCTATGACGTCATTTGAATTAATTTCAGTTGTTTTCGATGAAGTTTTCAAATATAATAAATTATCGTAGTATTATGATAATTCAAAAATTATTACCGAGGAATGTATCAAATTTTAGAGATGTTTAAATCAGGCAATTTATATTTCAATGCCGTCATTTGAATGAAGTTCATTTTTTTCGATGAAGGTTTAAGTTTTCAAATATAATAAATTAATGCAGTATTGTGATAAGTTTCAAAATATTACCGAGGAATGTATTGCATTTCAGACTTGTTTAAATAAATTTGCATTGAAGTTGGAAAGTGTTTCATAATCAATGCTTTAAGCATGATTGATCTTTCTTGTTGAAACATAAGATAAATATTATGGACTTATTTCAAATTTAGCTACGCTTCTACTTTATGACAGTTCCTACACTCTATAGTGCAATTATTAGTAAACTGCGTCTCATTTAAAGCATTTTCATTTCATCCACACAAAATATTACCGAGGAATGTATCGCATTTTAGAGATGTTTAAATGAAATTGCAATGAAGTTGGAAAGTGTTTCATAATCAATGCTTCATGCATGATTGATCTTTCTTGTTTTCCCATGATGAAGTGTTTTGTTATTATTTAGAATCCTAGTAGAAAATGAAACACTTTTCCTAAATGAATGGATTTAATGAAAACACAAGTTCAATAACAATTTGATTTTTGTTTGTAAATCTGTTTATATATCTTTTACTCTCCACAATTTTTTACGCTCTTTAAAACACAGTTGATATAAAAGAAATTTTGAGATGGAGTGAAAACGGTATTGCGACTGTCTGACTTTGATGGATATACATATTTTGAGCATCTGTGAGTACAAAATAACTCTTTTCAAAGCTAAGCGACGGATGGTATATCGATTTGAATAAAATATCATTCGTTTAATACTCATGAATTTCAAGAATAGGAAGTATCAATATATGAGAAAGTCAACTGAGGCTGCACTTTTCAGTTATATTTTATTTTATAATTAGCAAAGATAATTATTTAATTTAACAAAATAAATATAAAAAACGAACACTGCAAAAGCACGTATAATTTAATATCTGCTCGGAGTCGGGACGAAGAGAAATTTAATACAATATTTTACAGAAAACTTGCTCGTAACTATACAACATTCGGAAGTCCATTTTGGCCGCAACCTATATGTTTGAAGCAGAATTTTACCAAAATTATTTTAATACATAAATTAAACCAACCAACTATATGTCCAACCCGAATCCACCGTTCTCTAAATACGTGCTTTAATTATTTCAGGAACAAAGACTACTGTGGCCTCTAGTATTCTCCTTTTTAGGTTGGATTGAGAATTCAGCTAAATGAATTTAGCAAACTGCATTTTCTTCTGCTTCCGTTCATCTTTCTAAATTTTATAAAGGCCATTGTCTGGAAAGCCCATTATTTGATTTCTTATTTATTTTTAAAATTCGATAGTCATTTTAAAATTAGCATTCTGAATGAACCTCTCATTATTCTGTTGAGAGGCTTGTTGTAATAATCTACAAACATAAAAAATTCATTGCGATTTTTGCATTTTAAAGGAATGTGTAAGACAGATAGATCATTCATTAGGTAACAACTTTCATTTGGGAAACAAAACTTTCCAAACCACAAAATAATAATGAAGATTTATTGTATATCAAATTACTCTTCCTTAATCGTTACAATACTTTCACCTTTAAATTGTGAATATTATGAAACATGGGTTTAAGGTCAATTTATGGTAGTCGCCACATAAGCTTTCTGAAAATTATATATGCAATGTTAAATAAATTTATTTCTATATTTCTCATAACATGCAATTAAAAATATTCATCGCACTTATTTTCATCGGCCGCGTATTTGGCAAAGCAATTTACCGTTAACACGTATTATCATACTCTCGTGACTGTTATTTCATTTCGATTTATAGCTTGAACGTTTCATCTGCAAACCAATAGAAATTTTGAGCTAGATCACTAAGCAAATTAAAGGGGCGCTAATAAAGTTAAAATAAACAGACGTGCTGGGTATTTTAGGATTTCCTCCTTGATATCGAACAAACCCAGACCTAACATCCAAATAAGCATTAAACTATGCCAGTTAAACTGAAAATGGCAAAATGGTAGAACTCAATGCAATAGCGTCATATATCGTGATAAAAAGGGAAGTAAAATGTGCAAAAATAGAAAATAAAAGAAATACAAACATAAGAAGTAAACAAGAAAAAAATATTCCACAGTACATGAACTTGTGCGTAGCAAAAAATGGCAAAACAAACAAATACAAAGATTAGATATTGTCACGCCATATCTTGGAGAAATAGGGTGTCCTTGACAAATGAAAACCAGATTATTGGAATTTTTATTGAAATGAAAAGCTTCAAAGAAATTCAGGTCGAAAATTAAAAAGAACTTTTCAACAATGGAGGTGGAAGAAAAATCAAACTTGTGATTTGTCATCCAGCAATGATTATCGAATGAAGATGTAATTATTTCTTGAATTTTGACATAATTTTGATTTGCTTTCAATCGTTACATTAAGACACGTTTAGGTTTACCAATATGCGATAGCCTGCATTGACAATATACTTCACAAATGCGCCATTTATTGAACTTTTCAATGGGCTCCTTAAAGGACGAGCAATTCGTTTTATTGATAAGGCAGTCTATCACTTTTATTTTTCTCTCCGATCGACTGCGTATGACCGACTAACGGTAGGGTTCAAAACATGCAGTTTCTCCTACAGAAACGATTGTCTCTTTGATTTTTTGTTTCTTTATATATTTTTTTGCTTTCTATGGTTGCGGATCAAATTTTTAATTATGTACTTAATTAGCTAATTATATTATTTTATTGCGGAGCAAATAAAATTATTGTACAGTTTTTAACATTATTGAATGTCCTAAAATTTTTATGATCTGGACAACATTAATTTGAAATATTTAGGCTTATTCCAAATATTTAATCGTGTTTCAAATCAATATTTTTTCAACATTTTCCATTGTAATAATGCGAAGAAATTGCGTTCAGAATGTTTCATTTTTACACCAGATATCGAATTCATAGTTTCTTACATACATATACATGCACGTACACGTATACACACATACATTCACCATACACATACACATATGCATACATACATACATACATACATACATACACATACATATTACATACACACATACATACACACACACACTAATACATACAGACATCAGCACAAAAATATTCGATTTAAGTTCATATAGTCTAAAAACATAAATTTCTCGAAATCTTGTTCCAATTTTTAATCTCGTCACTACATTTTCCCTTTATAATGAAGCAGTATTTTTCAAACATTTGGGGTTACGGACTCATTTTGAAATTTTATACGAAACTATCAAGTCGCGGAACCGCTGGAAATTATCGCGGAACCCCCAAGTGTACCGCGGAACATACTTTGCAAAACGCTGTTATGAATTATACAGGGTGCTCCAAAAAGATTGAAACTCACTTAACTTCTTTACCTGTTCGAGATAAGTGGACAATGTAAATTGCAAAACTGTTGAAAGTAAGGTAGGAAATAAGAATACGTTAATGAAATAGTCCTTCCATTAATTTTCAAAAAGTTACACTTTTTAAATTTTATACGACCCCCCTTAGACAAATTTGGGCAATCAGAATATTTTTCTTTTTAATGCAACAAGGTCATTAAAAAGTACCGCATATCTGTATTTTTAAAATCAACTGAATTATGATAAATGAAAAAATCTGACTTATGGCACTTTTCTGTACCATGTGAAAGGCTGTTTCATCAGTGAAAATTGGGATCATAAACAAATTGACGATATAAATTGTTTAGATCAAAAATACGCTAATATGTGTCAATTTTTTTTTCACAAATGCATCTAAATAAAGCATTACACAGACAGAGACCATATAAAGCAATGGTACTCACTACGCGGTTGGGTATCCTATGTATTATCATCCAGATTTATCTTTTTTTGTGATTTGTTACAAATTTACATTTCTAATTCACAATGATCAATTTTCAATTAAATATAACTTGCTTCATTTTTAAGATACAGATATGCGGTTTTTTGATGACCTTGTTCAATTAAAAATACAAAATTTCTGATTGACCAAATTTGTCTAAGGGGATCGTATAAAAATTTAAAATTGTAACTTTTTGAAAATTAATGGGAGGACTATATCATTTACGTAGTCTTATTTCCTACCTTACTTTCAACATTTTAACAATTTACATTGCTCACTTATCTCCAACAGGTGAGGAATTAAAGCCCGTTTCAAACTTTTTGGGACACCCTGTATATGTAAAGAAAGCAATAAGTACAAGTTTTAACTCAAATTTTCGTCATCCAAGCACTATACACTCATAAATACCCAACAAGGAAAATTTGTTTTAATTAGTGATAGTACGAGTATTTACACGATGCAATGATTTCAAATTTATATCTGTCTACAATGTGTGAGTTAAAATTTCTGCTCGGATTAGTTTAAGACTTATTTTTTAAGCGTATTTATACATATACTTTTTATATCTGTTTTGGTGCATTTTTTGTTTATAAAAAATCCACTTCATTAATTCATCTTATAAACTTAAGAAAATAAACGCTGTTAAGCCTAACTTTAACTTATCTCAAATTTATCTCAGTGATAGGTTGGTTTTAATCGTTTATCTATCATAAGAATTACCTATTTCTCCACAAACAATGCTTGGCGAAATTTTTTCGGAATATCACCAACTTGACGAGTTTTCTAAATGATTGTAATCGGTATGTAAAAAGATGAACAAATGCAGAAATCCAGTTATATATAATAAGCTATGCTAATTTAATAATTACAAATTAAGCATTTTCATAGAAACTACATTTGCAAATAACATATTTGTAACATTTCGAATTACCTATATAAATTGAAATTTGTTATAATTTTAGTTTTAAAAATCAATTTTACATACCGATCTAAAGTGCTACCAACTCTGATTATTCGCTTTTAAGATAAACAATTTATTTCTAAACCGTGTTTCTTGTGAAAATTTCAATAGTATAATTCTTTATAAAAGTGTATTGCCTTTGGTAACACTTACTTTTAAGCAACATATATTTAGAACAGCAGTGTAAATGTCATTCAATATTCAATGGCTATTTGAGATCTTTCAGTGTGTAGTGTTTACAGTCAATAAAGCCATCATTGTAGATTCTAAATCACATATATTCGAGCATACGCTTAACAATCTTGCGTTCCGAAATGCAGTGTGTAACCCATGGAGACTCGTTGAATTGTGTCACTATTCTGTCAAGTTACGATGAGCAGCACGTGGGACCGGAATCCAATTTGCACGGATGGTCATTGATATTTGAAACCTCTGATTACATCGACATTAGAAGAGAATAGTAAATTACTAGCTTGGCTCGTTTTCAAATAGAAGAGTATAAGAAAGTTTTCTTCTTTTTAAAACTAGCGCAAAGGAAATAAGATCATTGTGTTATCCCCCATTTTGACAGTACGCACACAATGTTTATAGTCCAATTATATTTTTATTTGAAGGCATTTTACTCAAACTACTGGATAATTATAGCACTTCGGTTTTTACAATTTAAAAAGGCACACATAAATTGATAGAAATGAGAGTCCCCTTATCTGACCATCAAGTTAAAACTAAGAATTGCTCAATATCTTTTACAGTGTAGAAAACAAGTTTCTCAAGTTTCACTCATCAAACGAGTAAATTAATGCTGTTTAGGGGGCTTTAGTAGCCTTAGATCGGTAGATATCGATTTTTTAGTTTCCCAAAAATTATATTTGAACACGGTGTTGACACAAAACGCTCATTTAAGCCTAACAAATCAGAAGAAAGTATGTAGGGGAGGGTGAGGCACAGTCAGAAGAAGTACATAAAATCCAAGATATATAAAAATGTAATTCTCTAAGAAAAATTTTAATACAGATTAGAAATGCCATACATTTTTAACACTTAGTGCGATATAAAATAGCTAATTATTATTACATGTCTTTTAAATAAAATAAAAAATAAAATAAAACACTTTTTGAGACAATCTATGATGTATCATGTCACATGGAACTAAATAGTGGGATGGGAGGGCCACATACTGGAGACGACAAAACGGTTTTTGATAAGTCATTTTTGTCGATAACCGTCTTGATAAAGAAATTTGTGTGGTTTCATATATGCTAACCATGATGTTCATCAAAAGCGGTCAGAGATTGTTTTTCACAAATAGTAAAAATACCTGGAATTATGTCTTTGTCTTGTTGCATAGTAGCATACGATATTTCGTTTTATGCATACGCGGCTAATAGTTCGCGGTGCGCGCATACATCACCGATAAAATGTACGAGATTTGATCTGCCTCCTAATGAAATAATGCAGCATAAAAATTGATAAAAACTATTTTTTAAATCAGAAAATATTTTTATTGCAAAACGAATAGATAGAGTAAACAGATGTGCAGTAAAATTTTAATATTTTTTAAATATAATAGGAAGTGGAATATTTGTACTCTTACCCTACCACGGCATACCTAATTGGTTTGGTTTCAGTGAGAAATCGCCGTGTAGCAGATCTATGCAGAAGACCGGAATGGTTTATACGAAAGTTAAAAGGTTTTGTATTTAATTTACAGTCGAACTTTCTATTTTTAAGAGTATTAAAATTAGTACAAAATAGCATATTTCACTTAAAATACGTACCCGATATGAAAAAAAAAATTGGAATAAAAATAGATAAATAATAAATTTCATTTTCCCCGCATTATTATCGGCAGATTTGGCGAAGTTTTATTTTTCTTTTAGCCAAATTCCAAGTCATTTGTTCTCTTGTTCAGTTTAGCACGATATCATTTTATCTGTGATATTCTACATTTATTTTCTTAACATTTAAACTTCTGCTCTGGGATCTTGGCAAAACCGTTCTGTTGTTTTCAGTTTGCATAGAGCGGGGAAGTATCCACAGAGTTCTAAAATTACATTAGAAAACTGACGCAGACTGTCTAAAGCAAAATATTTCGTAGCGTAATCGCACACTGGAGACGATAAAATTGTTTTCAACAAATTGTCCCGCGACAAAAACGTCAGAAATGAAATATTTTACTTTCAAACGTCTGCGACGTATCTAGTTTTCTAATGTACTTCCTAAACTCCCAGAGGCTTTCCCGCCCTATGCAAACTGAAAACGATAGGTTGTTTGTCCCAAGATCCCGAAGTAGAATTTTCCGTGTTGGGAAATATATACAGAATATCACAGATCAAAGGATATCTTGCGAAACTGGACAATAGAACAAACGACTTGAAATTTGGCTGTAAAAAGAAAATCAAACTTCGCCAATAAAACTTATACTCCAAATCTACCGATGATAAAATAGTAAATACATTTTATTATTTATTTGTTTTTGTTCCAAATATTTATTTTTTCATGTTGGGTACGTATTTGAGGTGAAATGCTTTAACAATTTGAAATCTATTTAAATTTTGGTTTTATTTTAATAATTTTAAATAAAGAAAGTTATTCTTCAAATTGAAAAAAATTTTTTTTTTAATTTTCACAAAAACCAGTGTGATCGCATGATTAGGTCTGCTACAAAGCGATTTCTCACCAAGGTTAAGCCATATTATTCTGTCATGGGAGAACATGAATATAAATATTACACTTACAATTATATGTACTTTTGTTTTAATTTTACTGTAAATCTATTTTATTTACTTTTCCTATTCGCTTTGCAGTTGAAAATAAATTCTGATTTAAAATATAGCTTTTATCAACTTTTATGTTGCATTATTACGTTTAGTGAAATATTAAATCTCGTACATTCTACTCCATTACAGGTTAGGTGTACATCAAATATGTACAAGTCGATTTAAATACAATTAAATCTCCTTGAGTATAGACTGGGGAGCGGTGATGAATGCGCGCATCCCGAATTCTTTCTCGTGCATACGTAAAACGAAATGTCACAAGCTACCATACGACAACACGTAATTTCAGGTACATTAACTCTTTTGTCGAAAACAGTCTTTAACTGTTTTCGACGACCATCGTAGCCGGTATGCAGCTAACCCATAAAAAACCCACAAAGTTAGACGTCGAGACGGTCTTCGACGAAATGACTCGTCAAAAACCGTTTTGCCGTTTCCGGTGTCCGACATATCACGCGACATTTGCTCGAAAGTATTTTGTCACACGATAACTTGCCGAGAACCGATTTGTCGTCTCCGGTGTGTGGCTGGCCTTACAGAAAAAACGGAAAAATTAGTCTGTGAATATCTATATTTATCATACAGAAAAGTTCCACATTCCTTGAAGTCATAAATGACATTACTATGTTGGAGTGATTCTCTTTGATGTACAATGCAAACGTAGCTTGTAGATTCTCGAAGGTTTGCCAGGGTTTTAGCTCATATGTGTATGGACTGCTAAACTATGATAGACAGTTTCATCCTGCCGCAAAAACAAGAATGTCTCATTGTACCTCATTCTGCCATTATCTGCTGAATTGGCATTTTAAGCATTTCGCTTAAAACTTTTCTTAAATGTTCTATAATGTTCATTTCTTAATGTTCCATTTCTTAAATGTCCGGTTGACTTGAGAGTTAGTATAGAAAAATATGTCTTGTATCGATTATGTTTTGGACTCAGTCTCATTGCCTGAAATAAGTGTCATCAAATTAGATGATTTCGTAGTATTTAGCCGGGAAATGCGTTTTACAATTTCCAGATTTATATAATAAAGCAGAACACAACTTGAAATCTCTTCGCCTTGAAGTTGCTCTCTTTATTGAGCTTAACTCACTAGTGAAAATATGTGTTGTTGTTGCTGTTGAGACCCAGACCGTTCAACCTACCAAGTAAAAATATGTGTGAATCCGTTCAGCTGTTCTTGAGTTATAAGCAGTCATTATGAAACGAAAGCTTGAAAAATAGTTATAATTCTTATTCTGCCGCATTTAAGTGTAGAGGATAAAATTTACAACACAAAATGTCCTAAAAGCAGTCGCAATCTCTCTACATTAAAAAAAGTAGCTGCCACCGTTGTATTTTATAAATTTCGCATCCCCCGAGTTTCTCTGTCTCGTACCAAAAAAAACTATAATACGTATACGAAATATGGAATTTAATACATTTGTATAGTAATGTTAAGGAAATACGCAGAAATAAACCATTTTTCAATTTAAAATTTTGTTTAGGTGATATCTAATGTCAAAGTCAAAGAAAAGTATTTAATCTGCCCTTACTGGATAGAATGCCGATAGCAGGCCACGAATTTTTGCATACGTGTACCTACATAAGGAAAACTTGAACAACCTATTTAAGCACAAATAAAATAAAAATGTAGATTTCAGCTGTTTGGAAGATAATATTCTGGATTCCCTTCATCAGTACTAGAGAACCCGGAACCAAGATGAAATAGGCACAAATAGAAGAAACACAGTGATTTACATACCCAATTAATGGATTAAGAATTTACATGAATGAGCCAATCAAAAGGCAGAATAAAGAAAAGTAATACGCAATTGATGTGCGCTAAAATACAACAGATCTGTTTTTTCTATTTGTGCCCATTTCACCTTTATGATTTCGGGTTTGTTGGTTCTCTTGCATTGACGAATGGGATATCCCGTGTGTACACGGTCCGAAAGTCCTTCCGAGAGGTTGGGGGAATGAGAAGGAGGGCACGGTCCTTATGAATGTCAGCCCCACTAGGTTCCGGTCTAAATTGGGTGCCACTCTCCGGAAAGTTCAAACAGATACGATACACCTTCGAGTAGGTCGGACGGTCTGGCTCGAAAGAAAGGCGAAAGGAATCCAGCGTATCATCGAAATGTGTCGAAAACCCAGACCGTCCGCTTCGTCCTAAGACATGAGCAGCCGATTGGACGGCAGTCATCGAAATATGTTGAAGGCCCAGACCACTCGGCTCGTCCTAGGGCCAGGGCCGGATTTAGACCTTGGGGGCCCGGGGCATTTAAGATTCAGGAGCCCCAACACCCTCAAATAAAATCCCCAAAAATTTTTAAAAATGGGGATAATCATTGGCGTAACTAGAGAAGCTAAGCCCATCCCCCAAAACATATTTTGACCCAGTAAATTGTTATGTGAGAAAGCATTGGAGTAGGGGTTATAACGTCTCCCCTCCCCACCATTTATACTTCAGTCCTGAAAATGTAACTCTTTTCAGCTGATTTCCTCTTTTTTTGTATTTTTCAATTGCCAAATCTACTGAAATTTTCTAGAAAAATTGTCAAATTTACTGAAATTTCGGAATTTTTTTTAAATTTCCTCTTTTTTTGAAATTTTGTATTTTCACCCCTGATACTTCGAAGCTACTTAAGTTAATGAAAATAATTTATCAAATTTACATATCACAGCCAATTTATTGCATATAAATGAAGCTAAGCTATACACACATAGAAACAGCAGCTACAGGAAGTCCTTCTTTCTGAACTTGGCATCTGAAAAATCCTTAAATTCGTCAAACTGTATCATCTTTAAAACACTGCTCTCTACATCGAGTAGACACAGAGAACTCTATCTTTCATGGGTCATCATTATTCTCAAATAATTTTTTATCATTGCCAATTTGCTGAATGATCTCTCTCCGGAACAACTAGTGATCATCATGCTCAAATATATTATAAGAGCTACATTGACACTTGGTAAAGTTTCACCAAGTCCTTCATCATGGAGTAAAATTGCCTGTTGAGATGAAGTGAGACATGCCCTGAGCTTGGTAAAGGTTGCAAACTGGATAATTTCCTCTTTGAATACATTACTGAAATCACAGAGGTATGTAGTGATTAGTTTCTCAGCTTCAGCTCTGATCTCTACATCAGATAGATCTTTCTTTAGGTCAATTTCAATTCCTTGTAAAACTTTATTTGTACTGTTGAATCTCATAAGAATTAAGTTCCAGATCTTGGCCATCAGAGCAGTTTCAAGACAGTCCATTTTATCTGTCAATGTCTGAGCTTCATGTCTAGCTTCAGATGTTTGCTCCAAGTCATTTGCAATATCTCTTAGGGCATTTTAAATAGAGTTGTATCCATTTACGAGGGATTCAGTAGCATCAGCACGTGCTAAACAACGAGTGCCTACACAGAGACTTAACCACCAATGCACTTTTTTATTTTCAAAGAATTCGTTAAAATTGTCCATCTCTGCGCAGAAATCCATCCAATTGTCCATCTCTCTGAACAAAAAAACTGTATAACTTTTGCATGAAGCCGAAATAACTGATAGTTTCAACACAGCACGAGGCAGCAGCTTGTCTAACAAGATTCAAAAAGTGAGCAGCACAGGGAATGAAAACTGCTGCTGCATTCTTCTCCTTAAGTCTCGCTTGCATTCCTGTGTAACGACCAGATATATTGCTGGCATTATCATATGACTATCCTCTGCAGTCTTCAAAGTAATACATTCTTTTTCTAGAAATTCTAACAGAGCTTTAACTAGCTCTTTAGCCTTGTGAGAACCAGTTTGCAAAAAAGATAAAAAGAAAAAAATCTTTCTACCATCTTACCAGAAATAACATATCGCACAATGACTATCAACTGGTCAACATGAGCCAGGCCTATTGTTGAATCTACCGAAACTGAGAAGTACTTGGCAGTTTTAAAGTTCTGCCACAACATAATTCTTAACACATTTTGCCATAAACTGAACAATTTCTTCGTAGACAGTTGGCGATAAGTATGACTGCTTGCCACTTCCAGGATTACCAAATTCTTTAAGGTCACCCCTCAGAAATGGATCAAATTGTGCAATAAGTTCCATAATTCCTAAAAAATTCCCGTTAGGCTTGTATCCAATGATCTCGCTTCATTACCCCTAATTGCCAGACCTCTCTCAGCTAGAAAGGTTGTCACGGCCACAACACGGCGCAATGCTTCCGTCCAATATTTATTTTTTTCCTGTACTTGTTTTTCTAACTCTCTGTCAAAATGAGAAGATTCCCTACATCGAAGATTGTACTTTACCACAGAATATCTCTGGCTTTGGCTTTGCTCATGAGTTTTCATTTTTTCCTCTGCTTTTTTCCAGTCATTAAAGTGTCGTGACGGAATTTGTCACTCTTTTGTAAATTATATAATTGCAGTACTTTTTAAACTTTTATATTAATATTTAATTAATCTGTGTCCTGGAACCCTCATGTCATTGTATATATTTTACTATATTTAAATTTATTTGAATCTGCATTGAATTGTGGCCATTTTTATTTAATATAATAATTCTCTCACACTCGAGCAACAACGTACGTCGCTCAAGGTCGCACTTGTTTGCTGGCGGAGACGGCTGTCTCCATGTTTTTCGCTTTTTTGGGTGATGCAATCTTGTGCTGGAGTTCTGCGTGTTCTGCTGGAGTTTCGTGTAGTTCTGCACGTGACTTGAGAATTTGTCGTTGGAAGGGGCGGATCCCTGGATGTATTTGAAATGGAAGCAATTTTGGATTGGAGGAAAAGTGAAGATGTGAGCCCCTTGATATTTTTAATTGGCCGGGTCCTGGATCCACCCGGAGTGTTTAAAAGCTGCGAGATTCTTGTTTCGGGACTCTCTCCCTGGAAACATCTTCGAATCCACGAACGGCTCGGAACTCATCCCCCAGGCTGAGTTCCGTCGCTGTGGGGCTCAGGGGAGACGCCACTGCCGCTACCGTTGCCACTGCTGAGATCTGCTGATGCCTTGCCCTCGCCGACCGTCGACCGCCGTGTGGATGATGGATGTGTACCTCATATTACGAATCCGTGTACCGGGTCCTGTAAAAGCAAATTATGAAACTGGTCGATCCATGGAGTACCTGATCCGGCACCTTGCCGGAAACTGCGGTTCTGCCGTTCCTGCTGGAGCGGGGCAATGTTTGCCCCGAGGGAATCTGCCAGTGGATGCCTACGCTTTTCCTACCATGAGTCCTCTTCAAGTTTTTTGTGAGGTAAACATTGATTATTTAGACGTGCCGTTGGGCAGTCGTCTGGACTGGTGCATCGAATTCTTATGAACTCTTCACCCTTAAATTCTGCTGCCAACATTAAATATATATCGTTATCTTCAGTTCCTTCTTTCGTATTTAAGAATAATAAATCAATCGTAATTTAAATTGAATTTAAGTAAATTTAGCCTTAAGCGTTCCTCTAGTGTGACTTTCTCTCCATGACCATACCATTGTTAATATGATTGATATGTGAATTTAATATGTATTAATGATTTATGGAATTGATATTTAATTTCCGGCAAAGAGCCGATGATTTTTGGTAGAAGAGGTCCAGTGGTTTTAAGTTATTAAATCAGAAATTGTATTTGATATGCTAACTCCATTTCTTAAATAATTAATAAATTTTAGATTTGAATTTAAATTGTGTTTTTATTTCTGTAGAAATTGTGTAGACTTATGTTTTTCAGCTTTGGATGAGTTCTTAAAGGTAAAGGTATTTTCCCTGTTTATTTTGGATTTTGGTTGGGTTTTTCGCAGGTCATCAATTGGAATTCTTCCAATTGACGGGAGGTGTGTTTTGAACCTGGGTAATAGAAATTTCTCTGAGAAAGTTAGACTTTCTCGGTTAGCCGTGTCGGGCGGGAATCCGTTGTGACTTCTGATGCCCTCGGAATTCCCGTTGTGACAAAAGCCATCCTTTCTGGAAAACCTGTCATGCTGGCTGGTTAACAACGTATAATAAAAGCAGTAAACTGCGCTTTTTGACCGGCTGTACAGGAGCCACTTTCTCAAAAACTGTTCCCCGTTGTCATGCCTAGTGTAAAACATGGAATTCTTAAAATAACAACAATTCCCTTCTAGTTTGCTTACACCAGCACCTGTTTGATAATGTTGTCAAGATTCTATGTAAGAATCTGAGTCATTTTTGTTTTGACATACCCTAGTTGATTTTGATCAAAAGGACACATGCTTCTCTCTAACAGAAAACCACCTGGCTGGATCTGGATCGCATGGGGGCACTGTCCATACTTGAAATACCACAAGCATGTGATGACCCATCACTTTCAATGACTTGATTGGATATGTTATTCTCATTTTCTGGAGATATGCTTGGAAGTACGGGTGATTCCTTAAAAGAGACAGCTGATACTGATTCTTCAACATTAGATTCCATGTTTTCGATTTTTGAACTCGAGAAAAATTTTGTAAGGCGTGATGTCTTTGGCAAGACATGGCAGTTTTTTACTTCTTTTTTGTAGCTCTTCGCTTCTGAGCCCCAGATAACTGAATTTTTCGTGGCATACTGGGTATTCTATGTAAAACTGCAAATTTTCAAGAAATATATTCCATGTCTATATAAATAAAATGTCTGAACAGAATTTTGGTATTTTAATTTTAAGTTAAATTTTTATCCTGATTTATTTTGTTCGCCATGATATTTTGCTAAAAATTCGGTTACGAATTTTTTTCTCCAGTTCTACGTAAAAAAAAAACAAATTTCCTTCTGACAGATTTTTCGGCCTTGTTTTTTATAAGATAAATTATTAAAAATGCAAAAAAAATTGAATGGCAAGTATCAAAAATGGTCAACACCATCTTTAAGCACATTCTACATTTTTTCTTTAAAAAAATATGATAGAGATAAGATATAATTTTAACTCAAATGAATATGAGATGATCTACAAATAGATACATAAAATATAAAATTTTAAGTTTAAAAATAAAAAAAAATTCTTCAATGAGGACGGTCCACTTAAGAAATGTAAAACAATAACTATCTAATAATGAGTGTAATAATAAGGATCTAATAATGAATGAACTAATAATGATCTAATAATGAATGAAATAATAATGATCTAATAAATGAAACAATAAATAAAACAATAATTATCTAATATGTAGAGGGTGGGCCCAATCTTTTATTCTGATGGCCCCATTCTTGTCTGTACTTAGGGGTCCCGGAAGATCTTATTATATACAAAATATACAGACAAAACGAAATATTTTTAAAATATTAAACTACTTTATTTCAACCTTTGTTAGACTATTCAGACTTGTCACCTGGTGAAAATTCATTAAAAAATACTCTGGATGAGAAAAACACACTTCAGATTCTTCAGAAGTTCGCCCAATGCACACACGTTAATGCTGATCAGGAAAATAAAGTTTGCACAAAACAAAGCCTGTCCTTTCCTTTCTTTGGCAACCCTTACCGGTTCTTCTCTCAATTTGTAACTTGCAGCATTGTCTGACCAAACAATTTGGCAGAAACACGCATTTGCAAGCTGAAACATACGCCACTTACATACCCAAATTTTGTTACCTATGTGCTTTGGGCGGTGAGATTCGCTACATTTTTTTTTATTATTATTAAAGTTATTTTTTAAATATTATATTTTTGCATAACGGATCCCTTTTATTTTAGAAAAATAATTTTCTAATTATTGTTTGTATTTTTGCATAAAGGGTGGGCGGGGGCCCCGGGTCAATTGTCCTTTTTGCCCCTTTATAAATAAAACCCTGCCTAGGGTTTATAGCAGGAATCTGAGTGGCAGGGAAAGTTCTTCAAAATGTGTCGAAAGCCCAGACCGTCCGACTCATCCGAAGTTATAGAGCAGCAAATTAGACAGACGGTCATCGAAATGTGTTGAAGATCTAGACTGTCCGACTCAAACTTTCGTTATCCTTCGCACAAAGTGTTTTTTATTTATTAATGCATCTACATAGTTGATTTTTTTTGCAAGACGGAGCGCCTTTGATTAAAATTTTGATTTAGTTTATTAGTTATTCTATTTTTATGTCCTTCCGAAGTGAAAATTTTTCTTTACTATGGCGCAGATTTAATTGCTAGAGACGATTGGGAGCACTGAGTAGGTCGTGTGCTCCAGCCCATGTTGAAAGTGCTCGCGAAGAAAGCTCCGCGGAGTAAGGGGTAGGGTGTGGAGTCTCCTACTGCCTAAAAATTATCAACATTCATACGTTGCTCAGGAGACATTTAAGTTATAAACGAGTATTAAAGGGCACACACACTTAGGTAACTTCGAAAAATTTGGGGTTTTTTTACTATTTCTAAAAGAACGATATTTCAAAAATATTTTGTTCAAATTTCATAAAGAAATATGTAGATATGGCTGAGATATAGCCATTAAATAGACACAAGCACTAGTACTTGGGACTGGGTTGCGAAAACTCGCAATTCCTTTTTGGGAATATGTGGTCAGAATAATTTTGTCTTCTTTTGACACTTTTATTTAAAGTTTGGTTTAGTTCTTCCATACATTACATACAATAGCACGCTCTTAGTTATATAGTCTATTTCTGAAGCTTTTTTCTGTATATTTGTTACAAACATTAAACGCTTCTTTAACTAAAAGTCGTTAATTTTCGTTTCCATAGCCTCGATGTTTTGTCACACTAAATATCAAAATAAAACTACATGCTAACTGCATATAGTTCTAAATATTAAAATATGCTTTAAGATTTTGATTTCAGTTGAAAACTGCAGAATATATCACGAAAATAGCAAAGAAAACAGGTCTAAAGAAAATTTCAGACATATGACGAATTCAACGTTTTTTCAAGAAAAAATTCATAGTTTTATTTTTATAATCTATACTTTGGAATAAAAAAGCGTATAAAACCCGTATGTAACACATTTTCCTTAGCCTAATCTAAAAAAAAACCTTTAAATTTCATACATACAAGGTGCATGTACACTCGTTAAAAATACCACTTTCATACATTCCATTTCGTTATTTAATTACATTACTCCACAATATCATAATTATAGCATTCTTCTTTATAATTTTTATTATCGCCTTCATTATTTTAAGATATTTTTCCTGTTTGAGACCGAAATGCGTCATAAAATATATAAATATAAATCGAATATGAAAATATTTTTATTGTTTTTTTTTATTTATACAGTAGTCGATTGTAAAGAAATTGAAGTTTTAAGTCAACGAAAGCAGCAAGAAAAATTTTCGTTTTATAATAATGGAAATAAACAATGCAAATTAAAACACATATTTTCTCGAATCTTTCAAATTTTCCATTCATAAATTTACAGTCTGAGAAGTTTGTAAGATAAAATTAATTTTCCATCAACTCTAACACCTCCCAACATATACTTTTAAAGACATCGTGTACTCTCTGCGTATTGCAGCGATCTGGAACGTCCCCCTCCCCATTTTCTCTTTCGTGAACATAACACATGCATAAATTTGTGCTTAACGTTGATATGCAGCTACATACTACGGCGTTTTGTAGTGTAATTAATATTTGTTAATGTTTTCTCTGCTAATTTAAATGTATTTCATCATTATGAGTGATGATCATCAACTATGCTTTTATGTTGCAGTGAATGAGATTACGAATAATCTCTTCAACAAGTGGAAGTTATACTTAATGGATGGTTCGGAGGATTTTGAAAGAATGTGTTTTTCTACTATGTTCACTTATTTATGCATCTTGACATGTTTAAAGTGAGATCGAAATTAAGAGCTTAAACATGTATCATTTATTATACCTGGTTCTTGATATACGTTCTTTTATGATAACTTAAATTTATAGTTCGAAGTAATTAGGATATATATGCATAAATATTTATAGAAAAAGCACTTCTTAACTACATACACGTCTTAAAATAGGAGTTTCTTTCACGGTATTATATATTGAAATAGAGATATAGTAAAATTAGAACAAAAAAAGACAAGAATCCGTTATATTTATGAGGCGCTGAATAACACTTGATTAGCAATTATACGGGTAATTCTTAAAATGATACAAATCTTATTTTGTTTTTAAATTAATTGGACTCGGTAAATTCAGTAAGATATTAGGTTACACGCGTATACACACGTTACACGTATTGAAAAATCCTTCTAGATCAACCAGGTTACTAAGAATATTGATATAAATAAAATGTGCTTAGGGACTAAATTTTGTAGATTATACATTAAGTCATACATTTTAGCGCGCACCCATATTCTATTTCAGCATCAATAAAGAGACTTTTTACCAAAAATTTTCGAAAAATTTTGTTTTCAATAAATTGAGTAGAGAAATTATCTGCCCAAAATGCGTATACGCCTATATACAGTCTATAAAAATCCATCTAAATCTATTTTAAGTCCTAATATATATATTAATATATATATATATATATATATATATATATATATATATATATATACACATATTAATATATATATATATATATATATATATATATATATATAGATATATATGTGTAGATATAGATAGATATATAGATAGATATATATGTATGTGTGTGTCCTTAAGTATCAGTGTACTAAATGCTATGGCAGGGAAATGTTTACATTTTTTACTACAAACTGAACTAACTGACAAATATCTCCCTTTATATGTATAGTTCATTATAATTAATATTAGGTGTTTTATAGTATGTCTTCAGATAAAATGGTTGTTTAATTAGTTTAATTACATATATGTTTCCGATGAAGCCCTTGACGAGAAATAAAAGCCAAGTGTATCCAGATGAACTTAGCTTCACCCAGCTATTCTGGAAAAGTCCGAAATGAAATTGAAATTGTATCAATTTTGGAATTATCCCTTTTGGCATAATGCTGTGTACAGATCTGTTTTGATTCACACTAAAGATTCTGAGCATGCGCTGTGTATTTTTATGGTTCTGGTCACGCGACACATGTACGGGAACCAAGATGATTAATTGTTAAGAATGGCTGCTGAAAAAGAATCCCGTGTGTGTGTCGTTTATAGAACGTTTTAATAAAAATTATAAATAATTCATTTTTTCAACAGACTCAAATAGCTTTTATATGTGATGAGAAATATACCGTGGGTTTTGTAATCCCGATAACCAGCTCAAACTTCTTAATTTTGATTTTCCCTTCTGTTTTATTACTTTTAATTTTCACATAATTAGTATATAAAATGTAATGTTCTAGATTTATATAAAATTTAACCCAGAGAAAATTTGATAGAACTATCTGGGGGAAGATGAAAACTTAAAATAAAATTAGCAGCGGCGACCGCAGCAAACTGATGGTTATTCAATATCAGAACAGCTCATTTCTCCGTCTGTAACATTTGGCAAAACATTTTAGCGACGAATTTGCCGTGATATTCCAACTTGGTGACTTTTTTAAAAGCTTGATGACAAATTGATAGAAATATCAGCAACTCGATATAAAATGTCACCAAGTTGATAAAAATGACGCAAAGTCAATGATATTAATTAAAGATCCCAGACCGACTGACTCATCCAAATTGATTTCTATCCGGATAATCTGGAATTGTTGCTAAATTAAATAGTATATTATTAGTAATAATGTTAGTTTTATGGATTTAAATCTATATTGATTCTTATATTATTTATACCAATCGGGAAATATTTTTATTCCCGAAGTATTTAGTTACGAAAATACAGATTTTCTTTCACATGAATATTTTGTTTATCACATATGTAACTGACACGTAAGTAAGTTTATAAATGGTAATCATCTAAATACTATTTAGTTTGTTATTCTTGGATGAAAACATTTTATTGAAATATTTGTCAAATAATCAATCCGAAATACTTAATCTAACGTCTCATATGCATACTGCATTCTTATGTGTACATTCCGATCAATCCATATGATATTGCATACTGAAACGAAAGAGACTAGAGTGTAGGCACATAATATTAGATTCCGATTCGTTTCCGGCTGACATTTTATTATATAAATCTAAGACCATCTGTCTCTTTCGCTCAGAGAAAGACCAAAGTACATTCAATCATGGCTGAACCCCAGGCATTACGTCTTTCTCCTTCATCAAGAAAATAATATCGCGAGGGGCGTTCAATACCTCATATTGATGCAGTGTCAGAACGTTTCACTCTTAACGGCAAAGACTTCAACTGATATTATTGACACCTACTCTAAAGGTACTAATGAATTTTTCAGAAGGATATATCCCTGCTGGGGGATTACATGGAAGGTGGAGAGACAGGAAATATTTTTGACGAATAAGTAGTGTACATATGCATATGAACTGCATGTCGGACCTATGAAAAGCACTAAAATGTTTATTTATTGCGTTGAATATCCGTCTGCATCTCGCTAGTACAATCTTCTAAACCTTTGAATAAATTTTAAATTTTTTAGAGACATTTAAGGAGTCGTATACTTTTGAAGCTTCATAAAATTTATATTTTAGATTAATTATAATAAAGCGAAATTTTATGAATAATTTAAAATAAATCCCATTAAAAAATTTTTAGTATACCGCAATTGTGTTTGAAAAAGTTGCAGTTGTTTTCCCAGAAGACAACATTTAAAAGGCTGGTGAATTTTCGGCATTATGTTTACACATATGAACAGCTACTTAGTATATTAACTCTAACATTTTTAATGAAAAAAAAATATCTATCATTAATTCCCTATTTTGGGAAGAAGTAGTAGTACTGACTAATGTTAATAACTGTTACTTCGAATGTAGTTTGCTAGCTTTCAAAAACAAAGTGAGTTGTGAAGCTTTTCATGGGCTGAAAGCATGAATTTTTTCATATTGTAATTAAATGGAATTATAAGTTGGTTTTATAAATTCTAAAACTTTATTTCATCATTTGAAGCATTATTTGTATAAGAAATCAGGTATGGAAGTATAATGATATCGAATTGTTTCGCTATGAAGCTGCACAACTATTCAAACTATCAAATCATTCAAACTATCATTCACTATCAAAACAGAACAAAGTCACAATGATTATAGAATAGACTCTATAGCTGCAGGATTCGCAGTTTGTGGTCTAATTTGTGTTTTAATTTTATTTTCATTTCAATTTTTAAAGTTGTAAACGAAAAGTAAGCAAAACAGTTATTGACTGGAAGAAAAAATATTGTATGTGATGTGTTATCAAAAACTTTAGAGTGCATTTAACTACACTATTATTTAGACAGGATTTGTGCTATTATGTACGTAGAAACGTTGTACACAGAGCATAAATTCCTAATATTAACAGTAATGATATGTGTAAATAATTTTAACAAATCTGTATAGTATTGTGTAAAGTGAAAAACATTGATCATTCCAGTGGCGGTGTTGTTTTTCCTTGAAGTTGTTACACGAAAAATTTTGAGTTATACTGGATCTGCATGGTAAAAGGTGAGTGGTGTCCCAAGGCATATGTTTTAGATTTCGTGAAACATGTTTGAATTGCAAAATTTTTGGATACTTCCATGGTTTTATTTTTTTCATGGAAATTGTGATAAGTAAAGTGCTTAATGTGAATTATACTGGTTTCGCATAGAAAATGGAAGGTGTTTCCCTGATGTGTATATTTCAATTTAAAAAACATGTGTGGAATAATAAGGTTGAGTATTTTAGTGGCTTTATTATTTTTCATGAAATTTATTCCACAGGAAAAAAAAAGTGAAAGACATATGAAATAAAAATTTGGATACTTCGGTGGCATTATTCTTATCTAGGAATTTTTTTACGGAAATATGCTTAGTGTGAATTATACTCCTTTTGTATGTAAAATATAGGGTGCTTTCCTGATGTGTATATTTGAATTTCAAAAAAACGTATGTGAAATGAAAACATTGGGCACTTTGTTCGTGTTACTATTTTCCTGGAAATAGAAATATAATAGTACTTTCGTAAATCACGTGGGAAGTGAAACAGTTGAATACTTCGATGGCGTTATTCCTTTTCATGGAAATTGGTATGCGAAAAAGTGAGTGTTGCAAATCATATTGGTTCCGCATAAAAATAGAGGGTGGTGTGATGTGCTGATGCATATATGCTCGTAAAATAGACATACATTTTGCTGCATCAGCAAGTTTATGTTGTCATGTTTATCCATATAAGATATACATATTTATTTGTTTTAGCATTTTCTGTTAAATATCTAATTTTATTGTTATCGTAACTTTAGAAAATATGCAGTAAACTTTATTTTAACATTTGTGTTTGCATATATTTTGTATTTTTGTGTTTCTATAGTGATCCATGTAACGTATCGATATGTATTACTAAGGTGGTGCCACAAGAAAGCACACAATTGTTTAGCTGGGATGCAAATGCATAGTTTGAGTAGGAACAGTTAATTTTCATACGCGATCAAGAGATGCTGATGAAAGAAGGAACTTCGTTAATAATGTATTTTATATTGGAAATTTGTAAATACTATTTGAAAAGTACTTCTGAAAAGTAGTGTATCAATTTTGTGTTTTATATATTACTAGCTAACAAACATTTATAAAGGTAATACAAGTAATTGAATGTATTTTTTACTTGATGAGATTATATGCAGTAGGATCATCTGTGTGGCTAAGAGGATTTATTATACACACTATTAATTTTATCATGTAGAAATAGATAAGAATGGTAAAGATAAACATAAAGTTTTTATAGAAATGCATTTGTGTAATTTAACGTTATTTTTTACTTTCACATTATTTTATTTTTAACACTTTCCAACATAGCTGAAAAGTGTTTATGACTTTGGACATTCTGTCTGTCTGTTTGCTACTTCAAACGGTAACTGCAGTAAAAATCACTTTATCAAAATTAAATTTTAGTATGCTGCTCAGACGGTCTGTAGAACATATGGGAATGTGTGTGTGTGTGTAAATGAATAATATCACCCAATTAGTTTTGATTTGAACCCAGGCTGAAAAAGTGAAATAGATTGAACCTTATGGGACCTAATTTTTCAAACATTTTTTAAGTGAAGTTAAAATTCGCAAATTGATTGGAAAATTTCAAAACATATTCAGATTATCTCATAAAATATATAAAACAAATTTGAGCAAAATATGTTCGGTATTTTTTTAAATAAAAATTAAAATAATTACACACATATTATATGTCTCCCGGCCACACAATTTGCTGCCATAAACCTTCGGGTTGGTCGTGTGGTCTGGGTCTTCCACACATATTATATGAAGAGACCACATGACCTACTTCAAAATAAAATATGGCATCCATCTTTATTTCCCAGTGTTAAATTCGTCATTTTTAATGTTCTTTTAAATTTATATTTAGTGTTGCATCCGTCCTAAAACCGCTTTATTTTTGCTTATTTTCTGTGCATCTATATTCTGCGTCAACGCAATTACAATATTTTTGAGTTTAAATGATCATAAAACTTTGATTATTTCTACAACGAAGCCCAATTTTAACGTATGCAGAATGTAAACAAATCAAGCTCTAAGCTGAGTTATATTTGAATGGCTGAATTTTTTTAACGCAAAATTATTTATCTATGGAGTCTGAAATATAGGTGATATGAATGAAATATCCATTGACTTTACATAGAGAAGCAGACGATTTTATAACATTGCCTTTTTCGATGAAGTTTTAAGCATTTAGTTAGAAAGTACTTTTACCTCCATGGTTTTAAGTTTTAAGTAAAATAAATTATTATAGTATTGTGATAATTTTAAAGATATCACCGCTGAATGTATCATAATTTCGAGATGTTTAAATAAAATTGCATTGCAGTTGCAAAGTGTTTCATAATCAATACTTTTTGCATGATTGATCTTTCTTGTATTTATTTATTTATGTGTATTTTGAAATAGTGTTTCTACATATTAAGCGCATATTTTCCCTAAAATGATGCCATACAATTGCATAAAATTTTGTTTAAATGTTTAAGCAAAATATATGGATAAAATTACGAACTCATGTGATCATAAAATAAAAGTTTTTAATCTATAAATTATTTTATTAGTAACTATAATATTACTTCTTTATATCGGATTTCTTCAATATTCCATTTAGGTAAAATAAAAAACCTTTAAAATATAATTTAAATATTTATAAGTCTTAGGTATTATACAAGTGTTTGTAAGATTATAATAAATATAATTGAAAAAAATTACTTATTTTGAAATATTTCATGATTGGAATTTTTTTAGAATATTTGTAAATTAAAAAGTTATTTTCTTTATTTTTATCTAAATAAAAATATTTTTAATTTTAGAAGTATCAAATATTGGTAAATATAAACTTTATGAAGTTTTTATAAGAATATAGTCAATAAAAATTATTTAAATGTAATTTTAACTTTTAAACTTTCTAATTTTAACTAACATAGATTATCTCAAAACAATGATTTTATGCATTGCGCGCATGATTTAAAAAAAATGCTGGTATAATCGTATGAAATTTTGCACACATGTATAAACTGTATGCTTAAAATAATGTATGTTTATAATTATAATAATATGTATGTTTAAAATTACAAACTATTATGTCTTGTAAATGAAAACCTTTTTGAATTATAATTCTTTTTATTCGTCAAAATTTGAAATATTGTTCAAAGAAATTATATTTTTTTTTAAAAATGTATTATACATATGTCTCAAAGTTCGGCATTTTGATAATACATTACCTCTTTATCTAAACATTTAAGTTGAAATAAGATTTTATGTGAAAAGAAAGTTGCTTGCACTGCATGTCATTTTAATTTTGTCGAGAAAATATTAGTTTCCAATTCAATTACTTAAAAGACATTTTCTCTGACCATTTTTGAAAACAGTATAGTTGAATAAATATTTGCATTGAATTTCATTCTTATATGTTTCTAATTATTGGAGATACAAAAATTGAAATGTGCAACAACATTTTGAGCATTTTATAGATTTTAAAGATATGTGAACCCTGAAAAGATTATTTCATCACATTCCTTACGACTGTACTAATTAAAAAATATATTTGACTTTTAAATTGCGGATGTGACATTTAATAGATGTTCATGCAGTAGCAGAAATATAGCAAACTTGACGTTTTCTAAAGAGACATAATCCGTAACCAGTTACGCATCCTTAAAACCATATAATGATTCTGCCACACGATGCGATGTCCCCCGAAATCTCAAATTATTGAATGTACTGTTTGTTTTTAGTTAGAAACTCCGATGATGTAGGGTGTCCAAAAACTTGATATAAATGTACTAAGAGTAATGCTCAGAGTAATGTACATTTCAGCGATCCTCACTAAATCGCCACCAACTTTTCCGTGCTAAAACGTGGTAAAAAATGAACTGGTCCACCGCTTCCGGTCTCTGCACTGAGAGTACGGTTCTTAATCGTTATTTTGTTCTCTATCGTTATTTTGTAAAGTAGCCAGGAGAGATACCATATTCATAAAATGTTCTGTCGCACATGCCCTAAGTAAAAAACTTCCAGGTTAGGCGCACGTATTTTAGAAAATGTCCTTTCAGATCAACACGAACAAGAAACGAACGTGTCACATAAACTTTAAATCTGTTTATAGAAAGTCGTTATAAGAAAGAAAACATTTGACACTAAGTTAGCTCATAAAATTGTGAAAGTAACAGTCAGAACCCTGCCCATATGTGCGTTTCAGGGGAAACGCAAATTGCAGGAGCTGTGAGTAGGGGATCCCTTTCAGATACCAACCAGTTGGAAGATTTAAGGAAGACCCAGAATACATTTCATATTTTCATATTTTACAGATAACGTAAAAACTTTAAAATACCAATAATTTTCCAGTAATTTGAATTCGAACACCTTAATTGATATAATCCAGCTAAAAATGCAATTCCGATGAAATTTATTTTTATATGCACTTTTTGTATTATTTAAATTGGAAAATATTTAATAAAATCGTCTACTGTATAAATACATTGGCTTTAATTCCATTGCTAAACAGCATGATATATATTTCTTTAAAAATAGCATATGTAGCAATAAAAATATTGTCTGAATAATTCTATCTGCGGATGTCCATTTTTAATAATATCTCGATAACCCGTTGTCCTAGAAACTCGAAATATTGACTAAATTTTGACTGGGGCTACCCACACGGTTGCTCATAAAAATTATGAAATTCGGTGCAGCCTTTCTTTTGTGATGATGAGACAAAAATACACACATATAGACAGATATATTTTTAATTTTATTTGTATAGATATTCAATCACTTCCGTAGACTCCAATTCCAATGTAGAAAACATTCAGCTTATTAAATATATTTTAATATTTGATATACTTTTTCAGTATAGTAATATTTAGCATGAATTTCAACATATCTTGTCAATAACTTCCATATCCACTAATTTCAATGTAGAAAACATTCAGATGTTTGAAAGGTATTCCAATATTTGATATATATTTTCAGTGTGGTAATATCTAGCGTTACTTTTAAAATAGTATATTGTCAATCACTTGCGTAGACATTACTTTCAATGTAGAAACATGTCGATGTAGGAAACATTCAGCTGCATTTAATGTATTCCAATATTTGATATATATTTTCAGTGTGGTAATATCTAGCGTTACTTTCAAAATAGTATATTGTCAATCACTTGGGTAGACATCACTTTCAATGTAGAAACATGTCGACGTAGAAAACATTCAGTTGCATTTAATATATTCCAATATTTGATATATATTTTCCATATAGTAATACTATCTAGCATTACTTTCAAAATATATTGTCAATCACTTCCAAAGACATCAAATTCAATGTACAAAATATTCAATATTATTTCAATATATATGTCTTATGACACCTTTATATAGTATTTCTTTGTAGTTTAAGTACAGATTTTGATAGTAGTACAAAAAATTTCAAAACACCAGTACCATACACAAATCACTGTCTAACGTATTTCACGTGCTTTTGTCTTTCCGGAATCTTCGAAAGCTTGATTGATTCTTTGTGTGAAACCAGGAATCACATAGACAGTTTTATATGTGGATTTATGATATTTAGCAGGCTAAACAATGGCATCAGACTGAACGATGCCAATGTATTGCAGCCCTGACCCGAAAGGTCAGTAAGTGTCAAAGCAACTAAGTTTTACTAATGCTTTTGTTGTTCTGTTTGTGCACCACATTTTGCATCTAGAAGTCTGATTTGTTTCACATTTATGGTTTCAATTAGATAAATTTTAACGTAGTCGGATTTTCGAGTACATCACTGGGGCAGATATTATGGTTTTTAAAGTATTTCCACACCCTCAAAAAGTCCTCGGGTTGCTTATAAGAATGGATCTTTGAACATTTATATTAACGGCCACTGGAACTAGCCTGGCGTTTCTTTTTCTCCAGGAGTGGACAGAATGGGGAGTGGGCAGAATGGGGAGTCTCTCAGAGCCTTTCCGAAATGAACGTAAGAATCTGTAGCTCGACCGCGAGCCAAAACCTAACTGGGTCAATTTTCAATTGAAACAACTATTTTCGAGACTAAGCACTATATATTGTTAAATAAAATAAAACCTATTAAAATAATGTTGCAGTTTATTTTTTTAAAAGTGTTAGTTATCTTGTCTTTAACAGGCTTAAAAAGTAGTAATTAATAAATTTAAGTTTGGTATGATACGAGTACAATAATACTGTCAGGAACAGTATAAAACTAAAAGGCGAGATAATAGAGATAAGATTTCTTTATTTTGTCACGTTAGTTAGTCAAAAGGCATACAATCTGGTAGACCGATGGATTGATTTTTCTGAGAAATTGAAATATTTTGAGTGTAAATGGAGAAGATTTATTACATAAGATAAACTGACAAAACTTTCTTTTAACCCTTAGTTTGAGTTCTATTGGTTAAAATTTAAATAAACATTTAAAATGCGTCAAAAAGCTTATATATGAGTCACCTATAATGCTTATGAAAATTTTATTTTTAATTAGATTAAGGGTGGTGATGTATAAATTTACAAATCTTATATTAATGTATTTTAGATGTAGAATTATTTCTTCAGTACAAAGTAAATAGTTCATATTAGTGTGTTGAGGATACTGTGGGTTTTATTTCTTTAAAATAGTGTTCGAAAACAAGAATTTGCACAAAAGAAATCCTATTTCATTTCAGTTCACCTTTTGTATCATATTTTCGATACATCTAGTCTATTGTTGGCATGGGAAAACGACAGCAATTGGACAAAAAGAAAGTAGGGGGTGATAACACGCTTATTTCCACTAGTAGAACTCAATTGGAAAATGAGAGATTCTGACAGCGACTGATTACATCCCTGACAATTGTCTGGGGAAAATATCCGGAAATCAAGAGACACTCCCCTCCTTCATTGATTTAGCGACTGCGCAGTTTTGATTTGTAGACGATAATATATTTACAGTTTTTCAGGCTAGAACACGTTTTGTTCATATTTTGGTAAAATATATCTCGAACAAGCTAGAAATTATGAAGTAAAAACGAACAAAATTTACAGCTTAAAGTAACTTGCTTTTATTAAAGTGTTAGTACTTAATCTCTTATATATACCAACTCTCATGTGTTTGTCTCTCTGTGACGCCTTTTTAGGTGTTTTGCGAATAGATAGAGACAAACAATTCGGTAGACGTGTCAATTGGTCAGTAATTTAGCTCAAGAATGAACAATTCAAATAGAGGCACGTGACGCCACAATAATATACAAATTTAAATACAATTTTATATCTTGATATTTATTGCATCAACAGCAGCAATTTATAGCTGGATGACAGTCATTTGAGCTCCCACTTAAAATGAAATCGGCACGGGCTGAAACCACGACACAGTACCAGGATCTTTCTAGTCAACCAGGACTTAAGGGATGGGTCACAGCTCATGCCCTACAGTACCGAGGCAGAGAAAAAGCCTAAGACAACCAGAAAATATGAAGTAAGATTGCATTGCTGAGCGGAATGGAAAGGATACAAATTTGACCCAACGATAAGATTAGAGTTGCCCAGTATCCGCAAAGTACACCGAATGTGCAAGGAAGGACGAATCAACCTCGTGGGACAAGTACCTAAGATTATTTAATATAAGGACCAGGCAATTAAATAACAAATTTAATCACTAACTGACATCACAGAGCACCAAGATTCCCAAAGATTAATAACTGAATATGTGTGCATAATGTTAATGTAAATAATAAATGAATTAAATTTTATTATATGCAATTATTTACCTCCCAAATACTTGCATTATCGAATATTTTTATGCAAATGTATAGGAAACCCCTATGGTGCTACACAATGGTAACCTTCGGGAGGCTGACCCTTCTTTAGCAGGGTACGGTCTTTCTGTTAGAGATAGGAAAATAACGTCAAATACAAAGTTTTAGAGCATTGCAAAATTAGTACAAAGCATGTTAATCCCCAGCAAAAGATGCAAAGGAAACCTGAAAAAAGCGTATACAATCTAACTTCCTCCCCACAACAATTAAGCATTTAGACAATACAACAAAATAAAATCGACTTTATTATACTTAAAATGCAAAATGTTCACCACCTTCAATAAAGACACATGCTTTCACCAGTGTAATAAGATACCATAACGTGTTTTCTAATTTCTACATTTACACTGTTACATGCAGAGTAATATAATTGTTCCTTTTAAAATCGTTATTTATAGAGTTATTTCCCCTTTTTTGTGGAGGGGGGGGGGGAGCAAAAATCTTAATACCGTAAAGCTGTATAACTTTGTAATTTACATATTCCTCATCTCTAACAGGAGGCAAGAGAGCCTCTCCCTCCTATATTCAGCTAGAGAAAGAAATCAATTCCCCCCAAAAATGTCTCAGCGTGTAGCGCCATTGGGGTTTTCTATACACCTTGCATACGAAGATGTAATAACTCTAATACTTCTGAAGTTATTTGCCTGAACCATGACTTCTCTTATTACGTAGACTAAAGCTGAAATAATGTTTATTGATTTTCTGTTTTTCATTTATACATAATTCAAAATAAACATTTCACATAAATATTAGACCTACATTTACTATCATCAGGAGTAATTGTTAACTATTGTCTTGTAAATATCGTTTGGTTAGAGCTGCTATATTTGTGAAACACTTTTTAAATTCCATTTTTCTTCACTGAATCTCAGGTAGTTCATTCTATTTACTATCTGTTGAGAAAATATGTCCTCTTTATTACATTAATTTATTTTCCTTAAAATATTTTACAGTCCGAGGATGCGTTTGGCTGGTTGAAATAAAAATTGATTTATTATATACTACAGTTATATTAATAAAACGATTGAATCATTACAGTTCTCATATAATTGTTATTGCAATCAGCTAGACAAAAATTAAAATATAGGTAACTAAAAATTAGGTTACAGATAAGGGGCATTGAATTTAGATGCTTGAATCATATGTATCATATTTTATTATCTAAATGCCTAAACATTATATATTTTGGTTTAAGTAAATTTATGGCATTCCTTTTATAGAAATTAATGACTGAATTCAGTGCAGTCTATATATCTATATTTTTTATTTAAATATTTAATAAATATATTCTCTTAAGACATAATTTTCGTATTAGCTCAGTGATTCCGAACTTAAAGTTACACAAATAAAACTTTATTATAAGTACATAAAATGAAAAAGAAGTCTGCGAACACAAGCAATGTTTAAAAATATTGTTCCTATAGCAAAATCATAAGTCCACCTATGGACGAAATTACTTATTGCTGCTTTACTCTTGAAAAGTTGCAGGCATACTTTTCCACCACTCCTTCAAAAAAGTGGTAAAATGGGACATTGGGGTTGGACCAGCTGTTATGGCTTGTACCCCTCCGCCAACGTTCTAGTGAGTGTACCCAGAAGTACATTGTATTAAGATAGGGGCTTTTGACCAGGCCACTAGCTCTGTGCTTGTTGAAGCTAATTACTATAATCGCAAGCTCTGAGTGGTTACTAATATGTCACTCTGTAATAAACACCTAACTGGGAAACCATAAGCTCAATGCAGCTAAATGTATATCATTTATTGTATTATTATGTGTATCATTAAGTGTATGACTTCTGACGAGCAGACATGTAACTTGTGAGGAATATATGCGAACGCTATCTACCGGAATGTTTTATGTTTTCTGAAGAAGGGTATTGAGACGCTTTCTTCTACTTAGTGTATATGTTACATATAACTACTTCTGCGGTTTCTCTTTAACAATTATCTTCAAAAAAATATTTTGCATTTAATTTCCGCTTAAATGAGTTTATGTTTGTAGATTGGAGTCACAAACAATTCAAGCTTTGTTACGGGTATGAATATGGGCACCTATAGATCTTTTCTACTTGGGGTATGATGGGATAAGCCAAGGATGAGATTTAAGAATACGCCAATTCCGAGATAATAAAAAAAAGTGTAACCAATATTTTAATGTCATTAAATGTTCAAGATTGCTTTCTTATTTTATTCAAAACATATTTAGCTTGATGATGCATATTGAATTTTAATCATGTCTGACCCTGGAGAAATGCCCAAATTTTTAACATGTTTCACAAACTTAATAAAGACATTATAAAATTAACTTTAAATTAAGTGAAAAACTATTCGTCATGTAGATTTTCATATAAAAGTCAATGAGATTTATAGGGCGCTAATATATGCAGTTTTTGATAATTGCACGTTTGTGATCTAAAACACAAATATTATAAATAAAATGTACTCACTTTTATAAAATGCGTAAATGTGCTATAATTACTTTTATTCTATTATATATAAACATTCCTGCTAAGGAGTATTCTTTATTGATATTTGCTACATTAGCAATTTCTAAAATCGACATTGCAAAGAAAATTTAACAAATAAATTAATTAACACAAATTAAATTTTTAAACTTATGTGTTCTTATGTAATTATTAACAATTCAAAGCATGTTTAAATGGCATCGAGTTCAATATTTGTTACTATCTAACACATAAATTGAAATTAGTTTCAATTGTAAAGAATGTCTTCTGTATCCGACTGTCTGGGCTAATCTATTTCTTGTTCCTGCTCAAGTTTTTTCAAAACGCTTCCCTCTGGTCGTTGCGGTTTTCTCGACTATATTTTATGGTCTAAAGATTTTAATTAACCGGGATAATTAATTTCAAGTTTCAGATCAGAAAATCATAGAATAATCGATACAGAATAATTGCTTTAGTTATTGGGCAAGAAAAATACAATCTGTTTAAATAAAGTCTGTTAATTCCCTCTAATTTAAATTTGTATTATTTAAATGTAAATTAAGTCACACTTTTGTATTTTGTATGATACAGTTTAGAATTTAAGTATTATATTTCAAACTTCAATATTTTGAAAAATACTACATTGTTCTATGGTATATACGAATCTTTTAGTATACCAAAAGTTGGCTACCATCTTAAAATAATTGGTTTCCACTGGTATAAACGATTATAAAAATATAGCTATATAATACACATCAACATTTTTCTTTACGCGAGTGACATTACGTTTCTCACATAATTGTAAAGCATTTCATACTTTCATATAAGAATAATGATATCCAGCCAGCTCAATATTATGTTATATAAACTATAAAAAGCAGGAAACTTTTCTTTTAAGAACTTTCGGAAAATCTGTTCCAACGGATTTCCAATTAACTTTCTTACATAAGACCTGTTACTGCCGTCAAGAATCCACTTTTATGAGTAGCTTTATGTTATGAGAAGACGAAGCTTGATATAAGATCATCTCTGGAACCTATCAATGGTCACACGTAGAAGATTGAGCTGTAGTTGTATTATATGGTATGTGTATCGTGTGTTTTTCTACAAAACTATAAAGTTACAAGCTACTGATGAACGGATTTCAAGTTTGTTTCAATGTCATATATTTCGACGAAACATTTAATACAATACAGTATATTTTGATTTGGAAACATTAATTGTAAAATCCATTTATAAAAAATAACCCCGAAATGCTTGTTGAAACAAGTTCTTTTTGAATAACTGTTTTTTTATCACTATATATGAAATCATTCTTTATACCGTAATGTGCATAAAAATACAAATATTTTATTACAAGATCCTCGATTAGATTAAATCGTTTTATGATTCACAGTTGGTCTCAAATTATTCGTTTACAGCAACTCGGTGAGCACATATAATATCCTTTCAGTCTTGGTTAATATATGCATCCTTACTTTCTCATATACTAAAAGTTAAACATAGAAGTCCACAAACAAGGATATAATTAAAAATTCCATTGCCCTCATATTTCTTGAATACCACCTTAACCGCATTTTCTTTTAAGCCAAGAGTTTTCAAGGTTAGATGGTATGCATATCTTATAGTGATGCATATTGTTATTTTAGTGTAGCATCAATTAACCGAAAATTCTATTACATCTTGACGTACCTAACGAAAGGTCAGTTTTACGATTATTTCACAAATTATTATATTTAAGTTGGTATATCTCTACATTCAACTATTGAGAAATGCTATTTTTGATACCCCTAATTGTTTTGCATTAATATTTTTTCTATCTATACATTCCATTAATTAGCATTTGCTTCCATTCTCTATAGTTTATGATGGATCTCAAGCATTTCTTTTCATCGGAGCTATTGATCCGTATAGTACACTTATACTTATGATGGAACTTGAAAAGTCTCAAGATATAGATTTGTACTTCTGTTTCATAACTGTCTACTTCTTTGTTTTTCATTTATTTTCCAGTGTATTGCATTGTACGTCAGATGAGAGATTAATGACATGCCAAAATGATGTAGTAATTATTGATATTTTATTTATTCAGCGTGATAACTTAGTTTAAGTCTGACTTATTTTGGTTTCATTTAATTCAATTTTGTTTAAAGCTCGTACAAATTAGTTTAATTTGTTCAATTTTGGTTTGACTTGATTAACACTTGGTATTAGTTGATTACATTTAATTCAATTTAGTCTAAATTGAGTATATTTAGTTTAAATTTAATTCATTTTAGGCTTAAACTATTGATACGTTTAATTTTATGATTAAATGCTGTTCAATGGTTGTTTATAATTTGGTTTAATTAAAAATAAACAACATAGTTTAAGTTTTTAATTTGAATTTAATTAAACAAATTTTTTATCAGTTCGATTTAATTTAGTTCACCAGTTCGTTTTACTTCACTTAAGTTTAATTTGCATTAATTTTGGTTTACTATTTTGATTTCATTTAGTTTACTTGGCTCAATATAAGTTTAAGTTAACATAAAGCGTAATTTGACAATTTAAAATTTATTTCCAATTTCTTTTCCTTCTAAAATGTAACATATGTCTATTCCCTGAGCTTCCTAATCATAGAGTCTTCTATTTCAATGACAAATGCCTCCCACATGACTACTTTGTCTCTGCACTGCCCTTTTTATAACCGGATCTGCTTTCTCGTTTTCTTCTGAGGAGATCTCACTCATTGCGAATGATACATTGGTTCCGCCATGGGCGACTTCTGATTGGCATATCGAGTCGGTAAGATTTTCTTGCCACTGTTTCTGCTTTTCTTTTGCGTTGTCTTTGTCCCGTAGTAGAGGACATGTGGTAAATAATTGCAATTTGGGGAGTTTGTTCTGGGGTTTCGAGTTGATTCTTCATTAGAGGAAGTGCTTTTTCTGTACAGGTACATGGGATTACAGAAAAGGAATTATTCTTGTGATTCTTTTTCAAATGTTCTTATGGATTGATTGGATGGAAATATTTGGAAAGGATATATTTGTAAAGACAATTTGTATTAAATTAAAAATGTTACAATACCAGAATTTTTGTGAACGAAATAATAATAATTATAATTAAACATACAAACACACGTTATGTAAGTTTTGAAATACATAATATTTATAATTTTTAATGAATGAATCATAAATGTATCCGAAGGTAACACGTCAATACATAAGAGCTCATCATGAAAAACATTATAAATATACATTCTGGAACTGAATCTATCTAAATTTATACAAGTTATAGATATAATGCATATTTCATCTAATTGCTTATATCTGTATAAAATCATTTTAATACTTAAGAAATGCATTAATACTTTATTTAGTATGTAACATGTAAAAACATTGAATGCGACATATTCCATGGCATTTTATTTTACTTATTATAGGATTTCGTTTCGTGCTCCTCATTTCAGTACATAACTATTCTGATGCATCTACAACAATTAGATTACATTTTAATCTATATTCCGATTTTATTCGTTCAATAAAGCATTACTAGTGTGCTTTGAAAAATTGCTCTGAATATTTTGCCTGAACAAATACGGCAGCTAGATAGTGATGTTACATAATATCGTCCATTCTAGTCAAGTTTAGCAAAACAAGTTCAAAATATTTCGATCGATTAGATATCTAGGGGGTTTCTGTTTTATATTTCGAACAACTGAAATATATTAAACATATTTTGCATATAAAGACTATCCCCTGCAATCAGGTATACTAATTACATGATTGTAGTATAATGAAAGAGAAATAATGAAATTCATGTATGTGCTTTTATAAAATGTTGAGTTTCATGAAGTACTAAAAATCATAAAATTTAAGAGTTGGAAATATTTCAATTACGTCTTTACATAGTTTTAAAAGAAATGGGAAAATTAACAGCACCACTCATTTATTATTCATTATCTTTTATACGCTTTTTTCAATAATCTCTAGTCATATCTATTCATTACCTGAATTTTGATTATACATGCTTGCAGTTATACGGTTTTTTCACTTGTCCCCTCAGAAGCATATAAATAATGATTTATTGTACTGAAAATAAGTTATCAGAAATCATCATTTATTTTTAAATCCATCCAATTAAAATATCTTATTCAGTTCTGATTCAATTAAAATATTCTTTTACTTACATTCTTAAGTGAGTCATTACGACTACTCTATAAAACATGGTTGTTCAATTGTTGTTTCCAGTAAGGTTATTTCAGTTTCCGAAACATTGCCTTAAGTGGATTTGTGGGTCACGGTGCCACAAACCATTATTTATGCCCCTTCTACCCTCCAAAGTAACCACAAAATAAATAAATCCACATTTTGGACTCCTACTCGACACAAGATGGCGTAGAGGACAAAAGAACTATCTACGTTGAGTAGAATTAATGGCAATAGGACAGCTGCCACATAGAGCCAATAAATAATGATAATACCCTAATAATAAAAAGAACAAGTATTGATAAATTATTTCTGAAGATTGAATGATCGGACTGATTGAAGCGGAAGGATCTTCCTAGTGCAAATGGCGAGGTCTCTGGTATGGTTTTATGATCGTTATGCAATTTGAAAGTGACGATACGAAACGCTTGAAATAATTTACTATTCCTATACCGATTTCTTATGTGTAGTATATTATGTATTGGCTTCATTAGTTGTGGTGAAATTTAAGAAAATGTAAAATCAAGAAGTATTTAAAAATATAATAATGTTACAAAATTATGACTTAACTCAAGTTTAAACATTCATAAAATCTTAAATGGGTCCATCGACAGGTTCAGCTGGAGTATATATGTTTGCACATTTTTATGTAGATTGTTGTTGATTAGTGCTTATACTTCAATATTTCTGGATCCAAATTTGCATTTAGCTATGACTGCTCATGTTCGTAAAAATTGCAACACCATGATGGAATCCTATGATTGAGCTGAAACCTACAAAAAATGCAAATTAGGGTATGCTATGCAAATGATTAGAATTTCAGAGCCACCGCATATTCGTGAGTTGAGCAGCACCTTCTTAACTGTATCGGGACTGTATCTGACTGTAAGACCTGTATCGGGACGTCGAAAATAGTCTATGGTTGTCTGCCATCGGCAAACATTTCATAAGAAGTCATTATGCCTCTACGGCGATAGAGGGCGCCATATGAGTAAGTTACGGAGTTTGAATGGACACGAATGATTGGCCTTCTTGAACAGTTTTTTTCTTATCATGAAATATCAGTTCGTATGGAACGCCATGCCACGACAGTGATGCAAGCTTTAAATCAGTGGCCTGAAAAGATCCGGACGAGTCTTAAATCTGGCAGTGGACGACGAAATATTACGTTATCAAAAGAGGATAGACACCTCATCTGCATGGAAGTGATCGACCTCACTGCTTCAGGTCAACAGTCAGCAGAACGTTTGAGCACTGCTACAGATAGATCATTGTCTGCTGCAACAATTTGACGGCATTAACTGCAC